>CM075215.1:4389668-4482019 GCA_037577465.1 Liposcelis bostrychophila
TAGGCAGACAGATTTCCCCAGGACCGAGCCCCAAGACGTAGTCCTACGTCAAAAAAACTAGAGGTATATTTCAAACAAACAAAAAAGTCGAATTTATTGCCTCACTTGCCTTCGAGAAATAAAAAAATAAAAAATCCCCCCCGTTTAAAGTTTTTCTTAAGTGATGAATAATCAAAAACAAACATTAAGGTGCTTTAAAGTTTTCCTTTTGTTTGGCTTCCCAGTTACAAAATCTTCCCCGTGGGTGTTATTAGTTTAAATAAATACAGGAAACTTCTGGGAAAATATCTGTATATATATATATCTGGAAGAGGGGGGGGGAGGTAAAAACAAAAAGAAAAAGAAAAACAAAAAAATAAAATTCCCGCGCATTTATAACAATCGAACAAAACCGAAAATCGAAGTGCTTTTTCCACACTTTTTGTTTTTCAAAGGAATTAGGAATTAAAACAATATTATATACAAAGAAAAAGCTAAAATCTCTTTTTTGAGTTTTAAATGACAAAGTTTCAGTAAAGTTGAAACTGCGGAAACTGCATTTGAAGTGTCAAAACAAGTTTGAAACGCAAAGAAAAAGGTGATTAAAAGTAAACAATAAGGTTTTCAACCAGAGGCATGACATCCACAGTAGCTGTTATAATTATATTTTTTTTTTTACTCTCACTGTTATGTTCGCTAAATTACTTTTCGCGATTAACAAAGAGCTTTTAAAAACTGAAGCCGCTAACCGAAGAAATGGGGAAAACCAATTTATAAATTTGAGTGACGACTTTATACTTGACTTTTTTCATTCCAGAGAAAAAAAAAAATCATTCAATTAAAATTTTTTTTGTCGTGTTTTTTTGCCCCCCAGAACTTTTAAGAAAAATCAATCCTTTCCCTTCTGGTTCGTTTTGCTTGCTAAAAGATGCGCGTCAAGGCGTCTTGAAATTTGTTTCGAGACAAAACAAATTTTTTTTGGCTTTAATTAGATAATAGGGGTTAATGAAGTTAAAACCAACCAAAATTGGAAGGAAAAAGTTTTTGAGAAAAAACTTGAAACTTGCGACAGACTCGAAGCGAGTATTTTGGCAAGCAAAACGATACTTTTGAAAAGGAATGAAATATTTTATGAAGTTCTTTTTTGACGACTTCCATCCAGAAAAAAAAACCTAAGGGGACAAGCAAATAAGCTCTTTCTTTTTTCTCGATTTTTTTTCGAAGTGAAATGACTTTTCTGTATTATTAATAGTAAATTAGATGACATGAACGGACTTGTAAATTTTATTTGACTTTTTTTTTAAATTTTTGCTGTTTTTTTAAAGTAACATTTACAAGACATTTTCTAAAACATTTACAAAAGATTTTCTAAAAAATGATTGGAGATGGTCTGTTTCGAGTGTTCATCGAAAATCACGTGATCATGCGACTGCAAGTTTACACGCTCATGTTTCCGTAAACTTGAGGTCACGTGACACTTCCACGAAACGTCGAAACAGACTAACTCGAATCGTATTTCCGACGAAGATACGTTAGTTCACCTCCGACGCACGGATTTTTTTTTTCTTGAATTTACGTACCGGTCCTCTCACTGCGACCAATTTATCCCCAACTAATAATCTTCCATCCACTTGCGCAGCACCTCCATCCATAATCTTTGTTACGTAAATCCCATTATCCCCAGGTATGTGCTGGTTTCCGATTCCGCCTGCGATGCTGAATCCTAACCCTGTCGCTCCTTTATGTAATTCTATCTCGACCAGCCTTAACTTGTTTGAACTTCTTTTTCTTCTAACATACTGGAAAAATTAAACGGGAGATCAAAGTATTATTGAAAAATGTATGTGAAGAGCAAGAGTAAAAAAAAAAAAAAAAAAAAAGCAAACGAAATTATTTTCACGTTGAAAGTTCAGCCTTCCTTTTTTTTTTGTTTTCATCCCTTTTTTTTCTATATCTTCTTTCTTTGACGGACCGTATTTCATCCCGAGTAAAACGGGTAGAATAAAATTCAATTCTCTAGACCTTTACACCGTCAAAATGATTGTTTTTTCATTTTCTTTTCCTTTCTGACGTGCTTAAAAATGAAACAATTATTTCATCGCTATTTTCCCAATGGCGAATTTCTTTTTCCCTTCTTTTTTTCTCCCGTTTTTTAACCGATAAGAAAAACAAAAAAAAATTCCATCAATGAAATTTTTTTTTTTTTGCTTTTTTCCCCCGCGGAAATGTTACGATTATAATTTTGACATTTCCAAACGAAAAGACAAGAAAAAAAATGAAAAAAAAAAAAAAACTACAAAGACTTGGGAAATGAATCGACTATACAATTAGATTGGGTTGGTTGACAATCAACCGCATCCCGGAATGGAAATGAATTTTCAATTTGAAAAAAAGGAAAGGAAATCGCAAGATTTCGGATTTCACGGAAAACAAAGATGACAAACCGAAATAAAATAAAAAATTGAGGCATTGAAAAAAAAAAAAAAAAAAAGGCTTAAAAAATTCGTTTAGCTTACGGGCCCGAAGTCCTTTTTCCATCTAAACCGCGTCAGTAGTAAAATGTAAAAGGAGACGTTTCCCTGTAAATATTCTCAGGGAAAGTTTTTCTAAAAATAAAGTCAACTAGGTCATTTTGCTTTGGGAATAATAGCGTGTTTACTTTTTATTTTCGCTTGACAAGATATCGTAACAGAAAAAAAATGAAAGTTTGATCATTTCAAAAGAAAAAGAAAGAATGAAAGAAAATCGGATTCCAAAAAAAAAGGGAGTAAACAAGTTTTTCTTTCGAAAAAAAGTAACCCACCAGTCTAACTTGGTTCCCGGCCCTTTTAAGAGCGTCAACTGCTGTCGCATGAGGCACATCCACCACAGACACATCGTTAACCTGTAGTATGGTGTCATTGACTCTAAGGCGGCCGTCCGCGGCCGCAGCACCTCCGGATATGAGTTTGGTGATGTATATGGCCGTGTCATCGCCGATGTGAGGATTATCCGTGCCCCCGGCGATGCTAAAACCCAATCCCGCTCCGCCTCTTTCCAATACAATTTCTTCATATTCCCATTCGTCATCCCCGTTAACCTGGAAAAACAAAAACAAAAAAAATTGGAAGGCGTTCCAAAAAAAAAAAAAAAAAATAAATAAAAATAAAAATAAAAAATATGACATAAATCAAAATTTATTAGTTTTTTCCTTTAAAAAAAATTTAATATCTTTATGAGTATAATTTTCTTAGCAACAAAAATCTCGGGTTGTAAAAAAAAAAAAAGGAAATCGACTGCTCCGAAGAACAAGTACCTATTTTTTTTTTAGCCGTACAAAAAGTACCTATCTTTTTTTGGACAGTTGAAAAACTACCTATCTTTTTTTTGACGACTTATAAACGATCTATTTAAATGGTCATTGCTATATACGATAGATCATTTTTGCAGTAACACAAAAAAGATATATTTTGCAAATTTTCCTGCTTTACGATAAAAAAAAAAAAATTATATGCATAAATTATACAAAAATTATGCATACCCAGATTTTTATGCTTAAAAAACTATTATGCATATTGAAATTTTAGAGATTAAAAAAAAAATATGCATAAACTTTACAAAAATTATGCATGTCCAAATTTTTGTATAAATGATAAAAAAAAATGTAATACATTTTTTATATAAATATTTTGCATTTATTTTGCAAAAATTTTATGCAATTTTCAGGTCACTTTTTCGTACGGGCCTTAACATCAGCCTAAAAAATAGAAAAATTCTAGCTTCGAAATAGGGTACTTGTGTAAGTTTCACAGTCAACGGAATCAGAATCGCAAGTCAGAAATTAAAAAAAAATTAAAATCCGAAATGGCGGATTAATTTTATTTTTAAAAATTTTATCTTTTGGCGCCATATTGAATTTTCTATTTGGAATTGCGCCATTCTGACATCAAATTTGAAATCTACGACATCGATAACACATAAAAGCCGCTTTCCCTCAATTCTTTTACGGAAAAAAAAAAAAAAAAAAAAATTACAGCATGCGGCATTTTGTATTAATTGCATGTGATGCGGGTTGCCTATAATCGAGATCGGTAGGCGTTCAAATATGTTTTAACGCATAGGACGAGTATTTATTGGTTCGAGAGATGGTATTCTACTTGAAATTATTCAGGAATAAAAATCTGAACAAATATTTTCCGAATTTTGCAGGGGTCGACTTGGCACGTTTGCTCAGGTAGCGACTCGAGATCAATGAAGTTAAGCTTAAACGATCGCGGTCCGGCCCTGGATGGGTGACCATCGAAGCTCCTGTCCATCTAGCGGAGAATGTTGAAACCTGCAGGTGTGTTTGTATTATGGTGCTGGGTTTCATTTAATAAGGGCATTACTGTTTCACATAAGCTAGAAAGCTAAGGATGAATCTAACAAAAAAACTAAGAATGAAAATGGTAGCGCGTACATTTTCGTCACTTTGGCGACCGATTGTGCAAATTCCCTTATCACTTTCGCGACCTGTGCACTCTGGCGACCAATACCCTGGTCGCCAGAGTGATCACGCGCTGATCACGACCCGAGCACGTGCAAAGGGCGTGACCTTGGCCGGGTAAAATTTTGGACTTATACGGTTCTGGAACTCCGGTCGCCACAGTGTATGGCAATGTGCGTATTTATGTAGGTAATGTGTTCGAATAGACTGTTACGATTAATTTCAAGACACGGTTTCAAAAAACCATTATTACATTTTCCAAATTTTGCAGGTATTTTCTAGAGTTCGTAAAAGGTTAAAAACCTTGTGATCGCAAGTTCACATCAGCATGAGTGGATAACATGTAGTAGGGTGGGCCGAAAAAAGCGAATTTTTGAATTTGAAAACGCCTGATATGGGAATCAGTGCCTTATTATAATACTATTAACCCTAATTTTTTTCAGATATTTTGAAGGTCATCTTGAGGTCGCGTAATGACCTTGAAGTTTTTGAAAAGCCCATATAAGGGCAAAATATAAGAATTTTTTTTTTTTGCTGAAAAAAGTATCGCTTCCTATCGGAAATTTTGCGTAGATTACGAACATGGAAGTCCAAAATTCATTTTTGTGTACAGTTTTTAAGCTATAAGAAAAAGCAGCCTAAAGTACTTCAGTGTTTAGAAAACAGGCGTAAAGCTCAAAAACCGAACACTTAAAATGATTTTGGACTTCAAACTCGTAATCTACGCAAAATTTCCGATAGGAAGCAATACTTTTTTCAGCAAAAAAAAAGTTCTTATTTTTTGCCATTATATGGGCTTGTCAAAAACTTCAAAGTCATTGCGCGACCTCAATATAACCTTCAAAAAATCTGAAAAAAATGAGGGTTAATAGTATTATAATAAGGCATTGATTCCCATATCAAGCGTTTTCAAATCCAAAAATTCGCATTTTTCGGCCCACCCTAACATGTAGTCATTCGCATGGTTATTAAAAAAAATCAAAACAAGTCATCTCCAGTCATCTAAGTTATCTTCACTTATTTATACAATGGAGATAAGTCAGCTAACCAGCGGCGCAAAGAATGAATAACTCCTTTCCTTTACAATTTAGTCACAGTCTTCTTATTGTTGGGCCCTCTGATGCTGAGGAGAAATATTTCTTGATACTCAGTTACAGTGATTGGGAACGACTGCAAAGTTCCAGTTCCTGGCTTTTGTTCCGGTATTTATTTTTCATCAAAAACGGTTTTTAATCTGTTCCACTACATTTGTCATTACTTTGAAATGTTTCTAATTCGTTCCAGTTCCGAACTGCTTTTAATTTCAATGCGTTTCTAGTTTCTAAAATTTTCTATTTGTAATTAACGTTTTTCCTGGAGGTTCTTTCTCAAGGAAAAAGCTCCATACTCAACCGTTTCTGACCTCAGGTAGCGTTACTTAGCGTTATTTAGTTCTTGGAACGCGTTAGTTAGTGCCTGGAACGCGTTATTTAACGTTTAATACACGTTATTTTTTGTTACTTAAAGTAATTTTGGTATTTTCTGCTGTATCCATCGCTCACTAGGAACGTTTCTTATCCGTTCCCATTTTCCGTTAGTAGAAAATGTTCCTCATTTGTTTCTTTATCAAAACCGATTCCAGTTTCTAATTTTATCTGACCATGGTTTCCATTTCTTGTTACGTTCCCGACATGAAAAAAGACCTGTTGTTGAACGTTTTTCGTTACCGTTCCCAAACACTCTGGATAATCAAAACAAGTTATCTCCAGTCATATTTATATGGAGATATGTCAGTTAACCAGCGGCGCAAAGAATGAATTACTTCTTTCCTTCACAATCTGGTCAGTCTTCTTATTGCTTGACCCTCTGATGCTGAGGAGAACTATTTCTTTATACTCAGCTAAAAGCGAAGAGATTCTGTTAATTTTTAACCCATTCCGCTAGCACACACACATGAAGTCGGATAATAATATCTAACTTTTATTCCCTTTTTTATTACTACAAAATCACTTACGGGTCTTGAATCGCCGGCAGATAACAAAGGCGTGTGAGCCTGAAACAGAAAAAAAGAAAGAAATACAAATTAGTAAACGTGCTTAATCTTACAAGGCGCGATAATTTTCCGCGGTCGTAATTTAACTTTGATATAAACTATTAATTTCAGTTTCCTAGATAAAGAGAGAGAGAGAGAGAGAGAGAGAAATATCTGCACAACTGGAGGGTGAAACAGGTAACTAAAAGGAAGAAATGATGAGTTATTGTTTCAAGGTCTTTCTCCCGCCCCCCGTCCCTCGCTTTTAAGTTTCATTAAGTTAAGAACGCCTCAAAGAACTGCGGTGAAATTTGAGGTAACACATTGCCTTCCGCGCGAATAACAATCGGCTTCAGAGGAGGAGGAAGAAGAAGGAGCAGGCAACGAAATCTCTTAAGAGAAGGAGAGTCGGTTTTTGTTGCAAACGACACGCCGACACGGAAAATTCTTAATTTCGACTTTCCCATTAAAACATTAAAACTAACACGTTCGCCGTAAACTCTTCTTCAATCCCCGTCTTCCTTTCTTCCACACGCGTCTTCGTCTTCCTCTTTCCTTCCACCCCCGTTTTTCAGGACTGAATTGGATTTTGTTTTGCCTGGGTTTTCGCTTAAGTGGTTTCCATCTTTTATATAATTAATGCGTAAATAGATCTGTCTGTGAAACAACTTTATTTCAACAGTTCTTTTGAAATGAAAATTCTCTTGCCAACGTGAAATTGTTGACTGCTTGAAATGCTATACGGGAAATCACGTAATTTCGGTGATCAAGGGATGAAGTACAAGCAAGGAAATTGACGCTTATCGTTTAAAGTGCTGACTGCTGAGCTGCTTAAACCTGAACAGGGCAAAAGGGTGGTTTGAAGAAGTGGCTGACAACGAAATGGATCGTAGTGCAGAAATTGCCTCTTGGCTATACCCAACAAGCAGTATCTCCACCATCAAGTCTATCCTCCCACCAAGTCCTTCGCTCGAGTAAGAGGGTAGTGATTTCTCAGAAATGAATAAGTAAGTTGGTCAAACTGTTAATGACGTTACGGCCGGGGGAGAAGAATACAACTTTGAACTCACTTAGATATATTCACCTATTTTCGTTTACTCAAAAAAAGCTGAAACTAAAGGTTACAGCATCCAAAAGCTTGCTTAAGTAAAACAGTGTAAACCGTCCGCCATAAAACCCATTCGCCGGAGGTACCAACTCCGTGCGTCGGAGGTGAACTAACGTATCTCCATCGTAAATATGATTGGAGTTAGTCTGTTTCGATGTTTCGTGGAAGTGTTACGTGACCTCAAGTTTACGGCAACATGAGCGTGTAAACTTGTCGTCGCATGATCACGTGATTTTCATAAACACTAAAAACAGACTATCTCCAGTCATATATACGATGGAGATACGTTAGTTCACCTTCGACGCACGGAACTGAACATAGTCTGTTTTAACTGTTTTTGAAAATCAAGCTAATGTCAACACGAACGGGTAAACATGTGGTCACAGGATTTTTAAAGCAATCAAAACAGACAGGAGTGCCCGTAGCGGAGTGGTAGAGTCTCCGACTTCGAACCGAATGATTGAGAAGTCGGTCTGGGTGCAAGTCTAGGACATGGCTCAGTATTTTTCACTGCCGTTCACCACTGAATAAAACAAGTATACAAGTGAATAATAAGTCCCCACACCGTTCAGATTCTGTGTCTAAATAAAGGAGGTTCCGCTCAGTGCAAGCAAAAGCCAGCATCAGTGAACCTGTTGTCAAGCTGGCCATTTGGCACATTTATAGGTTTAAGGGGTAGGAAATATCTACACATTGTACATCCTCACTTCTATACCGTACATTGTAAGGAAATCGGGTATACGGCTTCAGCTTTGGTAGTCATTTACTACGCTTCATGATGATGATGATGATGATGATGAATCGAAACAGACCATCTCCAGGAGGTATGTTAATTGAAATTTCTCCAGGATGGAGATACGTCAATTAAACTGTTTCTATGATGGAGATACGACAGTTAATCTCTCACTTTGATGGAGATACGTCAATTGACCTCTCTCCTGGATGGAGATACGTCTGTTAACTGTCTCCAGGATGGAGATATGTCAGTCGATCTCTCAATTGGATGGAGATACGTCAATCGACCTCTATCCAACTGTCTCCAGGATGGAGATATGTCAGTTGATCTCTCATTTGGATGGAGATACGTCAATTGACTTCTCTTCTAAGTGGAGATACATCAGCCAACTATCTCCAGGGTGAGATACGTTAATTGACCTCTCTCCTGGATGGAGATAAGTCAGTTGATCTCCCTCTTGGATGAAGATACGTCAACTGACCTCCGGCGCATGGAAAGGTGCATGAATGCCAGTCATGCCATACAATCCCTTTCCTATAAGATATGGAAGGCAGCTTGAATGGCGCGGAATTTTCTGCAATAAAACCCAAAACCAGTTTTCCTGCATTCTACCTTCTCAGGATTTGATAAAATCGCAATTTCATTTTGCTTTTAAAGTTATTTCGCATTTGTTATTATTTAAGAACTATTTTTCTTTTCCCGGACACTCGCTTTTCCAGTACTGGATTCAGTTTCCAATAAAAAACATCGTTCCCCGTTTCTGTAAAAGACCACAGAAAATACGACGAATTTACACAGTTCGTTTACTTGACCCTTCGTCCCATTTTCATTTCGACTCGAGCAAAAGCCCATGCCCAACAACATATTTATGGACTTAATTCCCAAGAATATTTCTCTACTTTCACCGAAAGGTAAAACGGCTATTCCGGAGCGAAAATAAACATCCCAAGAAATTCCAACGCTAAACGGTTGATTTACAAACAAACCCTTCAGCATTTTAAAGAATAATTTAACACGATAGCCTCATCCTCTTTGATATTCCTCACTCGTTTTTCCCAACAATAATTTAAACGTTTATAAATCTTTCCAGGTTCCCTTTTTCCTCAGTTTCATTAATTTAATCAAACTTGAAGGTAAGGAAAATTGAAAATATTGCACCTGGTTCCCAACTTAACACCCTTAAGCCGGTTCGGGGTGAAAACTTTTTCGTTTTACCGATGCATTCCATCAATGCATGTATAGTTTTCGGGGGGCGAAAAGGCTGAAAGGGAGGTGAGGTGAGACGGGGGACTGGGGGGGGGGGGGGAGAGCGGTGGCGGTTTTCGTTGCTTGTTTATTGATAAAAGGGCGCGGGTTTGACTAGCATGAAATCGTTCCGGTTCAGTGGGTGGAACTTAATACACCCCTATCGATAAAATTAGGCTCGGCGATTTTTTCTTCCTTCCCCTCAATGTCATTTTGTGAGGGGGGAAGGAGTTAATTTTAACCTTTAAATCATATTTTTTCGGCCATAAATCAGAAAGTCTAATTTTCATCTTGGTTGAATTTTCCTTAATCCGTTTTTTTTTTTTTTTTTTTTAATTTTTCGCAGAATGATAACGTCGTTTTTTCAAAAAGAAAATCTTTTTACGTTTTGCATAAAAACGTAATGAAATGTAAATGAAGGAATTCGCGCGCTATTTCAAAATGGGAAAAAAGATTCAAAATTAAACGTTAAAACTTAATTCCGAGAAGAAATGTGAGCTTCGCCGTATAAAAATTGTATCGACGGCGGTAAAGAGCGAATTAGTCTATCAAAGAGAGGGAAAATAAAAAAATAAAAATAAAAAAAAAAAGGCGGAGGGAAACCAGGAAAAGTATTAAGAAAGTGACAGGATCGACGTGTTTACAATGCTCTATTATCAGTGCCCTGCGGTTTGAAATTTATAGTTTCGAACCTTTATCAGGCCATTATTGGAGAAATATCTGGGAATGTATTTTATTCTTTTCGCAACAATAATTAACCTTTCTCCCCCCCCCCTTTTTTCGGAGATAATCGAGATGTTTTCTGCTTTTCCAAGTATTATCTTTTCCCAATAGGGCCGATCATTGGCTTTAATTGAATCCTTTTATAAGAATCCCTTCTTCCCTTCGGTTGTTTTTCGATTAAACCGTTCTTTAAAAGATAAAAAACTTGTAAAACGAAAAAAAAAGACTTGTATACTTTTATGTCTAGCAAAACTTTTTCAATTTTTTCCTCCTAGATTCAGTTGAACCGCATAAAAAAGATTTTCAAAAAATGAAAAACGGTTACTGCATCTTTCAAGTTTAAATAATCCAACTTTTTTTTTTTTTTTACTTCATCACATTTCGAGCTTTATCCATGTATATCATTTTATATACTGCGAATAAAAGTAAGTGCCCCGTACGAAACCCCTCCCCCCTTTTTTTTAGCAGCTTCAACTCTTTTTCTTACAGAATAAAGTTATAACACTTTGAAAGTACAACATCATTCGTCAACTTTCAGAAAAGTTCTAAGTGCTTTGCGTTACACTTGCAAAAAGGATTGCCAAGAATTCAAGAGATAATCATGGTTTTGCTTTACAATTCACAAGTTTTTTGTCCTCTCGAAAAAGGAAAAAAAAAAAAAGTTTTATATAAAAAAGTGAAAGAAGTAAGACGGAGGGAAGCTGTGTTTTGATGTTTAGAAATCGTTTGTAAGTTCGAAAAAAAAAAGAGCGGGATGCATAATTTAAAAGCTAAAAGGAGTTGCCACCGTTACTTTTGTGACTCTTCTGTTCAGATGACAATCCAAGCAGAAGAGTTAGGTAGTTAAATTTTTGCTCTTTTGAAAGCCGATATTTTTCAAAAAAAGAAGCACAGCCTGTATTGTGTGATGAAAGAAACTGAACTAGGGGGAAATAAATAGTAAAATGGTGCTGGGGCCGTTTCCATGTTTGGAATGGAAATCGCTTTCCTCAATAAAAATAAAATCATTCAAGTTTACACAGTAAAAATATTTTGTGTCAAAAACACATTTTTGTGTGAGTGCTACACAGAACAGACAAGACTTAACAGAGAGTTACACAAAATTTTGACAAGGGGTCCGAAGCCAGTTAAAATTGGTTGGACCGACGCCGGCATTGGCGCCGAAATATACAAAGTGCAGAAGTTGGCCCCAGCGCCGGCTTTGGAATCGCAAACGTTTTGGTGCTAATGCTGGTTCCAGCAGAGTCATTCCACGTTAAAGCGACTAATGCCATTTCGTTAGGTCGCGCGATTTTTTTCATATATATATTTTATAGATACTTACATTAGTAACTACTTACTATTTTATAGATACTTACATTAGTAACTACTTACTATTTTATAGATACTTACATTAGTAACATTAGTAAAAAAAAATTTTTTTATGTCGCTTCGTTGAAGTGGAATACGGGCCTAAATACAAAAGTTTCGGAGAGAAATTAAAATATTTCTACTTTATTTCGCACCCCTAAGACTTTTGCACTATTGCACAATGAAAATTGGTAGTGTCGGTGGTTAAACTTTATACTTAAGCCTTTAAAAAATGCAGGTTGGAAAAATTGATTTTCACCTGGGCAGTCAGAAAAAAATTTTGAACTTACCCCATAAAAAACGAAAACTTAGCTATTTTTCAGCTGAATTGCCCGCTACAAGGTGCATCCTTCGGAAATCTGAATTTCGTCTAAAAGTGCCTTGGTATGAGGCCTTCCTACCTAGTAAGTCGATTTCTCTCTGTCATACAATTTCCGGCACTTTCAGCGCGCCAAAATTCGCAATTTTTGAAAAAAATCGCTATTTTTTCATTTTTTTAAAGGCTTATAACTCCAAAAAAACTAAACCGAAAAAAACTTTGAAACTTTCCACGGAAAGTCCCTTTAGTATATAGGTTTTTTACGAAAAAAAAAAGTTTGGCTATTTGCGTATGCTGGAAGCTGCAGGGGCTTCAAAAAACTCAAAATTGGTTTAAATCAATGTTTTTTTTCTTATTTATGGTACAAATTTGTTCTTTTTTGATAAAAAATTACGATGAAACAATTTTCAGGTCTAGATTTAATGCAGAATTTGGGATGGACAAATATTGGGGGGGGAGGGGGGTAAAAATTAAAACTTTTTACGCAAATTTTTTTTATTTCTTAATAGCACGTTTTGAAGGAAAAAGGCTTAAAAATTTTTTTTTAATGGCTGTATAAGTAAGGGAGCGTTTATTTATTACTCAAGACATACTCTGACTTCATACCTCTTCTCGAAACCTGGAACCCATTTTAAAGCACAAATCAAAGGAAAGGCTTGCCTAAAGAAAGAATGCAATCACATGAGGGAGGAAAAGTGACTTTCGAACTAAGTGAAGTTAAAAGTAGCGATATTCTTTACTGTCACGAAAAGAACTTGCGTTACTTCAAGTAGAAAAATATTTTTGTCGTTTTCTCGCCTGGAAAAAAGAAAGAAAAGGACGAGAAAAGTTTTTCAAACATAGTTTTTCAGGTAGCCATGTTTAATAGATGACACGTAGATCTGATAAATGGTGATATTCGATTGATTTCCAACGTTTGAAAAGAAAAATAAATGAAGCATCCGTAGCTGAACAACTGACAAAAGAAACAAAGATAAATGATATTTTAACGTAATAGAAAAAGAAAAAGGAGGCGATAGAAGAAAAAAGAAAAAAAAAAAAAAGGAAGAAGATCGCAAACGTCGAGAATATTGGGAAACTGGCATGGTTGTCAATTTTGAAGTACCTCGCTTTTCTATAATGGATATCTCTGATATTGACAAATTAACCTTAATTTCTCATCTTCAAAGGAAATCTGTTAAAAAAAAAAGGTTTTGTGCGAAAACAGGTCGAATTTTTCCCCCTTCGCGGATCAAGAAAAAAAAAATCCGAACTTCAGATTCCGGATCGATCCCCGTATAAAATATACAGCGAACACAGTTTGAATAACCGTATTAGTTCCAATCAAAAAATACATTCAGCCAAATTAGATTATTTCCTTCTTCTTTGATGCGAGTCGAATCACGGATAGCTCCACTAATTTTCATCTCTTTTTCTTGAACCGGTGACTTTTTTTTTTTTTTTCCTAACAACCGGAAAAGAGGGGAGGAGGAAAAGTTTTGCTTAAAACTATAATTTATCCGATGGAAAATAGTTCGCGGTCTCTCTCTCCTGTTCAAAGTTATGCGATGCTGAGGAGGAAGTTTGTTCAGATAAGTTTAAATAATAAGAAGAGCGGAGGAAAAAAAAAAAAATCCGGGCATCGATGAAACTTTAAAAACCGAAAGTTTTTCACGTAAAGAAAGGTTAATAAAATGAACATGGGAGATATGCTCATTGTCAAGATAAAGTCGGGAAGCGATTGATGGAATCCGATCAAGAAATAAATTGTCGGATTCGGTTATAAATCGTATCTTACTTAACTAATGTTTTTCTGATGGAAATTAAACGCGTTGGATCGTGTGTCTTCTCTCTTTCACGGTGGAATTCTTAAGTGGAGAAGGCGGGGGGGGGGGTTTGGCAGAAAACCCGGGTTTCAAAAGAATTGGATCTTGATTTTGAATAATAGATTTGTACGGAAGCCCTAAAAGGTCCAATTTTTTTTTTTTTTAAATAGCCTAGAAACATATTTTTTCCGTTGGAGAAAAAAAGGTTTGCCATTGCTCAAACTAATGGCTTAAAGTAACCAAAATGCGTAAATTTGGGCCTATTTCTACCTTTTTTCCTCCAACGAAAAAATAAGTTTCCAGGCTATTTTTTTGCATACTTTCACGTGGTGATAGCAAAATTTTGAACCAGCCTGGTCTTATCAGTGAAAAAAATATTTTGTGATTTTTACAATTTTGGCCATTAAATTTGGCCTCTTTCGCCCTTCGGGTTCCAAGGCAAAATATATGATTTTGGGCCAATTTTTTGCGTACTTTCACACGGTGAAAGCGAAATTTGGGTCCAGCGTGGAGGAGCGTAATTTTTTGAGATTTTGGCCATTTTATGACCACTTTGGCCGTTGGGGAAAAAAATACGTATCTAGACCAGTTTTTTGCGTAGTCTCAGCGTCATCTTCGCAGCGAAAAACATTTTTTTAACTTTTAGCCATTTTTATTGCCACTTTCTCATTGAAAGAAGCATGTAATTAGGCCAATTTTTGACGAACTTTTTGACTGTCATAGCGAAATTTTGGTCCGGCGACGCTAACATAAAGAAAATAATTTATTTCCCCTTTAATTGGCCATTTTGGCCAAGTGGCCATTTTCAAAAAAAATTAACAATTATGCCCTTAGATAGCCCTTTGAAATAGCATTTTTTTTTCGTTTTTTGGATTCTTCAATCGGACAACCCATTCTCTGCCAAAAAAATAAAGACTGAATTAGAACTCCCATCCCCGTCTCAGAATCCCCGTCTCAGAAACGGCTTTCATTTCGACCCTAATATTTGGCCTAATTTACCCCCTCACTAGGTCCTATCGATGGGCGAAAGTCCAAAAAAAATTTAATTTTGGGGCACAACCCTTATGGTAACCTGGTGGCAGCCTTTTGTAAAAATTATGCACATTCAAATTTTAGTGCTAAAAATAATAAGCAATATTTTTTTAAATATTATGGACATTCCAATTTTGTAAAAAATTATGCATACTCAAATTTGGTGCATAAACTTTGCTAAAATGCATGTCCAAATTTTTTTATAAATTATACGAAAATAATACATTTTGTATACAATTTTTTTTCCTTTATTTGCAAAAATTTTATACACTTTTTTTTTTTTAACCTTCATTTAAGTTCTTTCTCCCAGTTAAGCAGTAACTGACGGCATTCGCAAGATCCAAAAACCCCAAAAAGATGCTAATTAATCCATTAAGGTATACTCATATTAGCTCTCCTCTTTATTTCTCTCTTAAAAAACTTTAAAGAATTAATAAAACCAGGTAAGCTACGAAGATACTCAGAATTTTTTGTTAAAAAAAAAACAAAAAAGGACGACCCTCAAAAAAGTTTTTCAAACGCTTTAAAGATTAACGAGACGGGGAGGAATGAGAAAATTCAATATGTTTCAATTTAAACAACTTAAATTTTTTAAGGTTCTTCTGGGGAAAAAGATTATGTTAAAACATTTTGTAATAATTACGTTAAGCACTTCTCTCAGCAAACTTTTTAACGAAAAAAAAAAAAAACCGTAGGTAGAAAGTTGAGTGCACAACCTTTTATCTTTATCTAGAGATGCGAAAACAAAGCATACAGAAATTCAGCGGAAAAACTTTTATCAAAACTAACAAAATACTTCCTTCTCCAAGTTTTTTCGTTTTATTTCTTGGGATAAAAAAAAAAAATCGGAAACCAATAATGACTCTACAGCTTTCGGGTTTAAGTTAATAAATCTCCCAAAATATTTTATTCTTTTTTAATTAAATTCGAATATGCAAATTTTATTTGCAGAAAAAAAAAAGAACTCAAAAATCATACCGAAAAAAGGGCTTTTCATACCTTAAAAAATGAATGATTAAAATAAGCCAAGGGGAAAAAAAAGAAATTCAGGGAGGAAAACGGTTTGACACGAGCTTGAGAAAGCACCTAAGGAAGAAGAACAGGAAACATTTCAACTAACGTAACAGCTGATACCGTAACTTCAATAACATCAGCTCAGTTTACGGGTTTGGTTTTTTTTTTTTTTTTCTTCTTCTCTAGGGGGTTGGAAAAGAGGGAATTTTTTCTTTTTACGACCCAATATGAAGATCAAAACTCAAAAAAAAAATTGGATAAAACAGCTTTTACTCCAAAACTTCTTTTTCTTTTTCAAAAATAAAAAAAAAAAAATATTCTTATCAAAATTACATAAAACAAACGAGTTTGTAAAGAACAAGCGTAATAAATCTAACCATTAAAACTTCGTAAAAACAGCCTTCTAACATTCCAGCATGAAAAGAAGGGGAAAAAAATGATAATAAGTTATATTAAATTCATTATTAAAAAGAAGAAGAAAAAAAAGGAACGTTTGCAATTATGTACACATAAAAAAAAAATGAAGGAGGCGGGATGATGAAAATGATTCGGAAGAGAGAAAAAAAAAAATTATAAATGAAAGAAAAAAAAAAGTGCTTACCGAATCTAAATTAAATAAAGATGAAACTTTTTTGATGAATCCGTCTTGTTCCCGAGGCCTCTTTTTTCTATTTCTCACTTCCATTCTCCTTTCAATATTTTTCGTTTTTTTTTATAAAAACTTAATACTGTCCAAATACCTAAAAATCATGTAATCGATAAAGAACTCGCATCACGCACCACCTCGCAGTTTACATCTAGATAACTTGATAACTGATATCATACTGTATAAATCCACGATATTTCCTATTCCAAATAAAAAAAGGCTGCATAATAGAGGAGGACTCATTTTTTTGATAACCCGATAAGACAGGGTAGACAATCTAACCTTGGAGCGGTTACGAATTTCAAAAGCAAAAATAAATTCGCAAGTTAATATCATCTGCTCCAGCGGTCACATCCGAACTTATTTTAATCTTAACTTAATGTCCAATATTAGTGTGACGTCACTTCCGGACAAGGGTCCGAAGCCGATGCCGGTACCGGCGTCGATGCCAGCTGCGATCGGCTAAAAGCTAATGTCGGTGCTGAAGTAGGCGCCAGTGCTAGATAATTTATTTTAAACTCGGTGCCAGCGCCGCTGCTGGCACCGATCCTGGAATCGTATCCGGCACCAGTTGCAGCGGCAAAAACGTTGCTATTCCGGCGTCGGCCTAACGCCAGCTCCAGCCCTCTGAATATTTCGAAGTCGATGCCGGCATCGGCTCCAACCAATATTTACCGGCTTCGGACCCCTGCTTCCGGAGATCACATGTTGGATTTTGATACCAAATATTTTGATACATGAGGATCCATGCTGCGCTTTTTTAACCCTCAAACACCGGCTGATATTCAGCACTAGGCAACCCGCATCACTTTCATGTATTACAAATAATCGCGTAAAAATTGTTTCCTTTCGCAAAATAGTCGGCAAAAAAGTCGTTTCCTGGTTTTCGATTCACAGATTTCAAATTTTATATCTGTCTCAAAGATGAATCCCCAGGCAAAAAAAATTCAATATGGCGCTTCTCATACTAAAAAGAGATGCATAAATTACGTAAAAATCATGTATAAATTATACAAAAAATCGGACAAACATCAAAAAAGCATAAATTATGTACAAACTACTTAACTCTTTTTTACCCCCCAATTTTTTAATCCTTCAATATACTTATGCATAAATTATGCATAAAAAATGCATAACACGGGGGAAAAAAATATGCATAACCGGTAAGCATAATATTTGCAAATTTTCTTGCTTAATGATTTTAAAAAACTACATGCATAAATTATGCATATCCAGATTTATATGTTTTAAAAAAATTATACATAAATGCATAATTATACATAAATACAATAAATGCATAAATGCATTAAACATGATATGCATAAACATGATTATGTATATGATATGTAAACGTGATTATTCATAAATTACAACATTATACATAAATTATACATTAAATCACATGTAAACGTGATTATACATAAATGTATACATGAATTTTTACCCCAAATTTTTTTTTTCATCCTTCAATATACTTATGCATAAATTATGCATGAAATGCGCATAAATTATGCATAAAATATGCATAACACGGGGAAAAAATATGCATAACAGGTAAGCATAATATTTGCAAATTTTCTTGCTTAATGATTTTAAAAAACGACATGCATAAATTATGCATATCCAGATTTATATGCTTTAAAAAAATTATACATAAATGTAAACATGATTATGTATATGATATGTAAACGTTATTATTCATAAATTACAACATTATACATAAATTATAAATTATACATTAAATCACATGTAAACGTGATTATACATAAATGTATACATAAATTTTTACCCCAAATTTTTTTTTTTTCATCCTTCAATATACTTATGCATAAATTATGCAAGAAATGTGCATAAATTATGCATAAAATATGCATAACAAGTAAGCATAATATCTGCAAATTCTTTGCTTAATGATTTTAAAAAACTACATGCATAAAAAACTACATGCTTAAAAAAATTATACATAAATGTAAACATGATATGCATAAACATGATTATGTATATGATATGTAAACGTGATTATATACATAAATGTATACACAAATTTTGGTGTTTCAAAAAATATGCATAAATTTTACAAAAATTATGCTTGTCCAAATTTTTGTATAACAAAAATAATACATTTTTTATATACATTTTTTGCATTTATTTCACAAAAATTTTACACAATTTTTGCACCACTTTTTCGTACGGGCTAAAATAAGATAATTAACATTACAATCACTCCTTCCAGGTCCCAGGCCCAGGGACGCAGTAAGGTAATAATTTATAATTATAACAACTATTGCCAGTAAAAAAAAAACCAATCCTGCAAGACTAGTTTTGCATCTCTATCTTCCAACCCCATACCCAGAATGCCTTTAAGTGCGTAAAAAAAACATTAACAACAACAACAACAACAACAACAACAACTTATATCTTCATCAATTCTAGATTTCCGCACTCTACAATTTATGTTATATCCGGTATATTTTCCCTAGAAGCCAACTCCCAAAAATAATTTCTAAAGATTCATCACCTCTAATTATTTGTTAACCCATAACTTGGGTGATTTCTGCTTTTAAAACTCATCTAACGGTGAAACAAAAATTACTCCGGAACGAATTTAGTGGGCGAGAAAAAAAAAAAGAAAAAAAAAAAAAAAAAAAAAAAAAAAGTTGATTGATTCGATGAAGTCGGTAGAACGTAATAATAAAAGCGTGCAAGAATGTATGAATAAGGTGAATCCTCTTAATAAGCAAGTGCGGGAATGGCGCTCAAAATGTACACTCCCTCTTCGAAAAAAATCACAACAAAACCGTATGTCTCACGTTTCGCATTTACATATGGTACGGTCATTAAGACCCTCTGTTAGCTGGTGTAATTAGGACGACACCTACGTCACTCATAATACAATTTATTATTTTCATCCTCACATTGTAAAAAAACTGAAAAAAAATCTCATACAGAGCAATTACAAGCCCTGTCATCCTCTACTGCTTCATGTCATATAAATTATATCAAAGATGAATTCTTTTTTAAATATGATTTACTTATGAATGAACTTTTTTTTTTTTCTGTCATATTCTCTCCTTTCTGAAACGAGGAAATGATCATTCTCTAATTATGTGACTATGGAAACGGCATTTCACAAAATATGAAAAAAATGAACCCTTCCTCGTTACACTTTTATGAACTTAACATATTTTTCTTTCTCGAATAAAAGCAAATCTTGTGCAACAATTTAAAAAAAGAAAATGATGAAAAATTTGTTGATATGGTAAATACTTGAAGCAGAAATTTTTAAACCTTGAAATCGAATGTGGGGCAATTATATTTACATACCCACAGGAATATCGTTAAGTCATTATTTATTGTACAACATGAATTTTCTTCATCCAAATGAATAAAAATTGATTAACCGAATAAAGATCGAAGAAGCAAATAATTATCACATGGGCATATATTACACATGTTAACACAGATAAATTGCATAGCATTGCAATGATTAATAATGATTCATCCTTCAATTATGTCAAATGAAAAAGAAAAAAAAAACTGATAGAAATTATAATCTAATTGACTTCCTACTTTTTCAGATCAATTATCAATCGTGTTTGCTCATTATTATTTTAAAAATAGGGTCGTTTGTTTAAAAAAAGAAAAAAATTGATCTTAGAAAACCAGAAAAAGATTTCTCGATAATCACTTTAACCAAAAAGACTTGACTGACCAAAGGCAGTAACCACAGATTCAATTTAATTCAAATATGAAAGAGAATATTAAAAAACAGGGGAGAATAACAATCACCATTCATAAGTTCAAGTAGCAAGTTAACCTAATGCCATCACAAAAAATGCAGTAAATAGCAATGTTTTCCTTCAGATAAAAAGTTATCTATGCAAACAAACTAAAAACAATCAACAGGTTTGTTTGATTTAGATTCAAGGTTTATCGGTAAATTGGTTCAAACAATCGGAAACGAAATATTAAATGCGTTATTTCACGAAAATAGGTTCATTAAATAGCACAACAACAAATAAACCAACCGCCATGTTAAAAAAAATGACCCTCCCACATTGGCGCAGCCACGAAGTCAGGTCCCGTTGTACGTGATTCTTTTTTTTTTTTTTCACTGCTTCCGATTTTATATTCACTGTTTCGTCCGGATCGACATTTCACAACGATTAATACGGAATCATTATTAACTCCACAAGGTTACATTTACTACAGATAAAAAACAATTAACCGTCACATATTCGATTTGCCTACGTCGCAACTTCAGATGACTAGGCGTCAGGCACACAGCCGGCTTCACGGAAACGACCGAGTTCTCACGATTACAGACGAATCGTGAATGCATATCCGAGTATCAAACATGCGCAAAACTTCAACCATAATTCGATCAGGGTCGTAGCAACGTAGCATTGCATTCCTGGCGTATGGAGTCCTCTTCCATTATTTATTTTTTAATTCTTTTTTTAGTTGTGTTTGTTTTGTTTATTTTTCACAACAGGAATTTCTGCGTTTATTTTTATGTGGAAATTTTTTAAAGGAATGCAGCTTGTATATATTAATGTCAGGCTCCAGACTATTTTTTTTTTAAATTTCTATACTTCATCTTTTTTTTTCTGGAAACATTTGTTTCTGGAGCATTAAGGTTCTATGTGTTATGTTTAAAGGGTAAAGATTCGTTATTGAAAATGTATTAAAAGGGCTTTTTGGTGCCTAAATTTGATAATTTTTTTTAATGTTTTCCAAATTAAAAAAAATAAGACGCCATTTTTCTTGCTGAAATAGTTCGCGGTTTCGCCGCTAGAGCGCTGTACTAGTCTCTCGGAAATAAACAATTTTTTTTTTTTTTTTTTTTTTGCGAAAACAATTAAATATTATCAAATGTAAGAACTATTAACTGTTGTTCATGCATTTAATATCATGGAAAATCTCTGAACATAACAAAACGTTTTGGGTCCGGTTTTGGTGCAAATTTTTTTTAACATATTTAAGTCATGTCTGATTACACGACAAATCTTCGTCTAATTTATTCGTTATAATTTCGTTTTCATTGTTAAGAAATATTGGAATTTTATTCGTTTTTGGTAATATTTTAACATGTAATAACAAGGGCGAAATACTGGGGTGCAGATCATCCCGGTATAAACTGTTACGTTATGACAGACGTTTTTATTTTTTAATTATTCAATATTGTTGATTGGTAGGTCCAAATAGGGTTAGGTTTAGCATGTTTAATTTTCGTGAATTGTTTTTAATGAATGTTCTGTGTATTTTTCTATCCTGAAGATGGCTTATCGAAGAGCCGAAATGCATTGCATCGTTTAAAATTATATTTCAAACCGTATCTTGTGACTTAAGAAATAATTTTTGATTCAATTTTGTAACATATTTTTACAGGAGTTTTCAAATTCCGAAATTCGTGATTTTCTGCCCACCCTACATAATCAGGCCCAAAATCAGAATAAATCACTGGGATGGCCTCAAAATTTTCCAGACAGAATCCAAATGATCAAAAATGATATGAATGATATGAAAAATATCCAGATCAGAAACTTTTCAAGGGCGGCGGTGGGTCTAAGACCGACAAGCCACAACAGGACTCGCTAAATTTATTTTTATAAATTTGCCCTAAAAACCTGTATCTATTACAGCAAAACAAGCTCCATTCCCAATATCCTCTCATCTTTTTAATTTACTGATACCGTTACAAATTTTTTTTTTCTTTTAAAAAAACCTCGACGAAAGTGACTCATCCATCAAATTTATTACATCCACCAGTAAGCCTAATGCAAGGAAACGGAAATGAATTTCTCATGTAAGAAAAAGGGATTTCAAGTCAACCCCATATAAAATATTACCTAAGAAGAAAAACAAAAGGAAAAAATTTATTGAATTTTTAAAGTAAGCTAAGCACGTTGAAAGACGGATATTGAAATATAATTCATAGCTCAAGATAAAAAAAAAAAAAAAAAAAGTCTTTGCTGACGTCTTCTTTTTACGCCGACAGTAGTATTTTTATTCACTCCTCCCTCAGCCCCCAAGCCCCGAAATAAAAAAAAATTGAATTGTTGCATAATCAAAATTTTGTATAAATCGGTCAAATAATTTCTTTTTCTAATCCTGCTGCGTTAGGGGAATAATCCTGTTATTTGTTTTAATCGATGTATATACATACCGCATTATGTTGTTATTTATAAAGTTTACGTCCCGGCACCCAGGTGGTCTTATAACTGTGGCAGCAATATCCTGAATTTATAAATTTAAAATTCTAATACAAGTTGCATTTTGTTGATCCGCAGGAGTGGAGAATAAAACCCCCGTAATTGTTTTTTGCTATTTTATTTTATTTTCATTTTGAACGCCACAAGCCTTTGACAAAAGCCATTTCGTACCGTAAACCGGGGACTGGGTAAGTGCTGTTGCCCCAGGATTTCACCAAAAGTAATGGGGCATGACTTAGGAGTTCGCCCACACGAAAAAGAGATGCATAAATCATATAAAAATCGTGTGTATAATGATACGAAAAATTGGACATTCATAAAAAATGCATAAATTACGTAT
Source organism: Liposcelis bostrychophila (assembly GCA_037577465.1). Lineage (NCBI taxonomy): Eukaryota > Metazoa > Arthropoda > Insecta > Psocodea > Liposcelididae > Liposcelis > Liposcelis bostrychophila. The sequence goes on from CM075215.1 coordinate 4,412,657, forward strand.
AAGAACTTAACTTTTTTTTAAACGCAAATTTTTTTTTTTCATCCTCCAATATAATTATGCATAAATAAGTTATGCATTAAATGGAAAAAATAAAGTTGAATAAAAAATAATATTTGCAAATATTCCTGCTTTACGATTTTAAAAAATTATATGCATAAATGCAAAAATTATGTATACCCAGATTTTCAAGCTTAAAAAAATTATGCATAAAGGTGCATGTTAGCATAGTGTTCGGGTAGGTACGTCAAGTGACACAATTACTTTGGGCTTCAGTCAAAAGAGTCAGAAACGCTGAGCAATCAAAAGAAATCCCGACCTTAGAACCAAAGAGTGCGATCGCTTTTTAATTTTTCGTAAGCTAAACATAGAAAATTTTTTTTAGATAGCACCCTTTGGTTCTAACGTCGCGAAATGTAACTATTAATTTGGAATACTTACTTTATACTTTATTACCTTATACTACATATTTTATTCATTTTTTGTGTAACTTATACATAATTTTTATATAATTTTTTGCTTCTCTTTTTCATTCGAAACGGCTCCCATATGAAGGAAGTTTGGAGAAAAATTAAAACGACTTGTACCCGTGGAGGACTCGAACCCTCGCCTTCCCGTTTCTCGAAACTTCCTTTGCACCTTTCATTAGATTTCCTTAAGGATCCCCACGAAGGTCAAAGATGAAAAATCGTTTACAGTTAATATTTATTTGTCAATGACGAAGCACAGATTCAAACAATTTAATAATTATACAAAGCCATCAGGAAATCATTAAAAGCAAATTAATAAATAGTTTAGACGGCTTATCCTCCTCAACGAGAGGTCTTATGAATATTACAAATTTCTGCAAACGATATTTTTCCCGGAAATTTTACTTAGGATAGGGAGGAATCAGTATCAGGATAAAACGAGGAAAAAACTATATCTTCAAAACCCTTGCTCTTCCTAACAACGTTTCGAGTTTTCTTTTTCCTTGATAAAAACAATAAGAATTTTTTTTTTTTTTTTTTTTTTTTTTTTTTTTTTTTTTGGTACCAGACGGGATTACTGTAAAACGAAAAAAATTTTCCAAAGGAAATTTTCAACTTGATTATATTGTTCGGATTTTCCTTGTTTTTACTCCGCCATCCGTCTTTTCAACATTCCATTAACCCGTTCCAACAGTAAATTAAATTTGTATGAAGTCTCCTATTTTACTTTCAATGACAAGAGCTATTAAATATTGCACATGAATTTAGTCTCGCCAACATTCGGAGTTCCACAGTTACGGGAATAAATCAGCGATATCGATCCCATGAATTTTTCAAAAAAAAAAAATACATAAAATGAGGACAAATAAAATAACCGTGTAGCCCGAGCGTTGCTTTCATAAATTTCCCGAAAAAAAAAAAAATTTAAAGTATTTAAAGATTGCAGTCTCTTGTCTCGTTTTTCATTCTTTTTAAATAATGTTAAGTGGTCGACTTCGAAGTAGCTTCCAAGTTCCATTAGCGAGGAAAGGGGTGACTTGTCTAATTTCGGTGCATTATCTTTTCAAAAACCTCGTTTATTGCTCTCAGTAGAGAGGAAGGAAGGAAGGAAGGGAAGGAAAAAAAAAAAGAAAAAAAAATTCGCAAGTAACTTCCTGAGCAAAGTTTAAGTGCCAAAAATAACAAACATTTTCTTTTCCAGGGAAGTTGGAGCAAGTTTATATTTTGATTTAATGATCTGTCACGGAATAAAAAATTAAAAGAGCTATGTTAATTTAATTTTATCCCGAGGGAATTTTGCCTCCCCTTTTTCGCAGGGAAATTAAGCTCGGTGAGGATTCGAAATTATTTCTAACCCGGATGACTTATTGTCATATCTTCATTGTGTGATATCCGATTATTATTATTAGAATGTTATCAGTAGCTCGCCACCTAGCCTTAAGGAAAACAACCTAATTCACCATGACATTGTAATTTGGAGAATTTAATTTGTCAAGGAGAATCAGTGGCGTACACTCACCGCATCCCTTCACCCCCAATTTTGTCAGAAAGACATCCCAATAAGGTGGTATCCCAACTTTCGTTACCTATACGAAAATAAGTCATGCAAAAAGTGTATAAAATTTTTGCGAAATAAATGCAAAAAATTTGTATAAAAAACAATCGTTTATGTATTATTTATACAAAAATTTGGACATGCATAATTTTTTGCAAAGTTTATGAATATTTTTTTAAGGACCAAAATAAATATGTACGCATCATTTGTACAAAATTATTATAGTTTGTAAAAAGTTTATGCATAACTTGTACAAAGTTTATAATAACTTCTGCATAATTTATGCATAACTTGTACAAAATTTATGTTTAACTTGTACAGAATTTAAGCACAACTTGTACTAAATTTATGCATAATTTGTGAAAAGTTAATGAATAATTCGTACAAAGTTTACGCATAACTTGTACAAAATGTATGCATAACTTGCACAAAGTTTATGCAAGTTATGCATATATTTTTTAAGCACCAAAGTTTGAATATGAATAATTTTTATAAAATATTTGTGATTTGTACTAAGTGTATGCATAACTTATACATAGTTTATGCATAATTCGTAAAATGGTTATGCATAATTTGTGCAAAGTTTATGCATAACTTGTACAAAATTTATGCTTAAGTTGTACGAAATTTATGCATAACTTATTCAGAATTTAAGCATAACTTGTGATTGTAATAATGAATCATTTGTACAAAGTTTATGCATAACTTGCACAAAGTTTATGCAAGTATGCATATATTTTTTAAGCACTAAAGTTTGAATATGAATAATTTTTACAAAATATTTGTGATTTGTACAAAGTACATGCATAACTTGTACATAGTTTACACATAATTTGTACAATGTTTATGCATAATTTGTGCAAAGTTAATGAATAATTTGTACAAAATTTATGCATAACTTGTACAAATTTTATGCATATTTTTTAAGCACCAAAGTTTGAATATGAATAATTTTTACAAAATTTTTGTGATTTGCATTAAATTTATGCATAATTTGTGCAAAGTTAATGAACAATTTGTACATTTTTTATGTACAACTTGCGTAAAATTTATGCGTAACTTGTACAATTTTTATGCATGAGTGAAAAATTAATGAATAATTTGTAAACAGTTTAACTGGAGGGAGTATATTTAAAATTAAAAAAAAAAAGTATAGATTTAAATATATTTTTTCTTCCTTTATAATCCTTCTTATCATTCGTCCTTTAGCCTGAACAGAGTGTGGTGGTATTTTTAAGACGAGGCCAGCTTCGCCTGATCTCCCCAGTATAATTATGCACAAGTATGCATAAAATGGAAAAGAAGTTGAATATGCATAATATTTGCAAATTTTCCTGTTTTATGATTCAACAAAAATTATATGCATAACCTATGCCAAAATTATGCATATCCAGATTTTTATGCTTAAAATTAGGCATAAACTTTGTAAAAATTATGCATGAATATTGTAAAAATTATGCATAAATAGTGTAAAAATTATGCAAGAATATTGTAAAAATTATTCATGAATACTGTAAAAATTATGCATGAATACTGTAAAAATTATGCATGAATTTTGTAAAAATTATGCATAAATATTGTAAAAATTATGCAAGAATTTTGTAAAAATTATGCAAGAATTTTGTAAAAATTATGCAAGAATTTTGTAAAAATTATGCATGAATTTTGTAAAAATTATGCATGAATACTTTAAAAATTATTCATAAATATTGCAAAATTATGCATACATTTTTTAAACATTACGCATAAATTTTGTGCGGATTCCTTTTCGTCGATTTCTTATTTTGTAAAACCTATTGAGATTTAGTTCTAAAATGAAAAAAAAATTTTGACTTTTAGGGTCAAAAAGACCCCTGGATCAGCGCTCCAAAAATGACTTCAAAAATCAATATGGCCGCTGCCAAATCAAAATGCAAACATCTTTAATTGATCATTGTTCTTGATTTCCGGTCTCGATATCATGAAGTCTCTCTTTAGATTCTAGCAGTGAAATATACTATTACTGGGTTCGGTTTTATTTATTTTTTTTTTTTTTTATGTTCGGCAATTCGTCTACCGAAATATCCCATTATTTGTTGCATCTATTTCTCATCCTTTCCGATATCAATTCACTTAGAAACTTTCAATACGATCGTTTCCTTTGTCGAAAGATGGGTCGGAAATGGGGCTAAAATCGAAATAAAAACGGGAAGCGAAGTTCCGTTTTTATTACTGTTGGGATGCACAGTCAAACATGTGTCGGAATACTTTATTATTATTTCCTTTTTCTTTTTTTAAACCTGCGTCGGTCTCCAAGTTGAAATTATTACCTCTTCTCCCTCGGCTTTTAATATCGTGAAATGAAAATCCCAGGTACCGTGTGGCCTTTTATACGAATAACAATAATTAAATACAGAAAATTTTATCTGCCAAGTCCCAAGCATCAGCTTCCGGTTAAAATCACATCGGGGGATATTTGTTATTTAAATATAGGATATCCCCCCTCCGAAAATCATATTCGCAAAATCCCCGGGAAATCTTTTGAATATCAGTCGGAAACCATTGTTTATTTACCGTTTTAACGTGAAAATCTATCAAATGAAAAGCTCGGTTAATTATAATACGTCAAAAGTTTTGCTTATACATTTGGAAAGTTAACGGACTCCAAAGAAACCGTTAACGTTGTAAGAAAAGGTTGTTTTACCTCAGGAAACTTCAACAACTCTTGTGGGATTCGATAAAACCCCTTCAAACTTAACGTCTTAATTCTTCATAGTTAGTTACCGGAGGAGAGGAGAGGGGGAGCGGAGGTGGTGGCAGCGGTGGTAGGAAGAAGGGAAAATCCGGAAGGGCCTTCGGTGCTTTAACTTCGGGTTTTTCTTAATGGAATCTCCGTTCGAGGACCGTTCCTTCAAGTATTCAATTCCTGAGGAGGAAAAGAATTTGCGGGACCGGAGGGAGGATTGAAGTGACGGGTTCCTTGAAGAAGGGTATAAATTATGTCAATGCAAAGGGTCTTAACCAAAAAGAAAAATGGCTTTGGCAAAGGAAAAGCAAGATGGAAAAGGAGAAAAGGAGACAACCAAAATATAAACTAATTTATCATCCGATTTTCATTTCGGCAAAAAAAAGAAAAATTTACATTTTTTTTTTATATATACTTTCTGGATTTTTTTTTTCTCTTTTCCGAGAAACCGGAAAAACAAAAGAGACTTATCGCTATTAGTTTCTCAGAAAATCCAAAGAGCAGAAGCCAAAAAACGGGTGAAGTATCTCAAGGGAAAGTCAATCCTGGAAGCAATACCGTGAAATTGGCAAGTTTACATACGAAAAGGAGCATCAGCTTCCGACCAAGTCGAACACAAGCTTCTTTTTTTTTTTTTTTTTTTTTTTTTCCTCCTTATTCCTTCCCTTCTAATCGAGTATATCCCTTTAGAAATTCACAAAAGTGTACTTAAAAAAACATGAAATCTCATCCTTATAAATAAACAAGAAAATTTTTTTTCGCTTTAATTTTTGAAAAAAAAAGAAAAGGAAAAAAAAATCTACATGTGCCCGTTTTGCACGGAAAGTTGAATAATTTGAAAAATTCCTACTCTCTATCTCCAAAGGATTTTCCCCCCTTGAGGAAAGCAAATAATGCTCCAGCTAATCGAACATTTCATCTCATCAAACTCTACCTTTTCTTGAAGGAAATTAAACATTTCATCTCTCTCACAAAAAAAAAAAATTGGAAAAGTTTAAATTAAAAAAAAAAAAATGGAGGACATTCTGTACAACTTTTTTTAAAAAGTAGAAAAAAATCACGAAGAAAAAAAAAAAAAAAAATACAAACGGTTTGACATCTCTTGAAATCAAGTCAAGTGATTTTCTTTTCCGTTCCAACTTTTCCTCCTCTCTCAACCACATAAGTGTTCATTAGCATTGTTAAAAAAAAGTTTTTTTTTTTTTTTTTTTTTTTTCATAAATCCTTTCTGTCGAGGAAACGAAAAAAAAATGAGATATACAAACGACGCATATGATGTTCGAAAAAAAAAAAAAAAAAAACTCACCTGATCACTGTCGTGACCCTGCCAACTGTCGCTACTCTGCAAAGAAAAGAAAAAAAAAATTGTTAGCCTTCATTTTTACATCTTAGGAGGAAAATTCAAAATTAGCTAAATAATAAATCAGTAAAATCTGTCAGTCTCATATTAAAGCGAAGAACGCTATATACAAATGTCACTTCCAGCATTTATTCCCCCGAAGGGGTTATCTGTACGGGTTTAAACGATCGGGATTGTGAATACGACAAGAGCGAGTATAGAAAATCCTTTTTAAGATTTTTTTTTTTTTTACCCCCCATTTTAAAAAACGAAAATTGGAAGCAGAGGAAAGCGGGAGGTTGAAAAAACAAAAAAAAAAAAAAAAAAGATGGATCTTTAAAAAAAAATTCGAAAGTTTAAAAAAATAAGAGTTCACGTTATCGAAACGAGCGATGTGTAAATTCGAGGATTTTAAATGTCATTCTATTCTTTTAAGTGTTTAAAAAAAATTTAATGACGAGAATCGGAAGGGAGAGGACGACGGAATCGGATAGGATGAAGATGCGAAATGGAACGAAATACAAAGAATAAAAGATGGAGCATGAGAGTGTGGTAGAAGATGATAGAAATGAGCGAAGAGAAAAGATTGAATTGAAAACGTCAAGTGAAATATAAAAGTGAACAGGAAAAGGAAATGGGAATCAGTTGTTGAAAATGAAGAGAAAGTTAAAAGGAATGGGCAGATTAGGCAGATAAAGAAGAATATGAAGTGAAGAGGATTTGGATTAAAAAAATACAGCCAGATAAATCGAAAGACGAAAAGAAAAACAAGGAAGTTCAAAATAAAGATGAAGATACAGCTGATGAAGATGAAAATGGTGATAGGTAGGAATAAAAATAGAAATTTGAATATGAATATGACGGCAGGAATAGGAAGAGGAATAAACGTAGGAAGATTATTTATTTATTTATTTATTTATTTATATACGGATGCAACAGCTTTTTTTAAAAAACTAAGCCTATTACAGCAGTCCCTGTCTAATCAGTAAAATATTAAATTGAAAAAAACATAAAATATTAAAATGAAATAAATTAGAAAAGATTAGGTAGTGGTAAAGATGTTGAGACAAAAATATATATAAAATATACATAAAATATATGTAAAACATATTATAAACATATATAAAATATATCATAAATATATATAATATATATTATAAATATATGTGAAATATATTATAAACAAATATAATATATATCATAAATATATGTCAAATACATTATAAACATATATAAAATATTTTTTAGGCAGTTTTTAGGTTTGTTGGAAAATAATATATAAAATATACTATAAATATATGTAAAATATACTTCATATATATTTTACATATAATTTTGACCCAAAATCTTTACCTCTGTCGACGAGAAGGGTGACGCCACTCTTTTCGTAAAATTAGGTCTCTAAAACTCTTAAAGTCTCAAAAATTTTGAATTTCCGTGAACGCACCTCCTAATTTTTTTTTATAGTAACCGAAAGTAGATTCCCTGAATTTTTCCAGATTTTTTTGGACGTTGCTTAGCCGTGTCCCCGGGAACCTAAAAATTTTGCAATTCCCGTTAAGACCAAAAAATCAAAAACTTATTTTTATGAAAAAATTGTTGTTTCCTAATCGGATTTTTAAGAAGATTACGAAAATGAGGTTATAATTTATTTATGACAAACGATTACTGTGATAGAGGACAAAAATATGAAAAAATTGCTAAAAAATTGTGGCTGTAGCATATTTTGCTAATTTTTGCTTTATCGACCGCAGGGAGAATAAAGCATTGTTTTTAGCACAAATTTCAGATTTTCAGTTTTTGATATTTTTACACGTTTTGAAGTCTCCTGATGCCGAAAAAAGCAAAATTTGGATGGTGGCCGTGTGTGTGTATGCGCGTACATTTTCGTCACTTTGGCGACCGATTGTGCAAATTCCCTTATCACTTTCGCGACCTGTGCACTCTGGCGACCAATACCCTGGTCGCCAGAGTGATCACGCGCTGATCACGACCCGAGCACGTGCAAAGGGCGTGACCTTGGCCGGGTAAAATTTTGGACTTATACGGTTCTGGAACTCCGGTCGCCACAGTGTATGGCAATGTGCGTATGTGTGTTTATGTGTGTATGTGTGTATGAATGTATGAATATATGTGGAAAAAAAAGTGTCTGTCGGTCGAAAAGCAGAAAAACGAAAGAACGGATCTCGATGATTTTTGGTGGTTAGCAACTTCTAATGAAATGTAGGTGCTGATTAGTTTTTGAGCCAAATCGGTCCAGCGATTCGGAAGCAGTGAGTGAAAATGTTAAATTTTCAACAATTTCAAGATCTTTTTTGACTATACATCGCGAACGCAGCCACCGATTGAGTCAGATTTTCGTACCGCAGTAGATATTCATCCAGATACGCTACCATTAAAATTTGGTTAAATTCAGTTGAGTGGTTCAGAAACGGTGAGCAGGGCTAAAAGTATGGGTATAGGCCTAAAAACCGATATCTCCAACTTTTGAAACGTCACGATATGACGTCATCGATTACGTCAACAAAGCGATTTGGATGCTGATTGGCGGGTTCCTCGTGAGAGCTAACGAAAAAATAACCGTATTTTTGAGAATATTTTCGGGGTAGAGGATTCCGAATCTGAAATAATTTTTCCGAAATTCGAATTCCTTATGGCCGTATTGCGACTTTGGTGGACCTCTGATCAAAAATCTAACCGTATTTTTGAGAATATTTTCAGGGTTGAGGATTCCGAATCTGAAATCATTTTTCCAAAATTCGAATTCCTTATGCCCGTGTTGGGGCTTTGTTGGACCTCTGATCAAAAATCTAACCTAATTTTTGAGAATATTTTTGGGGTAGAGGATTACGAATCTGAAATAATTTTTCCAAAATTCGAATTCCTTGTGCCCGTATTGTGGCTTTGGTGGACCTCTGTTCAAAAATCTAACTGTATTTTTGAGAATATTTTTGGGGTTGAGGATTCAAAATCTGAAATAATTTTTCAGAAATTCGCATTCCTTGTGCCCGTACTGCGGCTTTGGTGGAACTCTGATCGAAAAACTAGCCATATTTTTGAGAATTATTTAAATAGTCGATAAAGCACTTTGATCGGTTCACCGATCTCATTTTTTTACTGATCTATTGCCTCTATCGTCTTTTGCCGCATGAGGTATATAACTAACTATATTTTCGTTATCTGCATAAAAATCCGAATAGAAAACAACGATTTTTAAATAAAAATATAATTTTTGATTTTTCGGTCTTTACGCGGGAATTTTGAAATTTTTAGGACCCGAAGGACCCGGCTAAACGACGTCCAAAAATTCTGAAAAAAATTCGCGGAACCTTCTTTTGGTTACTATAAAAGAATGAAGGGGGGTCATTCTCCAAAAAACGTACTTTCATGTCTACAAGATGCTTTGCCGTATACGTCACAAACAAAAAAGTAAGAAAAAAAAAAAAATTCGGTAAATTCAATCATTTAAAGTTCAGTTAAAAACATAAATTCTATTCCGAACAAAAAATAATTATTATGAAGTCATTTTTTTTCCAAATTATTCCTATTAATTTGTCTTACCGACATGATTTAAGATTAGCCTTACGTTTTAGAAACAAACAAGTAAAAAACATTTTTTATACAGTAGAATCTTGTATTTTATGTTAAAAAAGATACACTCTTCTTCCAGGGTAAAAATAATTATTCTATATATTAAAAATTATTTTTAAGCTCTTATGTGACATTATTTGTCCTACCGACAAGGTACGTAGTTTTGAGAATGAGCCAGGGGTGTTTTCACCGAAATTCGAAAATTCGTAAAATAAGGGCCACCCTAACCTGGAGCAAGACAAGTAAAAAAATAAAATAAAATAAAATGAAAAAGAGGAAGAAAGATTCACTAATATCTTAGACGCAAACATGAAAGTTTAAATTTTATTTATGAAAGCATGAGATCAGTTTATACACTTCCTTAGATGTTACGTAAAACTCAACGTGCTTTCATAAAGACGGTAGGTCGCAATTTTTTCATTCCCCAAAAAATCTCAAAAACGGTATAATACTTTTTTTTTTTTTGAGGGACAGTGCTTAATGACACGAAAGTTTCAGCAAAGAAGAGAATCCGTCAATCCGGACGACGGGTGCAAATTAGAATATCACATAGGAGCTCATTGAACCGAAACTAAATGATAACTGTAATAAAATAAAAAGTTATCCATGTGTGGATTTTTCCCTTCATCATTCTTAAACAGGAGTAAATATCAGGGTTAAAATCATTTCACAAAATTTATTTAAAAAAAAAAAAAAAAAAAAAAAGAGAATGAAAAATAAAAAAGATTAATCAGCTTTATTTATGCAACTTGTTGAATAAGTAATGTTTAGGCAACTTGCCGTGCATGACGGCGTTCATTTAGCCTACGCTTAAACTCGATTTATCGCTAGATTGATTCAAGGCGAAGTCAAAAACACGTCAAAAGGGGGTTCTTTCGGGATGAATATGATGGATGATCATCTTTTAAAGGGGGAAGCCCCCCGCCTTCCCCCCCGAATGGTTCGACCATAAAAATACAAGAAATAAATCGCTTCACCCTTGATTGGGTAACAAATTTAGTAAAGAATCTCTCAGGCTCCATTTAGATCTTTTTTTTTTTTTTTTTTTTTCCATCTTCTTTTCATCTTTCTTTTTCTCATATTTTCCAACCACATGGTGCAAGAGAAGGGAAAGGGAAAAGGGGGAAAAAAAATCTTGACAGGAAAACGGAAAATAAAACGGTTTCATTGCGGCGGTGGATGAGAAACGGAAAAGCGGAAGTTGATTCTAAAAGGGAAGTAGGACGGGGGGTTGCACTTAATTACATCCCGTTGTCTGGGCTTGATAATTAATAGCACCTCTGGAATGTTATTATGTAGTTTTCTCGACTTGAATGGATCAAAGCGGAGGGAGATATTTACCGGTATCTTATGGTCACGTATAAAACAATTTTAACGAAATATATATCAAAGACACCCGAGAAGGGTTTTTCACAGTGAAACAGTAAAGACCGAATTTGATCAGGGGTGGGTTTTCTTTTTTTTTTAATTTACGGGAGATAGTGAGAGTGTGATAAATGATCAAGCTTTGGATAAAATGATGAAGCAACTCTTTTAAAACAAAGGATAATAAAGGCGTTGAGAACCAATAAAGCGTTTACAGAAAAGATAAAACGCTCTGCAAAAGTACGGTGAGGATCTTTACAGAGAAACTCAACTGCTTGAATCGATGGCTTGTCACAAGCCACAAACAAAAGGAAAAATATAGATTAGGGTACGTCATTTCCGACAAAGTTTTTCCGATTTTGCTCCTCCATGGAAAATAGGTTCATTTTATGTTAAAACTGAGATAAAAATTTTAAAATAATTTTTTTTTCACCGTTTAGGGGTTGCTCAAGGTCGATATAGGTTGCGGCGGTATGATTTATTTTAGGCAGGGCTGTATATTGTAATACCTGACTAGTGAAAATATTGGTATTAACAAAAGTACTGTACCCTAGGGTTTTCGAGGTCGTAGAACACGAATTTCACTATCCCGAATTTTTCCGATTTACCCCTGTGACGTCATTAACGTTTTTATCGAGCCAATGCTTGGTTTTTCCTCGTAAAATTCGGCTTAATCTCGAATTTGGAGCCCTGAAATTTTTTTTAAAAGTTGGTATCGCTCATACTTACGCTAAAATACTCGTAAAACACGAATTTCACTATCCCGATTTTCCCCGATCAACCCCTGAGTAGGAATATAAGTGTAAATTTGATTTTTTGGGCCAAAAATGGATTTTTCTGCCAAAAAATAACAACAACGCCTCACCTGTTTGATTTAGAGGTCATGTTCAATGAAATTTTTTACTCTGGTTACTCTAATTAATTATTATCTTTTGTGTTTCGAATCAATTTCCGAAATTTTTTGCCGTCGGAAAAAATTTGAAACTTCAAAAAAATTAAGGTTGGAATTTTCCGACCGTAAAAAATTTCGGAAATTGATTCGAAACACAAAAGATAATAATTAATTAGAGTAACCAGAGTAAAAAATTTCATTGAACATGACCTCTAAATCAAACAGGTGAGGCGTTGTTGTTATTTTTTGGCAGAAAAATCCATTTTTGGCCCAAAAAATCAAATTTACACTTATATTCCTACTCAGGGGTTGATCGGGGAAAATCGGGATAGTGAAATTCGTGTTTTACGAGTATTTTAGCGTAAGTATGAGCGATACCAACTTTTAAAAAAAATTTCAGGGCTCCAAATTCGAGATTAAGCCGAATTTTACGAGGAAAAACCAAGCATTGGCTCGATAAAAACGTTAATGACGTCACAGGGGTAAATCGGAAAAATTCGGGATAGTGAAATTCGTGTTCTACGACCTCGAAAACCCTAGGGTACAGTACTTTTGTTAATACCAATATTTTCACTAGTCAGGTATTACCAATATACAGCCCTGCCTAAAATAAATCATACCGCCGCAACCTATATCGACCTTGAGCAACCCCTAAACGGTGAAAAAAAAATTATTTTAAAATTTTTATCTCAGTTTTAACATAAAATGAACCTATTTTCCATGGAGGAGCAAAATCGGAAAAACTTTGTCGGAAATGACGTACCCTAATATAGATTCCTACCAGATACAACTTTTGTAATGTTTACGCGTACTTTTTTAGGACCAAAATTTGCATAATTTTACAAAATTTAAGCAGATTTATTATGGATATCCCATGGCTTTGGATATCCTCTGAATATCTAATGGATAATCCACAAGATGCCCTGTCGTTGGTCCTGTCTTGCGCCGCCGCTCTACAGGAGAGAAAACAACATCCTCAACAGGAGATAAATCGACGCCGATAAAGACTACTAGAAGCACCGAGAGCTCCGGGGGCTATGGAATTGGAAATAACACGTCTGAGTTAACTACGGATGGAGGAACATCATCATCAGCAGTAGCACAAACACCAGCACCATTAGGAAAGGAGGTAATGGAAGTCGACGAAAGCAGTACATCACTAAGTTTGGCGTTACGAGGACAGGGCACGCTGACGGAGGACGATAAGACGAGACTGGAGGAAGAAGCTGTGGCGTTTAATAGAAGCCCCAGAGTAGCTAGAAGTCCTCCTAAGAACGTAGCGGTGGCAGGACTGAAAGTTAACACGAATAATATTGTTAACATTGCCCCGTTGTTTCGGGGAGTATGTGGAGAATTAAGTTGGTACTAAAAAAAGTGTCGTGTAAATAGAAAAAATGGAAGGGAAGGAGAGAAAAAATGTTACGTTATAGTTTTGTATATATTTTCAATAAATAGATTTTAAGGCATTTGGTGTATTTCATTTAACTAAAATGGAAAACTGAGGGACTGATAATATTTCGGAACCCAGGAATATAACATTTGGCATCCCTTTGTGGTTTATATTATAATCAAAATACATGTGGTGCTCTTAACCTAAAAAAAACACTAAAAACACAAAAACCTAAAAACACTCGTCAAAAAACGGGGTGCAGTGCGCGCAGCCCTGACGAATTTAGCGAAAAAACCAGACACGGAGCTCGTCCCGTCAATTATAAATGACAAAGCAAAGCGGTTGATTGACTTTGACGAAACCATAGACAAGATTTTGACTTTGACGAAACCATACAAAAACGGATGTTACCACTCTGAATCCTCGTCGCAACCCCAAGTATAGAAATTGCATAACGCTCTAAAACCTGAAACCGTCCTATTTCCAAAGGGTCTTCGTCCAGACGAGTTCACAACATGACCAGATATTCGGTCTTACTCTCGTTGGGCTCAAGCCCCACTAGCTTTGCAGTAATTAACAGGATGTCCAATGGATTGAAAATACTGTCTGGGTGCACTGCCGCTATAAGGGACTTCAGCCTAAATCTATTTTGAAAACAACATCAGAAAGAAGCTATCATTTACAAAATAGAGTTACGCTGAAGTCGCTTACAGCGGCAGCGCTGCAAGAGATTTAAATATACGTAATCAAGAAGTTGGTGCTGCAGTCTCGGTCTGCCAGGCGGCAGCGCTGAAATTCTTTAAAAGTCAATCGATTATACCGCAGCTACACCAAGAAAGCCCTTCACAGGCAACTTTGACAGCCGTAGCCAGCCAGACAGCCTTCCAGGCGACACCGCGCTTAACATATCAGACGCATACATAATGTTTCGCAGCCACTGCCCGGAAGCCATTTTGAGGGTACTTGGAGATCCGTGGATCCAGACAGTCGATGAGAACATTCAGCCAGAACAAGGACCATCGACAGGTACATTTCCTTAAAGACATACACATTGTCCTCCCATCAAAAAAGACTTTTGATACTCCAAATCTCGTACGGTAATCTGCAAAGATGGCGCTCATACAGTAAAAAGCTAGCGAGAACATGTTTTATCCTTCCATCTGCTTAAAAACCTTTTACTCCGATGCTTATTAGATTTATGAAACATTCGAAATAAAATCCTCTCTTCGAAAAAGAAAAACGAACAAACATAAGTCACTTTTCCTTTGTTAAATCGCTTTTCTAAATCAATCCACAATTTTCCGTCAGACTACCTTTACCATGTATGCTCATTATCTTGATGACAGTGATTTTGAAAGACAAAAAAGACGCAGTCATGTGTTTTAGTTAAAGTCAAAGATTGCTTTTGAACTAAATTGCATGTAACCCTTTTTTTTTTTTACCGGCAAAAAAGAAAGATGGAAGAGATGTACGTATATTCTGGAAATCTGAACAAAAACCGATGAAAATCCCCTTGGATAAGTCATCTTCAAAGATAATAAATTGAGTAAAAGAGGGTCTTAATATTTCATTTATTTCCTCTTTTTTTTTCTCCTCTTCTCTCGTCCGCTTTGAGTTTAAATTTCGTTTTTTCAAACTGGATTAAGATGTGGAAACCGGTTTGATTTAATTAATGGCTCTTTTATTTTTCAATTCCCTCTGTTTTTTTTTTTTTCAAAACAATTTTTCCGGCGCTTACTTTATTTTTCCGAAATGAACTGCGTGGAACGTCACGAAGACGCAGTCGGGGAAAACCCTATAGGGAATCGGAGAAAATTACTGCAGAAGTTATAATAAGTTATCTACCTGACCACAGAAACTGAATGAAAACTAGTTTTCGGGTTAAATTAAAACCTCGGGAACACAAGTAAAATACGTTTTCCAAAGTTAAAAACATTAAATGAAAACCTTATCCTCTGCGACTGGAATTATGAGCCTTTTCCTCGTACGAAGGAAGAGGTCTCAGGCTTTCTCTCTTTTTATTTAATTAATTAATTTATTTATTTACTTTTTAAGTTTTTTACTTCGGCACTGTTCCACTGTATGCTCATCCAAAGTACGCCGAAGTATTGAGTTCACTCTAACAGGTTCAAAAATTAAGGTCATCTTTTTTTCCCCTTCTTGACGTTTAGAACATCCTAAAACTGAATCAATAATTCATCATAAATTTGCGCCATACATGTCTAAACTTGCTCGAACTTGCCCCAGACAAGTTCAAAGCAGCTCTAATTTGCACCAGACAAGTTTAAACTTGCTCAAACTTGCCCCAGACAAGTTCAAAGCAGTTCTAATTTGTACCAGACAAGTTTAAACTTGCTCAAACTTGCACCAGGAAAGTTTAAACTGGTTCTAATTTGTCCAGACAAGTCTAAACTTGATTCGATTTACATTTGAGTGGCCGGAAAGCTTGAGAACAAGAGAAACCACCTGTGATGTCAAGGTTTACCGCAAAATGAAGAATACTCATCAGATATATTAAGCTCATGGTTTTTCCAAGAGCTTAGGACAAGATTCAAATTGAAGTATTCAAGTTCAAAACCGAAGGGTTTGTGTTGTCAACGTGCCGCAATAGGCTCAAAATTTCAAGGACCATTAAAAGTTCCGAAGTCGGAAGCAGGGAAAACTCCCAAAAAAGAGCCACTCTAAGAGTGTTTCATACCTTCCTACAGAATGGATCTTACCTGGATATGAAGAACTGTGGTTGGGTATAAACGCACTTAAACCGGCAAGATATAAGAAAAAGAAAATGATCCTTTACTAAAAACCTATTAAATTTCTGTACTGAATTAATCTTTTAATATCTTTTAATTTCGAGATTCGCGGTAGAGAAAATCGATCCGGGATCCGCGATAAACGGGAGGAAAGGAATGGGGATTTTAGGGGGGGGGGGGAATCGAGACAAAGATAACATTTAAAATATTACAGATAAATATTGTTCGGAGCTTATCTTCCTTTTTCGAAATATCGGGAGAGCACATTTGATTTAAAAGGAAAATTTTGTAATTTCGCACCGATTCGGTGTTATAAACCGAAAAATGATTGCGGTTTATTACGATTTCGATCAAAACTCACATTTTGATTGATTAGTTTTCCCCGACGAATGAGTCAAAGGCAAAACGGCCGTCAAATATCGGAATAATATTTACTCTGACGTTATATTGCTCTTTTCAAAAAAAAAAAAAAAAAAAAAAAAAAAAAAAAAAATACATTAAAAAAAATATATAAAATTTCTTTTTCGAAGTGGGCTCAGGTGATACAAATTCAAACATCGTTCCCATAAAGGGTAACCGAAATTATCCAGGGATTTAAAGGGGAAGGAGAGAAAAAAAAAATTCTACGTGAATGTTTTCCTTCGGCATTAAGGGAAAATACGGGAGCAGGATCCAAGAAACCGGAAATCGACGACTATTTATCCCTGAATTTTTTTCTCTTTTCATCACGTCTCAGTACTTTCCGTCTTTTGGCCGGGAGAGATAACGTTTTTTACATTATCACCCTAAAAAAAAAAAAAAAAAAAAAAGTAATATCGCTTTGTAACATTTTTTTTTTTACTTTTATTTTAATTCCCTTAATTTAGAATATATTTGAATATATTAGCAATTTTTACACGGTAAAAAAAAACGGCGGGTAAAAACCTTTAGCTTTTTTTCTTCTTTCTTTCATTTTTGGAAAAAGAAAACGAATCGAAAAACGGAAAAGGTAAATCCACTTCCGCAAAAGCTACATTTTTCCACCCCTCCGCTCCCTCCGTTCCCTGCACATAAAAATAACAAAGGAATTTTTTTTTTTCCTCGATTTTAAGGTCCATTTAAAGAAATTGAAAACAGTCAGTCAGATTGTAGTAGAGTTTATAGCTATGTTTGTTTCATTTTATAAGAGGCTTTAAGTCATCTGGCGATCTTTTTGATACATATAAAAAAAAAAAGAAAAGCTTTTCTGATCTCGCTTTCTATCTTTGTTCCTCAAAAATAAAATATATTTAGAAAAAAGGGGGGAAGGGGGAGGGTTGAGGAAGGATTCTCGACGCGAAAAAAAAAAAATCTATAACCGGATTGAGTTAAAACTCCCATATTTCCTTATTTTTGTCTCTCCAGACACAAAAAGCTTTTATCGATGCAATTTTCATTTGAAAAGAAAAAAAAGGGGGTCATGCATTCCTGACGTCACGATCAATGTAATATAAAAATAGCTTGCATGTTAAGGTTGATAAAGGAAGAAAATGATGGTAATGCAACTTCCTTGATGATTATCTCAGCGCAATTTTCATCAGCATTAGCAATGCAACAATCGAGAGCATTGCAAGAGCAGAAAAAAAGAAAAACAAATAAAATGAAATAATAATAAAAAAACAACCTTCAGCAATGCGTCATAATTTGCAGTTTTTAGCCTTTGCAACCGTTCGCGTGTGGAAAAGGAACCTCCGTGCCTGGCTCGGTCAGGGACCACATTCCCATATAATCACATATTATAACCGTCTAAGATTTATAACGATTATACAAAAATAAAAATAAAAAAAAACATAAGGAAAACTTTTTTTGAAAATTTTCTTTTGCTTTAAATTTAATTCGGGGTTTTCCTCTTTATCTAAATTACTTATCTTGCACACGACCGCATTGGGTAGATTAAAATGAAATAAACGAACTGGAGTAACTAAAAAATATAAATAAAATAACGTAAGCTTAAGCTTATTTCAAAAAATGGAGAAAAGAAAAAAAGAAATCCTAAAGTGACTCGAATTTTTGTATTGGAAATCTCCCAACTCTTCTTTTGAACCGACTAGAAGCTTGCTCTAATTTTGAAGGTGAATAAGGTTAACGCGATTTTGTTACGTTTAAATGCATCCGATTTCGAAACTTGAAACGACAACTTATGGTCATTTACCCCAGAGGGTTAAATGGTCCTGGTCAGCATAGCAACCTTTAGAACGTAGCCCACAAGCCTATAAAGCACCGAACAGTTCAATGCACGGCTGAGGGCTAGGCAACACTTCTTGGAATGACGTTCGATCACAAAAACGAAGGATCAGGGCTGCAATTTCGATAGATTTGTATCCGGAATCGGAATCGAAATCGGAATCTGCTATTTTAAAGTAATTGGAATCGGAATCGGAATCCGTGATTTTTTTAATGAAATAGGAATCGGAATCGGAATCTCGTCTGAAAACAGTTCGGAACTTTAGGAATCGGAATCGGCATCGGCATTCAAAAAAAATATATTTGATCCAGATTGACTTAAAAAGCACGAAAATACCGTTATTACAGTTCATCACTTCTGGTTTAAATCGGAATCAGAATCGGAATCGGCATCGCTAAAATATTTGTTAGTTGGAATCAGAATCGGAATTGCAACCCTACGAAGGATCAATCTTAAAAACAGTTACATGTGAAAACTGACCACTTCTGCAATTTTTGTACCCGTAACAAAAAGACATGGACTGGACATTAATAAAAAAAATGCAGAAATTATGTATCAAGAACTTAATATTTTTTCACCGGAATTTTTTTTTCATCCTCCAAACAAATTATGCATAAATGCATAATTAAGCATAAATGCATTTATTATGCATAATTATAATTAAGCATAAAATCATAATTGCATAACTTATGCATAACTAAGCATAAACACATAAATTGTTCATAACTAAGCATTAATGCATAAATTAATTATAATTAAGCATTAATGCATAAATTATTCATAATTAAGCATCAATGCATAAATTATTCATAATTAAACGTCCGTGAAGTTGGCAGGACCCAGTCAACGGATTTGATCGAAAATAGTCTTATATAGTAGCTTTTCATTGTTCTTTAATAGTTCCGTGATTGTTCCAATTTGTTCTCTAACCTGAAAAAAACTGGAGCCAAAAGTAGGTGGGTCCTACTAACTTCACGCGAACAGGACCCAATTTGAATTTATCAAAACTTTTTGCCTTTGTCGGTTGCTTTTGATTTGTACTTCATTGTTCCGGCCAATTCAACGTTTGTTCTGCAACAGGTATGACAGTATTAGGAGGAGTAAGGGCACTGCCAACTTCAAGGAAATAAAATAAAGTCAAATTCAGACGTTTAAATAGCTTGAATCGATTTCATTTTGCTTGTTTTCCGAGAAAAAGGTTTGTTCTTGTACGAAAAATACTATCAGGTTGAATTTTTCATTTTTGGAAAGACATTCTGGGTGTGAAAAAATCATGGCCTATTTGTAATATTTAGGACTTGTCTATCAATGTCTTTTTGATTGTTCTGAAATGTTCTACAAATAATTCGGTACTCCATCTTCTCAAATCCTGGAAATACAGACTTTTGAGGTCTGTATGCAGCAGGACCCATTTTTTCCCCCCAATAGAGCGCGCCATCTTTCCGGTTTGTTATTCAATCTGCTGCCACGTCGGGTTTACAGTGTTCTTTTTATTTGTCCGTTATTGATCAGACATCGTTTGTTCTCGATTGTTCTCGTTTGTTCGCGTTTGTTCTCGTCAGAAAAACGTTTTAGTTTATTTGTGGCTGAAAGTTCTGATCAAAAGTCGTTCGTTCAGTCGTTTGTCAGGGAAGAACAATAGAGAACAAACCATTTCTGATCAATACAATAATGCAAGGTATTCCAAATTATCTTGTTAATACCAGAACAATCAAGAACAAACGACTTTTGATCAGAACTTCCAGCCACAAATGGACTTAAAACGTTTTCCTGACGAGAACAAAAGAGAACAAACGAGAACAAACGAGAACAATCGAGAACAAACGATGTCTGATCAATAATGGACAAAAAAAAAAACACTGTAAACCCGACGTGGCAGCAGATTGAATAACAAACCGGAAAGATGGCGCGCTCTATTGGGGGGAAAAAATGGGTCCAAAAAATGGTTTGGAGTTTTTATTAAGAAAAAACTCGTTGTAAATTCATACTGGGTCCGTAGTCCGCCGTCAACAAGACATTTAAGACCCAGACATTGTAATTTTGAAATTTGGTTCTCAGTACAATTTTGTACTCGTTTAGTCACTTTTAGTAACTTTTATCCCAGGGAAAAACGGAAATTAAAAGTCGGGGTCCTACTTAATGCTGAACCCCGTATTTTCTCGAAAAAAATTAATTTTTGCAATTAAGTTTTTTACTCGTTTAGTACTGTTTAGTACCAAAAATATAAAGTTTTGCACCATTTGTTTTCCGGCGAAAAATAGAAATGAAAAGGTGCAAAATTTTATTTTGCCGGTACTAGACGATACTAAACGTTACTAAACGGTGCTAAACGAGTAAAAAATACTGTACTACTGAAAATCAAATTTCAAAATTTCAATTGTCAATTTTCGTTCAGCATAAAATTTACAAAAGTAATATATTTTTTATATACGTTTTTTGCATTTCTTTTGTAAAAATTTTATACACTTTTTGCAACACTTTTTCGTACGGAGATGATTTGTTTTAATAAAAGCTCATAACCGGAAAATTTATTACGGTGTAAATAGACCTTTTTGTAGCCGCCGCACATATTTCCAAAAAAAAAAAAAAAAAAAAAATACTATCAAAATGCAAAGAATTTTAACGGATTTTACAAGCCCCCTGCAATAATCTCATTCTTCCCGAAATTAATCAAGACGTAATAATCTTTCACTTGGAAATTAACAAGGACAATATTTTGACGAAAATGAAGTTACAAAGACCCGTCAAACACAATTATGAATATAGGATAAATTTTTAAAGGAACTGAACCCGACGAGAGAAAAAGGGAAAACCATAGGCGTCAGACTAAGGCGGCTGCGGAAAGTTATTGCCACTGATTAATTTAAGCGCAGATACAACTTGACTTAATTCAATTTCCTCTAGGGGAAACACATTCAGACACCACCACCCCCACTATTATTACAAATTCCGACACTAAAATTCCGAAATCTTTCGCCCAAAAGCAAAAAGGAAAAAAAAAAAAAACGGGTCTGTGCTGAATCGTTTCGTTAAATCATTTTCGCAATAATCTTCGGTGAAATTTCAAAAGTCGGGACGGAAAACTTTTTTGCTGGAAACTTTTCCCCCGCAAAAAACTTTGTCATCACCTGAAAAGTTCCGTAATAGGTTTACATTTAAGTCGACCAAAGGTGATTAGAAAATATACAGTTAGAACTTATACTTTTCTCTTTCGGTATAAAAACGAGGTTAATCTCTCGTTTCCTTTTTTTTTTCTTTATAATGCTCCTTCCTCCTTTCTCTCCGGTAATTTTAAATTCTATTTCCGTTCCGCCATGTCCCTTATCACGCTTTTAATAACGGCCAAACTTGTGTTTTTAGTATTTTCCGATAACGCGGCTTTTCTTTTTTTTTTTTTTTTTACGAGACCAGAAAAAAAAAATTTAGGAGAGGAATGTAAGAACAAAGAAAGTATGAAATTTCACGGGGAGGGGAAAGGGCCGCGCTTTTTAGACTGGAATGTATAATGAATCGTTTGAACTTTCCAAAAAGAAGGAAGCGAAATCTTTTCCCGTTGTTTTAACTGCTTTTCACTGGTAATTTTCCGAATTTAAAATTTTGAGTTTTCCCCCCCTTCCTTAATCGCGTTGCATTGTTTATATTTCCCATTAAGGATTACTATTATTATTATTATTATTATTTTCTTCCGAGCATGATTGTAAACTTTTAAATGCCTTATTTGAATAATCAGATGAAAATTTAATCGAACGGCTTTAAGGAGAGAGGGTAAGAGGCCAAACTCTGACAATGAATATAGGATGTTACCAACAACTGCGAGGGCCACCGACCACCGCCGCTCTGGATAATAAACAGTTTAGCTCGTACCGCAGGTGCTGCAAATAATCCCTCTCCCGAATTAATTGCCGGAGAAAACCGCAAAGATTCCGCAACAAGAGGCCCATTAACGATAAAAATAACATTAAAAAATATACAGCATAAGGACAATTAAAAAAAAAAAAAAAAAAGACTAGGGGGATTTAGGGGGTGTGTAGCGAATTCGAGACAAAAGAATAAAAAGCTTTTTTTGCATTATGACGTATTATAACGAATGGGCCTTGCGGGGATAAGTTTCAAAAGAATTGTAAAGCTCTTGAGCGAGCGCTTATCAAAAAATAAAATATGGGTTTCAAAACTGCTTTGGGATTACACGGTAAGGTTGACAACTTTCTGTAAAGTGGAGAAGATATATATGTATATATATATGTACATATAAAATAAAACGCAGGGATAGTGAAAAAGAAACGAATTTTTTTAAAAAAAAATTAAAAAGGATCCAGAGCTTCGATTTCATCGTGACTGTCACTTCTGCCTCATTTATCACGGATTACGAAACGTGAGCACTTCAATCTGTAACTAATCCGAAACTAACAAACGGTCGAACGATAATCCCTTAAAACGGTTTGTCAATTCCAATTTCCTGGAAACAGTAAACAAGTAAAGGCAAGCGGTTGCAAACAGAGAGAATGAAACTAACATAATAAGAGCCAGAAACGATTATAGTTGTGTTTGGTTCCGGCCCATAATCCAAAATCAACTGTGAACGTCCGAAAGAAAAAAAAAACAGTTGGGAAAAGTAACATAAAAAGATTCGCTTGTACACAAAAATATTTTGCAATGAACACGGCCCACAAGTGCCGTGCCTTTCCGGCCACTCTTCCATTCGTCATCTGAATACGTTTGAGTTAGCCTCGTGCAAGTCTGAACTTGTCTGGTACAAATTAAAACAAGTCTGAACCTGTCTGGTTCAAATTAAAACCAGTCTGAACTTGCATGGGGCAAATTAAAACAGGTCTGAACTTGTCCGGTTCAAATTAAAACAAGTCTGAACCTGTCTGATGCAAATAAAAACAAGTCTGAATTCGTCTGGTTCAAATTAAAACAAGTCTGAACTTGTCTGGTGTAAATTAAAACAACTGGTGGTACTTGGCTGGTGTAATACAAATACTAGGAAGCTACCTCCTTCAAAACGGGCTCGTTTAAAGCACACAGATCTTAGTTCCAAATACAAACACGTGTTATTCTTCTGCTTCAAACTCGGGAGACACTTTTGTCCATATAAGGGATACCCGAGTTGCCTGACCTGTATGAAAGATCGTGGTCAATACATACAGCGCTCCTAGCGGGTAACGTTCCTCATCTCGATAGCCAATCAAAAATGTCCTGAATACAGCTGGCACTGCTTGTAAGAAAATCGAGTAACTAAAATCCGCGTATATAAGCGGGACATCGGCCTCCACGGTCGTATAGACAGGACTGGAAACATCTCTCCTTTATCGGGTTAGAAGAGATCTTGTCCCGCTTAACTACGTGAAAATGATCTCTTCCTTTCTATTACCGTAAGAGCTACTTGTACCCGCGACGCTTTTTGATTGGTCGTTTGAGATTTGTAAACAACGATGGAGACGACGTTCTCTTGTTTTAATTTGTAGGGGAGTCCCAAATTAAACGATTAGACATGTTGTGTCTCTCAAGATCGCAGCGCCATCAATGGCATGGGACGTTTCCGGACCTGTCTATACGGCACTGATTCACAGAAACGCTCTAAAACATTCATAGAAGGCCGTGACTCACCATGTTGACTGACCAATAGCATTCTTACATACAGGTCAGGCAACTGCTATCTTAAAAAGTGTCCCCCGAGTTTGAAACAGAAAAATAGTTTCAAATTAGTGATGGCGATATTTTTCAAAAATATCGATATTCGATATATCGATATTTTGAAACAAGCGATATCGATAAATCGATATATCGAGGTGAAAAATATCGATATCCGATATATCGGACCAAAAATCGTGATACAATTTTTTTTTATTCAAAAATTTTGCCTACACCTCCCCAGGACTCCATAATTCCAGTGTTCAATGAAAAATTATAACAATTCATTTGTTTAAAATCCATTAATTCGTTAACGATATTTCAGGAAGCTAAACAAATAATACGGATAGAATATCTTCTATTTCTTTAGAGTTAAAAATTTTAAACTTAGTATTTTTAACCGAAATAATTAAAATTCTGTAACGATTAAACAGTATAAATAAAAAGTTGCAAAATTTTTCAAAAAAGTCTACATGGTGTTACGATTAGGGTGGGGGTTGCCATAAACCCGATATGTATAGCGGCCATCTTGCTTAGCATGGTAAGAAATATGGCCGCTATAGTATGTATGTTAACTGGTAACAATTGTCAGTATCACATTTTGAAAGGCATCATTCAAATATTACGTAAGCATCTTTAAGGGAGAGGAGGGAGTTTTTTAAATGCTTACGCCAATCTTAAATCTCCATAAGAGGAAGTCTAATTTTGATTGCCATGAGGCGGGAGGGCATCCAAAATTTTTAAAATTGTGCTTTTACATAATGCTTTAATGACGCCAAACTTTCTGAAATGTATAAAAATTTCAATTCATAATTTTTTTTCCTCTTTAGTCTTATAAATTCGTATGTAATTTCATATGAGATATCGAACTTCGATATTGAAGAAAAAATATCGATATTCGATATTATCGAAGAGGCGAAAATATCGATAATTATCGATATTTTAGAGTCCGATATATCGATATATCGAAATATCGATATTTTATCGCCATCACTATTTCAAATTTTCTCGATAGATGGCTGGAGCTGTAGTTAGGGAATCACGTGACATGCCCTCCATCCAATCCACGATCTTACATACAGGTCAGGCAACTCGGGTATCCCTCATATGGACAAAAATGTCCCCCGAAATTGAAGCAGAAGAATAGTTCACATATTGCTCGATAGATGGCTGGAGCTGTAGTTAGGGAATCCCGTCTTCTGGTAGCCAGCATAAAAAAAATGTTTTGAAAGTTTTGATTGGATGGAGGGCATATCACGTGATTCCCTATGTAAGATCGTGGCCAATACATACAGCGCTCCTAGCGGGTAACGTTCCTCATAAAGAAACACTTTGTTTACAAAACGTTCCCCAGACAGCAGATTTTCATATTGACACACAAAAATTACAAAATCCATTTTCTAATATAAGATTTTAATGATGACGATATTCAAGTCACGTGATCAACTTCTAGACCAATGAAAAAATTGGAAATAGGTCCCACAACGTTATAGCAGACGACATTGAGTCGCACTAAAATCCTCTATTATAGTTTGACTGGAATTGAAGTGAAAAAATTTAAAAGAGCAGTTCAAGCAATAAAAGAAACTTGTACTGTTCTTCTTGTTAGGTCCAGTCATTTCCGAATCGGCGACAGCCTGCTTTCTTTTGGAGAACGTATCAAAACTATGGTTAGCAGACTCGAATTTAAAAACCCGAAAAACCGCACGCTCATTTCTGAATTCCAAATATGTACCCATTGACATGTTACATCTTGCTTTAACAAAAAAAGTAATTACTTTTGTTCTGCAAGCTCCAACATGACATTCAATTTTTCAGAAACAAACCAAATCGAATTACATCACATCGCTTTTTTATATATATATTCCTTTAAAAAAGAAATCCTCCCCAAATTTTTTTTTCATATTATACGTTACGTACGTCTTTTTCACATCAAGCTTTCATATTTATTTCCCCCATCTTTTTTTTTTTTTGTAATATTTTTCGATTTCTTCCGTGACATTTCACGTCTTTTGCAATAACCGACGTCTCTCTTTCATTCTTCCGTGGGAGATATCAAGAGCGTGCATTTTTTGATCTTTCCCAGACGTTTAAAACGAAAATGAGTTTTCCAAGATATGGAACATTAAATATTCAGATACGGCTATTAGCAATTTATCGACGTTTCTAGCAACAACGCAGACATAGTGTTTGCAGGTCAATGTAAAAAATAAAAAGTAAAGAATCTACGGGAATGATACTTATTACGAATCTGGCATTTCTTAAAATTCCATCCCCCCCCCCCCATCCTACTTCCATCCTCACCCCGTCGCCCGTTGCATATTAAAATAAACATGTTTCGGTCTTTTTACGTTTGATAACCAATGGAAAAAACGAGGAAGTTTTTGCCAATTTAACGAAATGTCATGTGCCAGGGAAAGAGGAAAAATAAAACCGCATCGTTTTACCGAAGAGCATCCCATTTATTCAGGGAAAATCAATTTCGTACCAGGAATGTGATTTTTTACTTCGGCATCTCAAAATGGCCGAAGTATTGGTTTTGTTAGCGTCGTTATTTGCCAGAATTTACATTTCATATTTAAAAAACATGAACCTAATAAAATTTTTGAAGCATTGGACCTTTTAAACCTCAACTTAATGAGTTTATCTTTCGATTTAAATGCTCGTTCAGTCTTGCAAAAAATTATTTCAATGTTTTTAGAGGCGAAACAAATCGACATCCCACGCCGTACATGTCGTGTGCGGCATACCGTCTTCACGCAATGTCTTTTCACATCAAAATTTGGCTTAAAAGTTGACATTTGGGTCAAGGATGTGCAAGAAGTTTACCCCGACGAAAAAGACCCTCCCTATCCAAAGATATTTAAGTTTTTATTTTTCTCCATATACCACTACGGAACATCAGATATTTGTCCGCCATTTTGAAATTAAAAAGTAAACAAAGCCGTTAGCTTGCACCGATTTAATTCACCGTTATCGGTTATGTTATGTTATGTTATGTTTTTGTTATGACTTAAAATAAACGATTCGCATCATATTCAGAATGTGAATGTGAATTGATTATGAATTTTCAAAAAAATGATGGCATTTTTTCAGTAAATACAATGATGTGTCAAGATTAGGTTAGGTGTGATCTGTAAGTAAGTAAATTATTTTCTCAGGGTTCAACTCCACACAAAACTTTTAATGCTCCATATAAAACCTGCTTCGCTGTAAAATCATTAATTATGTTTTATTTTCAAATAGAAAATCATTCAAGTGTTAATATTTGTATGCTTACAAAAAAATCATGTTTTTACATCTAATGCCTTAAAACAATTTTTTTTTAAATCTTGTTATTTTTATTTTAAAAATTGATTCAAATCGTTTCAGCAGGCCAAAATTTCAGTGGTTTGTTTAGAACTTAAGTGCTTCCCAAAATCATTAGATTCCTTCTTTAACCAAAGTGTAAGAAGTCAAATTTTCACCATTTACCAATAACGTAAAGCTTTCAAGTCTACACTTTCATGTATAGTTTCTGATCCTTACCGAAACCATTATGTTTCCAATCTTAGGCAAGAATACAAGAAAACAAATCAGACCTTCTTTGCTTAGAAACAAAAAGATTTTAAATGTATATCTGGTTCTTTATCTGTGAATCTTTACAAAATCATTAATGTTTTTTCTAAAACTGAAGTATTTTTAAAAAAAAAAAAAAAAAAAAAACAATCAGCCCTCTTTTGTTAACCAAAACAAAGCTTTTAAATCCATTCTAATGTGTGATGTCTGATGTCCTATTGCAACCAAAATCTTAATTTCTTAGCCCTTACACAACAAAAACATATCAATCCCCATTGAATCTTCACCGCTTATCAGAATCATCACTCTCACCTCTTCGACTACTCAAAAGTTTTATTTCTTTATTGAACCTTCACCGCTTATGAGAATTATCACTCTTCACCTCTTCAACTATTCAAAAAATTAAATTCCTTATTGAACCTTTATTGCTTATCAGATTCATCACTCTTATCTGTTCGACTAGTCAAAAGTTTTAATTCTGCATTGAACCTTCACCGCTTATCAGAATTATCACTCTCACCTCTTCGACTACTCAAAAGTTTTATTTCTTTATTAAACATTCACCGCTTATGAGAATCATTTCTTTTCTCTCTCAACTATTCCAAAAATTAAATTCCTTATTGAACCTTCACCGCTTATCAGAATTATTACTCTTACCTGTTTGACTAGTCAAAAGTTTTGATTCTCTATTGAACCTTCACTGCTTAGAATAATTATAATTATATAATTATTCTAAAAACAAATTTAATGCTTGAAGAGTTATGACTTACAGGTCTTGTAATTAAAAATTGAACTGTAATTTCATTCTCTAAAGCTCAACACCTTTTTTTTTTTTTTTGCAGTTTATGTTTTACTGCAATATAAAATATTATTTTCAAAACTTAGTTTGATCATACTTGCTTGATATCTTGATTTTTCTGATTTCTTAATTCTTCAAGCAACTATTATTATTATATTATTATTTTTTTTTTTTTTTAACTTCATATTTTTTAATGATGTCCCACCATTATTTTCAACTGATTAATTAATGCTAAGCCATTATTAGTCATAAAGAAATTTTAAAATTATTACATTTTTCCGTTTAGAATATTTTGAGATGCCGGCATTCTTAAGCCATTTAAATAGATAGCCGGCTTGAACAGAATGAACTTACTATATGTTCCCGTGCATTTGGAAGCCCGAAGGGCGGTCCTGACTCACCCGAACTAGCCGGACTGTGCTTACTCGGACTGTGATACCCGGACTGTGCTTACCCGGACTAGGCCTACACGAACTGTCCTTACTCGGACTGTGATACCGGACTGTGCTTACCGGACTAGGCCTACCGGACTGAGCCCAACCGAACTGTGCTTACCCGGAATATGTCTACACGGTCTGTGCTTACTCGGACTGTGCTTACCGGACTAGGTCTACACGGACTGTGCTTACTCGGACTGTGATACCCGGACTGAGCCCAACCGGACTGTGCTTACCGGAATATGCCTACACGGACTGTGCTTACTCGGACTGTGCTTACCCGGAATGTACCTCCCCGGACTGATCCACACGAACTGAGCCCACTCGGACTGAGCACACCCGGACTGTGCTTACCCGGAATATGCCTACACGGACTGTGCTTACTCGGACTGTGCTTACCCGGACTGGGCCTCCCCGGACTGATCCCACACGAACTGAGCCACTCGGACTGAGCACACCCGGACTGTGCTTACCGGAATATGCCTCCCCGGACTGATCCCACACGAACTGAGCCCACTCGGACTGAGCACACCGGACTCTGCTTACCCGGACTTGGCCTACCGGACTGTGCCTACCGGACTGTGCTTATCCGGATTGAGCCCATCCGGACTGTGCTTACCCGGAATATGTCTACACGGACTGTGCTTACTCGGACTGTGCTTACCCGGACTAGGCCTACACGGGCTGAGCCCAACCGGACTGTGCTTACCCGGAATATGCCTACACGAACTGTGCTTAGTCGGACTGTGATACCCGACTGAGCCCACCCGGACTATGCCTACACGGACTGCGCTTACCCGGACTATGCTTACCCGGACTAGGCCTACCCGGATTGAGCCCACCCGGACTGTGCTTACCGGAATATGCCTACATGGACTGTGCTTACTAGGACTGTGATACCCGGACTGGCCTCCCCAGACTGAGCCCACCCGGACTGTGCTTACTCGGACTGTGATACCCGGGCTGTGCTTACCGGACTAGGCCTACTCGGACTGTGCTTACCGGACTAGGCCAACACGGACTGTGCTTACCCGGATTAGGCCTACCCGGACTGTGCTTACCCGGACTAGGCCAACACGGGCTGTGATACCCGGACTATGCTTACTCGGACTAGGCCTACCCGGACTAGGCTACTGGGACTGTGCCTACCCGGACTGGGCTCACCCTGACTGTGCTTACCCGGACTGAGCCCAACCGAACTGTGCTTACCGGAATATATCTACACGGACTGTGCTTACTCGGACTGTGCTTACTCGGACTGTGCTTACCCGGACTGAGCTCAACCGGACTGTGCTTACCGGAATATGCCTACACGAACTGCGCTTACCCGGACTATGCCTACACGGACTGCGCTTCTCCAAACTACGCCTACACGGACCGTGCTTACTCGGACTGTGCTTACCCGGATTGGGCCCACCTGGGCTGGCCTACTCGGCTTACTAGGCTGCCTACTCGGACTGGCTAATAAATATTTTGCCCTATGTTTTTTTTACGATGATTTTGAGATGCCGAAGTTTTGAAGCCGTTCACGGCTTAAGAGAGGTGAAGGCGAGGCCGAAGGCCGAGCTGCGTCTGGGAGCCCGAAGGGCGACCGTTCCGCCGAAGGCGGAACCTGCGCCGCAGGCCAAGAATGCCGAAGGCGTTCTTGTTTTTTTTTTTTTTTTTTTTTTTTGGAAAATAAAAAAAAATTGTGAACGTTATTTTTATATAAAAGCCAGGGAGATATCGTTTTTTGGTGGCAAAAACGCTGACGAATCTCTATTTGAAAAATTAACGACAAAAAATCATGGAAATTTAAAGTTTTTTTTTTTTTTTTTAAGTCAGCGAAAATTATACTTCGGAATCATTTTAAAGATTTTCCAAACTTGGAAAACTTTATCCTACTCGAAATAAGAAAATAAAACTAGACTTCTTCCTCGTAAAAGTAATTAAATGCAAATCGGGTGAGGGAGGAGGAGGGAGGAGGGAGGAGGGCTTGAAAACGTATTCCATTTTCGCTGCATACTCCGGATCGCTTGTAATCTTGTATTTAAAATAAAGTTTTCAATGGGAAAAAGCGAGAGCCCCCCGGAGGAAGCGACGCCAGACAATGTTATGAAAGGTATGCGGAAGAGGAATTGAACGAGGAAAATTTTGCGATACAATACGAGGAGCGAAAGCTTCGGCTATGACATTACAAGAAATTTTGTTGTAGATTGTCGACTTTGAATTGGGTAGCGCGATTATTCTTGACGGAATTTCAGACAACGTTTACCGGAGCCGGATATCATTTAATAAGGGAAAAGGAATTATCCTTTTAAAGAGGAAAATTCCTAAGGAATTATCCTTTAAATCGGGACAAATACGGAGATTTAAGCATTTGGTTTTTGAAGAAATTTTGAAGAGGTTAATTTTCCGTTACCATGGGGAATATCAATCCTACTTTTTCAACAAAAAGGACTTCGTTTTCAAAACGGAAGAGTTTCTTTTTAAGAAGGGGGTACCGGAAAATTATCCGGAACCCGTTCGAAAAAAAGATGCATAAATTACATAGAAATCATATATAAATTATAAAAAAAAATTTCACATACACAAAAAATGCATAAATTATGTATAAAACTAAATATATGTATAAATATATGTTATAAATATATGTAAAATATATTATAAACAAATATAATATATATCATAAATATATGTCAAATATATTATAAACATATATAAAATATACTATAAATATATGTAAAATATACTTCATATATATTTTACATATAATTTGGACGCAAAATCTTTACCTCTGTCGACGAGAAGGGTGACGCCACTCTTTTCGTAAAATTAGGTCTCTAAAACTCTTAAAGTCTCAAAAATTTTGAATTTCGGTGAACGCACCCCCTAATTTTTTTTAAAGTAACGGAAGGTAGATTCCCTGAATTTTTCCAGATTTTTTTGGACGTTGCTTAGCCGTGTCCCCGGGGACCTAAAAATTTTGCAATTCCCGTTTAAGACCGAAAAATCAAAAACTTATTTTTCAGGGCTAGACCCGAAAAGTATACTTTCGAGATCATGTAAACAAAACAAATTTCGGTATTCTCGCCCTGAAAACTACATTTCCAAGGCTGGACCGAAAAATTTCGATTTTTTACTCGGCCCTCTTGCATAAATAAGTAAGCATAAAAAGAAAAAAAAGTTGAATAAGCATAATATTTGCAATTTTTCCTGCTTTATGATTTTAACAAATATGCGTAATTTATGCATAATAATGTTGGAGGATGAAAAAATTTCCCGGTAAAAAAAAGTAAAGTTCTTTTTCACATAACTGATGCATTTTTATAATTTACATAATTTATGCATTTGTATAAAGTTTAGTTTATGCATAATTTGTACAAAATTTGTGCATAACTTTTCTGAGCATAAAAATCTGAATACGTGTTTGTGCACAGAAAAAGGGGTCTTATGGTCATCAATTTTTTGATGAATTTCCACCGATCCAATGCTGTAGAATGCTGTTTTCACCCTAAAACCCGTTTCCTGTGCACAAACAAATCTGTGCACACGATTTTTATGTTCAAAAAAGCTCCTTTTAAGATTAAAGAAGGAACAGACATAGAAAATTATTTGAAAAGAATTTTATATTAAAAGAATTAAAGCCTTTGCTAAAACTTATTCGAAAGGGTATAAGTCAAAGCGTGCAAAAGGTTTTTGATCCAGGTGATATTCAGCAATTTTTATTACATCAACATGCTCCTGATGATAATATCATCATCAGGAGCATGTAGATGTAATAAAAATTGCTGAATAGCAATGAAGGTAGGCCATGAAGGTTGTTTGCAAATACAAAAAAATGGTTATTTAAGATAATGGTATGATACAAAAGTGATTTTTTTTTTTTTAAAGGCTATTGCAATAATTGCATACTGGGGGCATGTAGGAAACACGAATCGGCAGATTTATGTGTGAAGGATGTAGGCTAAGGCTGGTCGAAAATCAAAAATTTTGGATTTTTAAAATGCCTGAGAGCGCAATCACTGCGTTTTGTCATTTGTAAAATTTTTTTTTTTTTTAAATTTTTTTTAAAATGACGTCTTAAGGTCAGGGGTCCGAAGCTGGTGCTGGTGCCGGTGCCGGTGCCGGTGCTAGCATATATTTAAGTTTCGCTTTAATCGGTGCCGGTGCTGGTGCCGGTGCCAATACATTTATTTCGAATCTCGGTTCCGATTCCGGTGCCAATGTAATTATTTACGGACATCTGGTGCCGGTGCCGGTGTCGGTGCCGACTTCAATCCGGCAGTGAAATAATTTTTAAAATGTCATTTCGTTATTGTTATTGTTATTATTGTTATTGTCATTTGTAAAATTTTTTTTTTTTTAAATTTTTTTTAAAATGACGTCTTAAGGTCAGGGGTCCGAAGCTGGTGCCGGTGCCGGTGCCGTTATTATTAAGTGCCGGTTATTGTTATTATTATTATTTTTTTTTATTTTTCTCCTCCTATAGTAAGCAAAAATAAAAATATGCTTCCTCTTATGGAGATTTAACATTAGCGTAAGATTTTCGAAGAGCCCGCCCCCATCCCTTAGGTACTTACGAAATACTTGAACGACCCACAATGTTTATGATTGTTTTTTTTTTTTTTTTAATTTATCTGTTTTAACTACATATTTTTTTCAAAATAAACCAATTGAAGTAACTTTCTATTTAAGACACAATGACGTATATAAAACTTTTTATTTCTCACAATTAGTAAATACCCATTTTTTTCGAATATTTTTTTTCGGGGGAAAATACGTCGAAGGTGATGCCAGCCTCCATGTTAGCACCAAAGATCTTTCGAAATCGGTTCTGGTGCCAGCGCACCAACGAAAAAAAAAATAAAATTATAAAAAAATTCCGATGCCGATGCCGATTTTATTTTAAAAAAATTTCTGGTGCTGGTGCTAGCACCGGCACCACCGAAAATCGTAAGCTTCGGACCCCTGCTTAAGGTTTCGCTAGAAGGCCAAAGTTTTGCAAAACTCCATAAGGGATGAAAATTCGACTTTTGGATTTTAGTGAAAAAAGTATCGTTTCCCATCGGATTTTTAACGTAGATTTCAAAAATAAAATCGTCTAACTATTTTTGATACCGGTTGCGTCTAACTATTTTGAGATACCGGCCAAATATGGCCTGTAAAATACGGCCTGTAAAAATGGCAAAAACCTAAAATTCCAATATTTTTATCACATTTTTTACAATACCTCAAGAAAAAAAATAGTTAGACCCAAACCGATTTCATTTTTGAAATCTACGTTAAAAATCCGATAGGGAACGATACTTTTTTTTTCACAAAAAACCTAAAGTCGAATTTTCATTCTTCATGGAGTTTTGCAAAACTTTGGCCCTCTTACGAAACCTCAAGACGTCATTTTAAAAAAATTTCAAAAAGGAAAAAAATTTTTTTAAATGATAAAACGCAGCGATTGCGCTATCGGGCATTTTGAAAATCTAAAATTTTTGATTTTCGACCCACCCTAATGTAGACGGACTTTGAAGAATTTAATTTTAATTTTTTTCAACTCTTAACCTTTTCATCAAAAATTTCAAGTTTTTTTCGTGCCAGGAAAAAAAATTATATTTTTATCCAAAAAATTCAAATTTAAAAAAAAAAAAAAAACAGCAAAAAAAAATGCCTTAAAAATTTTAAATCCTTTCATTGTTTAAATTTAGCAATATTAGAACAGTACCCGAAAGACGTAGTCCTACGTAGGGATGTGCCCCCATATCAGTCTGATTTTTAAATAAATCTTTTGCATTTATTTTGCAGGAACATACATTTTTCGCATCTCTTCTTCGTAGGGGAAAGTTCGGACCAGTTAATTTTCTTCTGAGAGAAGGAAAATTTATAACCTATTTAATAAGTGTGGGACACACTTGCTGATCTTTATTTCGTGCAGAAGAAAAATTTATCGGATTCAACCTCGGAGGCATTTCGGACCGCAAGACTTTCCGTGTAAAAGACAATCCTTTAAAGACGACCGACCATGCCATCCCAAAAAGCCGAAGGACATTAACAGAAACCAAAGTTTATGGTAATTTATATATAACGCGATTAAAAAGGGATTTCGGAAAATTCCTGCAAAAGCTAAAGGTTTTGGCCTTTAGTATATATAAAAGTTGAAACCACGAAAACGTTAATGAGACGTTTTCAACAAAGAAACAATTTCAACAAGGCGAGGAGGAGGAGGAGGAGGAGGGGTGGGAGAAAATTCAACCGGATCAGTTTTTCCCGTCCCTTTTTATTGGCTCACTCAATCGTGTTAAATAAGAAAATTGCCTTTAGATCTCGTTAAACCTAAAATCTTTTTTTGGTTTTTATCAGAGGGAAAAAAGAGACAGATTTCGCTGTATTTAATTTTTTTTTTTCTCTAAAATTAATTATTCTTCAGAATAAACGATTATCGGGCCGCCAGTTAATTATCGACTGATGGCAGACCCTGGATTTTTCATCGAGTCACCTTCCTGGAATTTTATTTGGAATTACGGGGAGTCAGGAAAATCATTGGACGCTTCAGAATGTTTGATTAAAAAATATTTTCCGTGTACCAAAAACTTACAAAAACCAAGACCGATTATTTTAATTAATTAGTTAATGAATTAATTAATCCGGGGTCATTTCCAGGAAAATTTACCCCCCCCCCCCTCTCTTTAAAAGGACTTTAAAATCTATGATTATATTAATGAACCAATCTCGCTAATTACCTTTTTGTAATATCGACAATTTTCATTAAATTAAACTGGGAACGTGCTTAGTGGTCGAATGGAAGGTCGTGAAAACCAGGAAAATTATAAATATTACAACATTTTAAATAATAATAATAAATCGAAAAATCCTCACAACTATTAAAACGCGGAGACGGGGAGAGTGGGTGAAAATTTATTTTTCCAACTTTTTTTATTTTTCTTGTTGATTTACTTTCAACCTCATTCGTTTTGCCTTGTTGTGTTTTAATATAAAAAAACAACCGAGTAATGAATTTCGAATGAAATATATGTTTTGTTTTAAATGATAAATGGACCGCTCGGATATAAATTTTAAATATGAAAAGCCTCGACTAAATTACGAACATTTGAAAAGTACGAACAGGAATTTTCGGTAGGAAAAAAAAAAAAAAAAAAAAAATTGACAGAAAGCTTTTTTCCCCCGTTTCAGCTACAAAAAGTATTAAGGGTATTAAAAAAATATTCTCTCCAGGCGCCGAACGTACCGGGAGTATAAAATTTTCATTTTTTCATTGAGAAAAAAAAAAAAAAAAAAAAAAAAAAAAGGTGAAAGTTTCTTCTTTTTTCGTGTGTGCGAGTTTCGACCTCTTAGAAGAATACAAGGATAGGATTAAAAATTTAATAGCGAGGATCGACTTTTTTCGACAAAGAAATTGCGAAAGAGTGCACGCAACGGGAAAATATTTCGTAAAATATATTTTTTTCCTCTTTATCTTTTTTTTCCTAAGGAAAATTATAGTTTTTGTTCTTGAAAGGAAATAGAAGGATAGAGATGGTTTAAAGTAAGCACGAACACCAAAATCGGAATGTAAAAATGACAAAAATTGGAACCAATTGATTGCGGTGCAATATGCAAGATGCGTACCTACGGAGATAAGTATGAATCTTGGATACAACAGAGAAGTCACGTGTTTTGAGATAACTCTATATTTTAATTGTGCTAAGGGAGATATGACAAAAAGCGTAATTTTGACTCAGCGAAAAAAACTGTTAACCCCCGAAAAGAGAAAAAACAAGAATTTGAATTTGAATGCCCGCCAAAACGGAACGTGACGTCATTTGCCTAAAAGTGGATGTGTTCATTTCTGAAACTCGAAAAGGCATCGATGCGTAAGGGGTCGTACATAAATTACGTAAGCATGGGTTAGGCCCTTTTTGCACGCTTTATCCCATTTCGCCTATGCTTAGCTTATGGGTAAGATGTCAAATCTGGACCCCCTCCCCCCCCTAAATGTGCTTACGTAATTTATGTACGACCCCTAATGTTTACAAACATGTTTACAAACAAGACGTGTTTCGCTTCAAATTCGACGTCTCGCTTCGAGGTCGATATCTCGCTTCGATACAGTGATGACGTCACACCAATAGAAAAACGTTTAAGGAGTGATCACGTGACAAAAACGTTTCCGGGATTTTATTTTATTTTTTATTTTTTTATTTTTTTAATTTCATGAAAAATTTTCACGTTTAAATACTTGTTTTTAGTTAAAGAGCATTCTACACATTAGTTTCCTGCAAAAATCTCAAAAAATGTGACTTGTCTACTGCTGGGATTTTGGATAGTTACCCATATATTGGTTATTATTTATTAGGGTGGTTCTTATTTTGCGAAGTTTGGATTTTCGGAGGTGCCGCTCCCTAACTTTTTTTTATTTCTATAAGTTACGTTTCCCTGAATTTTTTTCAAATTTTTTACTCGACGGGAAAGCGTGCCTCATCGAGCTTTTAGTTCGGAAAAATCCCATAAAAACCAAAAAATTTATATATTTGTTTTTCTTTTTGTAAAAAAAAACTCTTGTTTCCTATTGCAAATTTGGCGTAGATTTCCAATCAGAAATCCTTTTTCTTGTATCTCAAGAAAAAGCGTGTTATAAAATTGAGTTATTAAAAACTTAAACGTCGTTATAAAATTTTATAACACATTATTTTCAGTTTTTTTCTAAATTTTTTTATTTTCTTCTAACACTAGGGTACATCATTTCCGACAAAGTTTTTCCGATTTTGCTCCTCCATGGAAAATAGGTTCTTTTTATGTTAAAACTGCGATATAAATTTTAAAATAATTTTTTTTTTCACCGTTTAGGGGTTGCTCAAGGTCGATTTAGGTCGCGGCGGTATGATTTATTTTAGGCAGGGCTGTATATTGGTAATACCTCACTAGTGAAAATATTGGTATTAACAAAAGTACTCTACACTAGGGTTTTCGAGGTCGTAGAACACGAATTTCACTATCCCGAATTTTTTCGATTTACCCCTGTGACGTCATTAGCGTTTTTATCGAGCCAATGCTTGGTTTTTCCTCGTAAAATTCGGCTTAATCTCGAATTTGGAGCCCTGAAATTTTTTTAAAAAGTTGGTATCGCTCATACTTATGCTAAAATACCCGTAGAACACGAATTTCACTATCCCGATTTTCGCCGATCAACCCCTGAGTTGGAATATAAGTGTAAATTTGATTTTTTGGGCCAAAAATGGATTTTTCTGCCAAAAAATAACAACAACGCCTCACCTGTTTGATTTAGAGGTCATGTTCAATGAAATTTTTTACTCTGGTTACTCTAATTAATTATTATCTTTTGTGTTTCGAATCCATTTCCGAAATTTTTTACGGTCGGAAAATTCCACCCTTAATTTTTTTGAAGTTTCAAATTTTTTCCGACGGCAAAAAATTTCGGAAATTGATTCGAAACACAAAAGATAATAATTAATTAGAGTAACCAGAGTAAAAAATTTCATTGAACATGACCTCTAAATCAAACAGGTGAGGCGTTGTTGTTATTTTTTGGCAGAAAAATCCATTTTTGGCCCAAAAAATCAAATTTACACTTATATTCCAACTCAGGGGTTGATCGGCGAAAATCGGGATAGTGAAATTCGTGTTCTACGGGTATTTTAGCATAAGTATGAGCGATACCAACTTTTTAAAAAAATTTCAGGGCTCCAAATTCGAGATTAAGCCGAATTTAAGAGGAAAAACCAAGAATTGGCTCGATAAAAACGCTAATGACGTCACAGGGGTAAATCGGAAAAATTCGGGATAGTGAAATTCGTGTTCTACGACCTCGAAAACCCTAGTGTAGAGTACTTTTGTTAATATTAATATTTTCACTAGTGAGGTATTACCAATATACAGCCCTGCCTAAAAAAAATCATACCGCCGCAACCTATATCGACCTTGAGCAACCCCTAAACGGTGAAAAAAAAATTATTTTAAAATTTATATCGCAGTTTTAACATAAAAAGAACCTATTTTCCATGGAGGAGCAAAATCGGAAAAACTTTGTCGGAAATGATGTACCCTATTCTAACACTTCCCGAATTTTTCTCTTACTGTTTTTCTTTATTTTTGAGCTTTTGTCAAATTAAAAATGAGATCGGCGAACCGATCAAAGTGCTTTATCGACGAATTATGAAATGTATATTATAAATAATATACATAACGGTTAGATTTTTGATCAGAGGTCCACCAAAGCCACTGTACGGGCATACGGAATCCGAATTTTGGAAAAATAATTTTAAATTCGGAATCCTCTACCCCGAAAATATTCTCAAAAATACGGTTATCTTTTCGTTAGCTCCCACGAGGAACCCGCCAATCAGGATCCAAATCGCTTTGTTGACGATGACGATGACGTCATATCGTGACGTTTCAAGAGTTGGAGATATCGGTTTTTAGGCCTATACCCATACTTTTAGCCCTGCTCACCGTTTCTGAACCACTCAACAGAATTTAACCGAATTTCAATGGTAGCGTATCTTGATGAATATCTACTGCAGTACGAAATTCGGACTCAATCGGTAGTTGCGTTCGGGAATTATAGTCAAAAAATATCTCGAAATTGTTGAAAATTCAACATTTTCACTCACTGCTTCCGAATCGCTGAACCGATTTGGCTCAAAAACTAATCAGCACCTACATTTCATTAGACGTTCCTACCCACTAAAAATCATCGACATCCGTTCTTTCGTTTTTCTGCTTTTCGACGGACAGACGCTTTTTTTTACACATATATTCATACATTCATACATTCATACACACATACAAACATCCACACATCCACACACACGGCCACCATCCATTTGCTTTTTTCGGCATCAGGGGACTTCAAAACGTGTAAAAATATCAAAAACTGAAAATCTGAAATTTGTGCTAAAAACAATGCTTTATTCTCCCTGCAGTCGATAAAGCAAAAATACAAGAAATAAACCGGAAA
Source organism: Liposcelis bostrychophila (assembly GCA_037577465.1). Taxonomy (NCBI): domain Eukaryota; kingdom Metazoa; phylum Arthropoda; class Insecta; order Psocodea; family Liposcelididae; genus Liposcelis; species Liposcelis bostrychophila. The sequence continues at coordinate 4,452,310 of CM075215.1, forward strand.
TTCGGAAAAAATCTGGAAAATATAAATCAAAATAATTGGCAACTTAAGAACCATATTGCCGCTTTTAAAAATCAGTTAAACAGTGGTGTAGTGGATAATAGCTGCTAGTAAGACGACCACAAGGCTCGGGTTCTATTCCAAAAAATTGTAATTTTTTTCCCTTTTTTTTCCTCCTGAAAAATGTTTCAAAAAGAGCCTATAAAGTCCCCATATGCTAAATATAGTGCGATTCAAGCATAAAATTAATATATTGCTCAGTTAAAAATTTAATTATAAAAATTTATAAATAGTTATAAAATTTTATAATCCGCCATAACGTTATTAGAGTTATAAAATTTTATAACGCACTTTTCCAGGGATTGTTAGCGCCACGGTACTTTGTGACTTCGAATGTTCTTTCGTTTTAAAGATAGTGTTTTGTTTTTATGATTGTCGATTATTATTATTATGACTTTTGATTAAAGGATGCACGTTTTTACAAGCGATTTTAATTGATTTAAAATGCTCGTTAGTAAATCAGAAGTGGGATTATTGTAAACGCAGCGAAGTATAAGAGTGTTAAAGAAACGATGGAAGTGACGAAAAGACTCAAAAAAATTTCAAGAAAGACAGTTTATAACTTTGTCGCTGAGCATGAAACATGGTCAAAAGAAATAGGTTTGATCAGTGTAAAAGCACCGCCTTCTTACGAATAAAGTTTTACGATGTTTATGTTTTGATGTAAGGATGAAGAAGATTTTGAATAAGAAGACTCCTAAAAAGACGTCTAAGGATTCTAAAACGATTAATATCGTAAAAAAAAGCGATTTTAATTGATTTAGAATACTCGTTAATAGGATATGATCCGGTTTTTGATTAAAAGGCCAAAATAAGACGAAAAATAGAGAAAAGTGACGAAACGCACTAAGTCCACAGTTTTCATTGCTTTTTGGTGCCTTTTTATCTCATAAACCGGACCAGATACGAAAAAAACTGTTTTCAGATTCGAAATCTTATCAAAATTTTCGATAGGAAACAAGGTTTAAAAAAATAATAAAATAAATAAAAAAATGATCAATTTTTTGGTTTTTATGGGATTTTTCCGAACTGAAAGGTCGATGAGGCACGCTTTCCCGTCGTTTAAAAAATTTGAAAAAATTCAGGGAAAGTTATCTCATACAAATAAAAAAATTTAGGGAGTGACACCTCTGAAAATCCAAACTTCGCAAAATAAGAACCGCCCTAATTCCGCATATTAACAGTACTTCTTAATTTTTTTTTCATTTATGAAAACCCGTCATGAATCAACTCCTAAGTCTTTAAGAATTCCATACTTTCGGATTAGCAAACGTTCAGATTTTCAATTTTAATGCGTAACAGAAAACAACATCGTTCGTAATTTAAATAAAAGCTGTTAAAATTAACGTCAAAATCACGCGGTCGTATGCTCGGGCTTTTCTCACCTTGTTTTACCTCAAAATTTTTCCTTTTCGATCCCGATCCTTTTTTTCCCCTCCTTAATAATTAGAAACATGGATTTTTTCGTTTAAACGCTTTTTTTTTTTTTTTTTTTTTGAAAAAGTTTTAAAAACGTAAAGTTAATTTCGTAACAGGTGGCAAGCTTTCGCTACCCTTAACCATTATTGCTCGATTTTTTTTTCTTTCTGCAAAAATTTCTACTAGCAACCGTCATTACCGTTTCTCTTTTTTTTTTTTTTTTTTTTTTTTGTCACGAAAAAGTTATCCCAGTTTCCCGGACTAATTTGTTTCAAAATACTAGGGGAAAAAAAATCGCCTCCGTAATTGCTTATCATTTTTTTTTTTTTAAATCTGGAGAGTTTTTTCTTCAGAAGGAAAAGATTTTTTTTCTCCTTCTTTTTTTTTTGCGTGTGCTTTTTAAATGACTCAGAGTTTCGAATTGATCTTTCCGATAGAACGAAGCAAAAATTGAATTTATGGTTAAATATCCCTTGAGATTTTCAGCAAACTTTTTTATGTCGTCGAAGGGGAAAAAAAAAATTATTTTGAAAAATTAAATTGATGCGGTTTTTTTTTCTCCCTCCCGTTACACGGAACTTTTTAATTTTAAAGGATTACATACCTCACTTTGTTCATTTGTCAGGCAATTATTCAAAGGGGAAATGGCGGGAAAAAAAAAAAAAAATTTTTTTTCCTTTGTATTTTCAACGAGGCACTTTTAATTTAATTTACACTGGCTTAAGTCAAAATACCCTTTCCTAATTACAAACCTTTGTTAAATAAACATGTTCTCTCGACTGAGTTTTGACGTGTTAGTTCACACAAATATACATACTTTTTTTTTTCTCTGTCTTTAATTCTTTCCTTTTTTTCTACGGAAAAAAAAAAAAAAAAAAATTTGTACAAAAGAGATTCATTTGCTTTTAAATAAGATTTCTGTTTTCAGTTCAAAACTGCATGGCATATTAGAACGACAAAGGGGGGAGAGAGAAAAAATGAAAAAAGATAGCATTTTAACTGATGACAGAAGCTTTGGAAAGATCGTTCATTGGAAATGTTTTCATTTCCTCTCGAGAATTTGTTCTCCCCGCATTTTTCGCTGGAAAATGTAAAAAACATAAGATCGTTTAAAAACGGGTGCCATCAGGAGAAAAAAAAGGGGGGGGGGAATGTAAAATGAAAGTTGAAAAATTATCTTTTTATAAATTGGGTGCTGCTTCCAACTGATAACCGACGATTAGTAGCATTTTCTTTAGGAATAATATATATTTTTTTTTTTGAATTTTCGTTCAGCTCCTATTTCAGGTCTATGCCAAACACTAGGGTGGGTCGAAATCGACGAACTTTAGAATTTGAACACTCCTGTACGGAAGCCCTGAAGGGTCACATTTCTGTAATTGTTTTTTATTGTTTGTTCCGGAACAAGCAATGTCTGTTCCGGAACAGGCAACGTTTAGTTAGAAAATTGTCTGTTCCGGAACTGATAATTTTTAAAATTGTTTGTTCCGGAACTGACAATTTTAAAAATTTCGATTAAAAGATTAATGCTTTCGTTCCAATAATTCTGAAGATGGTTAGCTAATTATAACCGAAACATGTTAAGCATAAATTGAAGTATAATTATTGATTGTTCCATGTCCCGTGACTTCTCCTTGAATTTAATTTTAAAAATTGTTTGTTCCGGAACTGACAATTTTAAATTAATTGCTTGTTCCGGAACAAGCAATGTCTGTTCCGGAACAGGCAACGTTTAGTTAAGAATTGTCTGTTCCGGAACTGACAATTTTTAAAATTGTTTGTTCCGGAACTGACAATTTTAAAAATTGTCTGTTCCGGAACTGACAATTTTAAATTAATTGCTTGTTCCGGAGCAAACAATTAAATTTTAAATCAATTTTTAACCAATTTTAAATCAATTGTTTGTTCCGGAACAAGCAATTAATTTAAAATTGTCAGTCCGGGATCAGACAATTTTCTAACTAAACGTTGTCTGTTCCGGAACAAACAATAAAAAACAATTATAGAAATGTGACCCTTAATTGTTAATTAACTGTGACCCACTTAATTGTTTTTTAACTGTCAGGAGTACGGAAGCCCTAAAGCTTCAGGGATTCCGTACTCCTGACAGTTAAATGGGTGCCTTTTGGCGCCACTATCAACCCTAATTTTTTTCAGATTTTTCGAAGGTCATCTTGAGGTCCCGCAATGACCTTTTGAAAAATCCAAAAATAACAATTTTTTTGCTCAAAAAATTATTGCTTCCAACCGAAAATTTGCCTGTTCCCGATAAACAAACTGTATCATTCTTAGGATTTAATTTTTGAAATAAAAGATCCGATCCACCCCCCGAACGAATCCCCAGCATTAATTTTTGGATTAAGTTATCAATTTCCGTATATTTCCGACTACTAGCCCTGCAGGCAAATCGTAGAAATACATCAGCGAAAGAGAAACCTAGAGTAGCTTTCAACTTAATTATAACAATGCGATTTCGAACGTCGCTTTGAAATTAATCGAATTATCCCGAGAAAGGGGAATAATATCATTCAACATTCAATTAAAATCGGATCAGAAACTCCGGAAAAATCACTTTTGAAATTTTCCAACAGTAATAAACACTTTTTTTTTTTTTTTTGCTCCCCCTTCAAAAAGTGATTTAAAATCTGACTAAAACTAGGAAAAAAAAAAATGGTCGGCTCTTATCTATACTTAATGGAATTGTTTTTCTCCGACACGGAATGCTAATGCGATGGTTGTCGAAAACTTTAAGAGAAAAAAAAAGAAAAGAAAAACGTGTCACGATAATGGTTCTCTAAAAAATGACTCTCGAAAAACTTTTTTTTTTTTAATTTATCGATGTTTGTGTTGTATTCCCTGTTGTCGGATGTAAAGAACTCCCAAGTTGTTGAGAAAGTTAAAACCCTTTGGATACCTGACATGACAAAGGGGACGAAGAAAAAAAGAAAAAAATCTCACTTCCGATTTCTTGGAAGAAGCAGACTACCAACTGAATTCTCGGATTTCTAATAATCCAAATAATAAAATGAAACCGGATTTTCACCCACACGTTTTAAAGTTTTTTCGAATCAAAACAAACTATCCTCATTTTACAAGTGAAAGGTTTTCATATGCACGTACACATTTATCTAAAAAAAAAAGAAAAGACGAATGGTTTTCTATTGAAAAAAAAACCAGATGTTAAAAAAGATGAAAGGACGATGAGGGTCGTAAGGAGAGGAAGGCATAAGGAGGAGAGCCAAAGACTTAACGCCTTTATTTTTTTTTTTTTTTTTTCAGATCTCCTTAACCAAACCCCAGAAGCGTGGGCTACGGTTGAGTGGCTGCCTGGAATTTTCGTTTCTTCCAAATTGGCAGAAAAACGTAATTAATGATGAAAAGCCGGGGGAGAAAGAAATTCGTTATTTGAATTCCAAATTAAAGGTAAAAAAAAGGGAGGGGAAAAAAAAGTTAATTATTCTTGTAACCGATCGATTCCCGTGAGAGGGAATAAAGTTTACCTTTATTTAAAAAAAAAAAAAATAAAAACAAAAATAAATCCTTCAATTCCGCTTCTGTACGAAAGAAAGAAAGAAAGAAAGCTGTTATCTTTTTCCCCGAAGCACAATAAAGAGCTTTTTTTTTTTCAGCGGTAACTAACAAAATGTAAGTAGGAGTAAAGTAGGTCTTTTAACGAGAGAAAATGACATTTTATCTTCTCGATTGTGCGGAGGAATTAGAAACCAATGTCATGCAGGATCGCTTTCTTTGATGAAGCTCTACACCGAAATTTTCTCTCTCCTTTCGTGCGCCACCCACTAGTTTTCAGCCCACGCGGTGGTTTGGTTAAAGCGCGCTTGCGATTTTTGATTAATTGAAAATTTGGATGATTGGAAAGCGGGATTTTAGCAACGGAGAGGAAATCCCGATTTGTTCATTCTTCCCTGAAGGGTGCTCGTAAACGACCCGCAAATGTTAACGCTGTCGTGGATTTGATACAACTTAAGTATCGATTAAATGAGTTTAATTACGTCGGTTTTCGAGTTTTGCTTACATTTTCGGGGGGAAAACAAAAAGGACGGAGAAGGGGGTGGGAGGAAAATAAAGAGGAAATTGAGGTTCATGATCGTAGAAATTGAGGAAAACCCAAAATGATTATCGAGGAAGAGGGCAAATGCGGAAGGAGAGATACGGTAAATATTGAAGAAACATCACCGATACACAGAAGGGGATGAAATCAGAATATGGAGCTATTACAGGAGGAGTGAAAAAGCAATGTAGCCGCTTTCGAAAATCGCAAAACAGATTGACAACTATTTCTCTAAGAGCTGCGTCGAAACTAACTTTTTAGAATATTATCTTTTAAAAATCTCAAGAGTGCAGAAGAAAAGAATAAGCTTGACACGTAACTGTTACATTACTTTCGTGGAATAAAGCTGCAGGGCTCTTAGGATTTCCTCGGCTTTTTCCAAAGCATTCGTAGAAAGTACACTACCACGACTCTGCAGAGCTATTGCTTTCCTAGTTTCTTTATCTTGAAACAGGGTGTCAGATTGTGTCAGTTCACGATCAATGTCGCTTCCTTAATTCATCAGGATATACGATCCTTGGTATAGTGGACTGGCTGTGTATACTCAATCAGGAAGCCTTTTATATTTCATTTAATTTTTGAGTCTGTGAAGTCAGCAGTACAATAAAAAGCTCAAAATCATGTTGTTAAATCTGCAGCTACAAACAAAGTTGTGCGTTGTAATATCAAAATGACATATATGACACGAAAATTGAGCATTACCAGGTTCACACCAAACTTGTAGCTCATATTTGGAAACATGATTTTTTAAAAGCTCAAATTTAGAAGCTTAGAACGGCGTCTGTTTTAAAATTTGAGCTTTTCATTGTTATGCCCAACAAAGTTGATAATGCAAATAACGTTTTAGTTTCAAAAGCTCAAATTCTGAAATTTGATTTTTTTGAAAGTTCAAAATCCTAGTACAGGTTTTATAATTCCATGCGTCGGAGGTGAACTAACGCCTCTCCTTCGGTTTTAAATGAGAGATACGTTAGTTCACCTCTGAAGCACGGAATTTCAGTTTTTGCTTTATCGACCGCAGGGAGAATAAAGCATTGCATTTAGCACAAATTTCAGATTTTCAGTTTTCGATATATTTACACGTTTTGAGGTCCCCTGATGCCGAAAAAAGCAAAATTTCGATGGTGGATGGATGTGTGGATGTGTGTATGTGTGTATGAATGTATGAATGTATGAATATATGTGGAAAAAAAAGTGTCTGTCCGTCGAAAAGCAGAAAAACGAAAGAACGGATCTCCATGATTTTTGGTGGGTAGCAACTTCTAATGAAATGTAGGTGCTGATTAGTTTTTGAGCCAAATCGGTTCAGCGATTCGGAAGCAGTGAGTGAAAATGTTAAATTTCAACAATTTCAAGATCTTTTTTGACTATACCTCGCGAACGAAGCCACCGATTGAGTCAGATTTTCGTACTGCAGTAGATATTCATCAAGATACGCTACCATTAAAATTTGGTTAAATTTAGTTGAGTGGTTCAGAAACGGTGAGCAGGGCTAAAAGTATGGGTATAGGCCTAAAAACCGATATCTCCAACTTTTGAAACGTCACGATATGACGTCATCGATTACGTCAACAAAGCGATTTGGATGCTGATTGGCGGGTTCCTCGTGGGAGCTAACGAAAAACTAACCGTATTTTTGAGAATATTTTCGGGGTAGAGGATTCCGAATCTGAAATAATTTTTCAGAAATTCGGATTCCTTGTGCTCGTACTGCGGCTTTGGTGGACCACCGATCAAAAATCTAAGCATATTTTTGAGAATATTATCGGGATAGAAGATTCCGAATTCCAAATTATTTTTCCGAAATTCGAATTCTTTATGCCCGTACTCGGCTTTGATAGACCTCCGATCGAAAAACTAATTATATTTTTGAGAATTATTTAAATAGTCGATAAAGCAATTTGATCGGTTCTACGATCTCATTTTTTATTGTACTGCTGACTTCACAAACCTTTACTTTTTTTGAAAATATTTTTAAAAACTCAAATATTTTTTTAATATCTTTAAATCATCTTTCAAATAATATTGAAATATTTCTAAAATACTTTGATACTTAAATACACATTTAAATTGTGTTAAAAATATCTTTATACCCTAGAGAGCTAAGAAGAGGACCAACGCGTCTGTCTTAAATGAGATCAAACCGACTTAGCGACTCTCGTCCATGGCTTACAGCCGGATCCTCAAGTTATTCGGCCACATTTCTCGTCATGATACGACGGAGAGCCTTGTGGTACAAGGTAAACCGGAAGGCAAAAGAGAAAGGTGGACCGAACTGATCTTTAAATTGACGGAGTCAACCCTTGAAAAGGCGTGCAGACAGGCCAATGACCGGGACAAATGGAGGGATATTGTTAAGCGAGTGACTCGCAATATCCCAGACACTTGAAATCGACCACCACACATCGGTCACGATGTTGGATTAAGAGAGAAAAATATCTTTGTGGCCCCTTTTTATTTATTTCATAGGAAAACATTTGGAAAAAATGGTTTTGATGATTGGGGTAATGGGTGCTTGCATCTATCGAGACCAAAAGTCCCTGCTCGAGGAAAAGGAAGAGGACAAAAGCAGCAAATCGTTCTAGTACGACTGACGACGTCAGCTGTGGGTGCCTTAAATAAATTAAGACTGCCCTTACTGCAGCTAGTACCTGGTCAGCTGTACCAGTTAGTGGAGATGGTAACTACACGAATACAGAATAAGATCTAGCAAAGTTTAGTGTGAACCACGTCGAAACTGCAACTAAAAATAACTTAAAAAAAACAAATAGAATATGGCCCTTTTTAGATCAAGAACACGATCTTACATACAGGTCAGGCAACTCGGGTATCTCTCATATGGACAAAAATGTCCCCCGAAATTGAAGCAGAAGAATAGTTCACATATTGCTCGATAGATGGCTGGAGCTGTAGTTAGGGAATCACGTCTTCTGGTAGCCAGCATAAAAAAAGTGTTTTGAAAGTTTTGATTGGATGGAGGGCATATCACATGATTCCCTAACTACAGCTCCAGCCATCTATCGAGCAAATTTGCAACTATTCTCCTGCTTCAAATTCGGGGGACACTTTTCAAGATAGCAGTTGCCTGACCTGTATGTAAGATCGTGATCAAGAATAATGAAGAAAAACCAAAATTGATCAAAAATGACTAATGGAAATCCCTCGCGAGCAAAAGTGACTGAGAATGTTGCCAAATTTGAACATTTTTAATCATATTTTTGGTAGGGAGAGTATACCTGCAGAGACAGCTGGCTTCAAGTCAAGACAAAAAGCAGCAAGTAAAAGTCCGCCAACGATGGTCACCTCTTCCAGGAAGTACCAAACTTTAAGGTACTGATAGGTGCAACCCAGCCCGTTAGTAACTTACCTAAAAAGAAAAGAAAAAACATATGTCAGCATCATGTTACGTCTGTAGCATACATGGTAACCAGTCTGTAGTACACTGTAACCAGTCTCGACTGGTTACAGCCCGAACATAACGAAAACTCTAGTCCTGACGTGCAACAAGCCACCCCCATACCTGGTTTGTAATATACTATTTCACTGTCGAGGACAACACATTTTACGGTCTATTTTTCAGTCCTAGACGTGAAAAATATTTAATGTTTACAAGATAAAAAAGCCTTGAACCAACCATGAAGTTTCTTTTTTACAATATTTTTTAGCTCGGAATCTTCTTTCTCAAGCGATTACCCTAAAAAAGGGTGTGGTGGTACTCATAGGTTGTGGTAGTTGTTAGTTTGGAATAAATACTCGAAATTGTTTTGGGAGCTCCTTACTTTAGCCTTACAATCCTACGCATTATCAACCCTTATATTCAGATGTTTGCATCGCTAAGATACAGGCAGTCTGAAAAGAAGGATTTAACACCGGCTTGATATCAAGACATAAGAGGACAAACCCAAGAATAATCTACGACCATTAAAGAGTCAACTGTCAGTATAGGCAGAAGATAAGTTAGACACCTTCACCTCTCCGTTTTATCTGCCTCTCTCTGAAGCTTCCGGGTCTTGGCAGAACGTGCAACTTTCCGAATGATTTATCACTAACCTTTCACCCAGGCATTGCAAATAAACGGAGAAATCGGACATGTACATACGGGCCCGCACAACGATAGGAACGGTATAACCGACAGAATGTCAAGCCCCAACGGGGAAAGGGGAGAGAGAGCAAACGACAGGCGAAAACACGAGAAACAAGAAAACGAATAAAGACGTAGGTCCTTTTGTTTTCGTAAGAAGAAGACGGAATAAAGGAGCGCAAAACACAAAAGTTTGGAGTGGGCTAAAAATTCCAGGAATAATCACAATACGATTTAATTCCTTCAGATTAAACTTAACAACAATTCGCAAAATCTTCCGAATACTGTTTAACGAAAATTCATTTAATAACCATAGAATATCTGACAATATCGGGTTCTACGTCGTAGGAGTAACACTAAGTTAATATCAGTTGAATGCAAAATTTCAACAGACGGGTTGTCGTCTATTGTACCGTAATATTTCCTCCGCAAAACAACCGCCGCCGCCGAACGCCCAACATTTAATTATAATGTAATTGACATATTTTAAAGTCAACGGTGTTGAGTATTTAAATATCCAAACTGGGGCTCCTTCGATCGATGCGGCAAAATTTCACGTGGAAGAACAAAACCAAGAGAAAAAAAAAAAAGATGAAAATCCTAGACCTTTTTCCATCGTTGATCACCATTTTTCATCGCCCCGAAGGTGTGTCTTTTTATTTTTCTCCTCTCCGTCTTTCTCTTTTTTCTAATTAAATTGAGTGATGTTGCTTTGATTTCTCCCGATCGCTTTTTGTATGTGGAAAAAATAAAAATGTTTTCTTTTTTCTGACAATTTTTTTTTGTTCCTTATCAAAGTTTGAAAAAGAAAAAAAAAACTTCCATTCCTTATTATATTAATTGTCTCGGGAAAAGTCTCTATTTTGAAAATAAAGACGATCCATTCTTTTCCATCTTAAATAGCGAGATCAGATGTACGAGGAAGAAAAACAATTCAACCTCTTAAAAAGTAACTTTTTTTTCTTTTTTCTCCTTCCTTTCCTTCCTCGTGTAAACAAAAGGCTATTATTCTTCTCCAAAAGTATTTCTTTCATTCTTTTTCTTTTTTTCTTCCTTCTTATTTTTTATCTTGTTTTCTTTTCGCCCTCCCACCGCATTTAGCTTCGCCACTGTCTTTTTCGAAAATGAAAACTTCCCCCGACTGAGATTTCAGGCCGTAATATTTTAATCCGAAAAACGGATTTTCCGGACGGAACGTGTTAAGAAACTTTCCGGCGACAAAACTAAACTCGAACCAGATGGATGGGCACGGATAGTCGCATTTTCATCGTTTCCGTGACTATTTCCATCGAACCGCCAGCCTTTTCCCAGTTTTAATTAGAAAATTAGGTTGCGGGGGCCGAAAAATTCCACCAGCCCCCTCCCCTCCCCTCCCGCTGGGAAAGTTTTTTTTTTCTGCTGCGTTTTCCCTATCGAATTAATCGATTAGTAAATTTTCGCAATTCCATTCAGAGAACCCCCAATCTTTTGTTTTTCCCCCGGTTTTAAAACATTTTAATAACTCGGAATTGGTTTTTCCGTTTTCCCGATTTAATAAAATTAATTGTTTTCGGGTTAAAAGTTGAACGAGGCAAAAAGTGCTTTTAAAGCTTTCGGCGAAACGGGATAAAATCACGTCTGGCGTGATTTTTTCCGAAAGACGGGGAGAGGAGGATTCGTGGAAACGGAAATAAAAAACAAAAAAAAAAAAAAAAAACGTCGCGAGCTGTTTGTTATCTTATTAATCGTCTTAATGCGATTTCCCTTGGGAGGGTCGACGGGAGGGGGGTAATGGTTTCATCATGTTTATGCCTTGTAAACGTCATGCATCTCCAATGCAAAGATCAACAATCGGGATAATTCGATTTGAATCATGTGAAGATTAATGGAAATGTAATTCGAGCAAATATGCCTCGTTTGTGCATGGGAATCTGCATCCAACGGAGAATTAAGCAATGGCCGGGCTTTATTTTATGCAACTATTCCAAAATTATAATTGCTTCAAACGAAACCTCGGCATTTTTTTCTGGGAAAACCCACGAAATCGTTACGCTCTAGTTATTGATCGATGCATACGTTTCGGAAAATTGTATTTATTTCATCGAATCTAAAATTTTTTTTTTTGATTTCATGACAAAACATAATCCAGCCTTGGCGTTTACAATGAAAACGACTTCTGGTTGATCGAACGAACTTTACCTTCGATGAAAGCATAGGAGGTCCTGATTTTAATGACCTGTCTGACGCAGATTCAGACAGGACATTAAAATCAGGAATTAACAATCGCACAACATTCGGTAATAACCGTTAAAAAGGTGGCTAAACTGCTTGAAGCCTAAATGATAATTTCAATTCGGGAAAATTTGTAGGTTAAGTATGCAGTTGAACGAGGAGTGGTTACTGAACTAGTTACCGTTCATAGGGCTACATGCATAAACCAACTTAGACCTAAACTCCGATTTAAGTCTAGGATTCAACCTCAAGCACAACCTTAGTTAGGCTGATGTTGTGCTTGAGGGCGAACCCGAGTTCGAACTCTTGGTCAGCGGTCAACTATAGTGCCGAATTCATTTTGACTAATGTTTCACTTTAAAGTAAATGTATATTCAGTTAAGGTTAGTTTTAGTGTAACCGTTTTTTTAAATTTTTTACAGCAACAGCAACAAGTTGCTGATCTTGTTGGCGGGTTCATATACTATGTAGGTCATAATTTTTTATTGATTTTTAACAACCAATGAAAAAATTATGACCTAGTATATGAACCCGTCCACAAGATCCACAAGATCTACGGACTAACAATCAGACTCGTCCGAGTCTGAATGTTAGTCCGTAGTTCTTTTCTTAGAAAAGCTAAAAAGGAGTAAGATGGATAAAATCATCCTACAATTGCAAAAAAAATATTTATAAAATGACCCCTATATTAATATTAAAAAATTTTTTTTTTTTAAATTAGAGTCACTAATTAGGATATAGGCAGTTGGTCTTAAATAATTTAAAAGATCCTGTTGAAGCTGCAAGAAATAGGAATGAACTAAACCAGGCCAGAAATTTTGTGATTGAATACTACAGTACAAAAAAAGTCCTGGAAATTTTTATGAACATAAAAAATAGAGTGGATCAAAAAAATACGAATTTTTGAATTTGAAAATGCCACAGCGCGGAAAAGTTGCATTTTAGCCTCCATATTAACCCGAATATTTTTCACATTTTTTGGAGGCCGAATTATCCTGCTCCCAGAGGCCTAAAGTTTTTCAAAGTCTTATCTGGGCCGAAAAAATTAGAGCCGTATTTTTGTGCGAAAAAGTTTATTTCCTATCCGAAATTTTGCGGGAATTTCAAATATGAGGACGGTTTTACAGAAATTGGAAGCCGTTATTTAATTATCAGCAAAAAACGGTTGTTGTTAAGCTCCCTAGATCTCTTTCGGCTGATATATAAAAAATATTGATTGCTTAATTTCGGGAATGATGGAACACAATTGAAAAAATTCAAACGAATCCTTCGCCAACGTTTCGAAATCTATTTTGATTTCATCATCAGGGCTAAAAATGACAAAGATATTAATATGACATAAATGAAAAATTAACAAATTGAAATACCTCGAATACGGTCATAAAATAAAAGCGATTCCAGTATAAACATAATCATTATAAATAAGTTAAATAAATTACGATAAAAACTTTCGGTAAGGTATTAAAATTAATTTGATTTTTAACAACCAATGAAAAAATTATGGTTATATTTTCCGGCCACATAATTATGGTTGGTATTTTCCGGCCACATGAGTGGCCGGACGATTGGACAACATCGATGCTTATCCCCCTTCATAAAAAGGGTCCTACGACACTCTGCGATAATTATAGATTGATTGCTTTGATTTCGCATGCTAGTAAGATTATGCTGTACATCCTGCAAGCTCGATTAAATGCGTTTCTCCATTATGAAATAGCCCCGGAACAGGCAGGTTTTGTGAAAGGACGCGGTACTCGTGAGCAAATTCTTAACGCCAGGCAGCTTATAGAAAAAGCTCGGGAGTACTACGTTCCAGCGTACCTTTGTTTCGTGGACTATGAGAAGGCTTTTGACAATGTCCGATGGTGTAAGTTATGGCCCACGTTAAAAGAAATGGGAGTCCCAGATCATTTGACGAACTTACTAAGAAATTTATATGAGAGTTCAGAGGCGGTGGTGAGGATTGATAACTCGATTTCGGACAAGTGCAAGATTAGGAAAGGAGTCAGACAGGGTTGTGTGCTTTCGCCATTGTTATATAATATTTATAGTGAGGTTGTCATGAGACTCACTCTTGAGAACTGGGAAGGCGGAGTAAAAATCGGAGGAAAACGGTTTTCAAATCTTCGTTTCGCGGACGATACTTTACTTATTGCCAATAGTGCCGAAGAACTGCTAGAATTACTCCAACGATTGGAAGAAGTGAGTCATGAGTACGGACTTAAGATCAATGTCAAAAAGACCAAAGTTATGATTATTGATCGAAGGAATGAGAGGAGACCACAGCCTGCGAAAATCGGAAAATTTGACGTAGTTGATAAATTTGTCTACCTCGGTTCGTTGCTTCATAAGTCCGGAAGTTGTGAGCATGAAATAAGACGCCGTATCGAGATTGCTCGCACTGCCATGATCGATCTTACTAAGATCTGGAAGAATAAAAATATTACCAAAAAGACCAAAATAGCTCTGGTGAATGCCTTAGTTTTTCCCGTCTTCTCCTATGCGTCTGAGACCTGGGTGATTCGCGCCAGTGATAGGAAACGAATTGATGCTTTCGAAATGTGGGTTTGGAGAAGGCTGCTCCGAATACCCTGGACAGCTAGAAGAACCAACGCGTCTGTCTTAAATGAGATCAAGCCGACTCAGCGACTCTCGTCCTTGACGTATAGCCGGATCCTCAAGTTATTCGGCCACATCTCTCGCCATGATACGATGGAGAGACTTGTGGTTCAAGGTAAACCGGAAGGCAAAAGAGAAAGGGGACGTTCGCCAACTAGGTGGACAGAACTAATCTCTAAATTGACGGAGTCAACCCTAGAGAAGGCGTGCAGGCAGGCCAATGACCGGGATAAATGGAGGGATATTGTTAAGAAAGTGACTAGAAATATCCCAGACACTTGAAATCGACCACCACACATCGGTCACGATGTTGGATTAAGAGAGATTAAAATTAATTAAAAAATACAAAACTAAAAAGAAGAGAGAGCGAAATAACCTCATCTTGAAACCGATAACGTGGAAAGTAATCATAATCACGTGACCTTTACTACTCAAGTCAAAGATAACAAATTAAATGACAAATTAATTAATTAAACTTTTTAATGAGTCCGGTGTAAACGTTGTTGAAATTATGGAAATCGGTTTGAATTTTTTCAATTGTGTTCCATCATTCCCGAAATTAAGCAATCAATAATTTAAATAGGAACGATAATTCAATATAAAAAATAGTTCCAATTACTGTAAAACTGACATTATTTTTGAAATTTCTGGAAAATAAACTCTTTCGCACCAAAATTCGGCTCTAATTTTTACGGCCCTTATAAGACTTTAAAAAATTTTAGACCTCTGAGGGCAGCAGAAATCGGCCTCCAAAATATATCAAAAAAATAGGGTTAATACGGAGGTTAAAATGCAACTTTTCCGCGATGGGGCATTTTCAAATTTAAAAATTTGTGTTCCAACTACCTCAAGGACTCACGGAACTCGTCAGTTGTCGAAAAAAAATTATCGCGATTATTTTTTTCGGACAGTTGACGAATTACGTGAGTCCCCCAAGTGAGGAAATACTCCCGAAAAAATTTTTCCGGAGGGGAAAAATAAATAATTATATTTCATAACTCTAAAATTCCCACCTTGCGGGATATTTTCCCAACAACCGACGTCAGGATAATTGTTTTCGGATACCTGATAAGTTACATGAGTCCTCCTAGTGGGAGAATGTTAACAAAAAAATTTTCAGGGGAGTGGACACTCCGGGTGTTTATGTCAGAAATTCCGGAGAAATCTATTACTTTAAGCATTACAAAAGGTACAACAAAAGGTAGAATTTTAAAGTGGTTTACGAGTCAATCGTGTGCCGATAAAATTTTTTAACTTCTGATATGAAACACCCCTTTTTCCCACTCTTATGGGGGCCCTCCTAGTCGGGGATTTTTTCCAGATTTTTAAATATTTTTATGATATTTTTATTTTCGATCCTAATTGATTATCTTTATTTTATTTTTAACGGGATATGGATCATTTTATTAAGAAAGTCACGCTTATATGATCGTGAACTATATATGCTAAACATAGGAAATCACTCAAATCAGTTGAAAAGTAAATCGAAGTGGCGAAAAATGGAATCCATCATCATCCAGTTCTATCTTTCGCCACTTGGATTTAACTTTTCAACTGATTTCCTATGTTTAGCATATATAGTTCACGATGATATAAGCGTGACTTTCTTAATAAAATGATCCATATCCCGTTAAAAATAAAATAAATATTTTTTATCTTCGGTATTTTTTATTTTTGAATTTCTGTGAATCCCCTATGCGTGTCTTGACCATTCAAAAGCTTGCTGATTGGTTTAGGGCTGTTGGGGGCGAATGGTCCCAACGGGGGCGATACGTTTTCCAACACGTAGCAGCCGGCAAAAGTTGCTCGGCGCACGGGTCTACCGGACCACGGTGGTCTGAATGAGGGACAAATTGTAGCACTGGAAAAGTAAATAAGCCCTCAATATTTCACTTCCGAAAACAATTGAAGGTTTGTTTACTTGCGCAATGCTACAATTTGTTCCTTGAATACAGAAAAGTAAAATTTATATGAGCCTGGAAATCGGGGTACTACACGGTAAAAAATTTTATGTAAAAGTAACATAAAAAATATGTAGCCCTTTTTATTTAACATGAGTTGTGTTTAAATCTTCAATTTTTTCGAACGTTTCGAATTTCTGACGCCACGTTTTTACGTTAAATAAAAAGGGTTCATATTTTTTTTTGTTACTTTTACATAAAATTTTTTTACCGTGTATTCGAAGCGAAAATTCAAATATTAAAGTCGATTACACCGATCATACAGATGAACGAGAGTGGTCTCTTAATTCATTTTAAAAGAGTTTGATTTAGAACAAATGCAACAAATTGTTTGTTCTAAGCCTGCAGAAACATTAAATATTTTAAATTATTATTTTCAATGTGACAATAATAATCGAATTAGATTTATCGAATTAGATTAACGAATGAAAGTTTCAATCGCTTCGATAAAAAAAAATCGATATCAAGATACAGCAAAGAATTAGACATTTCCCCCGACAGAGATTTAGAAGGGTGTATAGGGGGGAATCCAAGGGAAAACTAATGAAATTTTGATCCCCGAAGGATTTCCATCGATACGTATTTTCATACTCCGAGCAAGTTTCTGTTTACAAACTGCAGCAAAACTAAAGCAAAATTTAATCTATTAAGATTAATGAATTGAACCCCTAAAATCCTTGTTTTTTATTTCCCCTCCAATAGAGAGAAAAAAAAAATTGACGGTAGCACTAAACACCAAAATTTTACGACAAACGATTTTCCGAAAACCAGCTGCCTTTCCAGGAATAGAAAAAAAAAGAAAGGGAAACCTTACATTTTACTTGCTCATTTCATATTCATCCGCGGAAAAACTTCGATTTCCAATACACCAACCAACAAAAAAAAAAGAACACAAGTTAGGTAAAATTTGCAGAACTGCTTAAACGAACTTTTCGAAAACAGACATAAAACTTTGACTCATTACCGGAGAAGTAGAAAACGACTTCCCTGGCTCCGTTCTTTCACGGCGATAACTTATCTCCAGATTAGCATTTAAAAAATAATTCAAGACGCATTTCCCGCTCGAAGCCATACATTTGAAAGTCACGAGTATAAACTTTTTTTTTTTTTTTTTTTTCTTCCGAGAAGAAAAAAAAAATCTCATGAAAAACGTATACGTACCAAATGTGGCCACTTCACAAGCAGATAAACCTTCGCTCTCCCGAAAAATCGAAATTTCCTTAACTTTCTAAATTTTTTGTTATCGTTGAAACCGATGATTTTATCGGTCGTCGGTATTTTTTTATACATAATACTCGAAGACATCATTTTTTTTGTTGTTTCGTTAATTTTTGTCGTTTTGAAATTTTTAGAAAAAGCTCATATTCTGATACAAAAAAAAGCTCTTCCTCTTCGGTACCGAATCACGTGTTCACAAAGCAAAGCGCACTTATACAAAAAAAAACAACAGAAACTTTTTTTTTTTTTTTTTTTTTTTTCAGAACAAACTGGGGAAAAAAGCTAAAAAACGATCAAATGATTGATGACGAGCTTTCGGGTTGTAAACACGGAAACAGTTTTAAATTTTTTTATTGTTAATTTCATTCGACATGTCAGAGAAAGTCATTTCGAAAGTATCCCATGACGACAACAAAACGACAGCGACAATAATCATAAAAAAAAAAAAAAGATTCATTTATCCAAATGTGAAAATCGGTAACAGCGAATTCGAATTTTTTTTTTTCGAAAGCTCCAAAAAAATTATTTCATTTTATTTTTTTTATCAAATAACCGGTCAAGTTCAGGTTAGCACCGATGGGAATGTTCAAAGAAATATTTTCGTGGTTCGAATACTCATGGTGATCGTTTTCAAAGGAAATATTCCAAAGCTTGGCTTTTTTCCCCCATTTTTTCCATTTTCCGGGATTCGAAAGCTCTTCACCATTTCCTATATCCCCCACCCCCTCCAAAAAAAAAAAAACTCCAAGGCACTCGTGAGATAATCTTTTTTTTTACTTCGGAAAAATTGCCGCGTCGGGAAAATGCGAAAGGGGGGAAAGCAAAAAAGCGTCCTTCACGTTGGAATAAAGCCACGACACTAACCGTCTACGAGTAAAAACGTGAAAATTTCCAGGACGACGGCGCATTCCCCACCTTGTAAACTCTTATATATTTTATTCAAGCAACTTTCTTGCATTTTTCCTTTACCTTTGTTAATATTTTATAGACGGTCAATTCGTTTTCTGCTTTTTTTTTTTTTTTTTCTTCGTGTGCTTTTATTTTTCTTTGCCTCGAACCATGGCGACGTCGCAAATTCTCAATTATTACGGGACGGGAAAGCGAAAAAGAAAAAAAAAAAAAAGGTCAACGAAAAACCCACGTTTAACTTTCGCATCGAATCTCCTCTCCGGAGTTAAAATGGAAACATAAATCTTAGTTATCATAAATTTCAAAAAGGAAAAAAAAAAAAAATAAAAAATAAATAAAAGGCGGAAAAAAAAGTCAAATATAAATATTTTCCGTAAGAAAACGTCACGAATTGAAAAGAAGAGGAGAAAAAAAAATCGGACAAGCGTTTTCTTAACAAAGTTTTATTTAAAAAAAAAAAAAACATTAAAAGCATTTTCGAATTTAAAGTTCAAGGGAGGAAAGGTCGCGATTTTTCGTACAAAAAAAAGAGCACTTGAATTGACTTTTTCCCAATTCTCCTTTCTCCGAAAAAAAGAAAAAAAAAAATTTACCTTCGTTCTAATGGCTTTCGAACACTCGAATGTGTACATACAACACGTCCTCCTATTTGATAACGGTTTTTTTCCCTTCCTTTTCTCTCTCTCTCTCTCTTGTCAGTTATCGCATAAAACGATTTTCAAAGGAACATGAAACGGAAGGAAATTCAACGTCTGCTTTGTATGTGTGCAATAATGATCCCTTCTCTCCTTCAAAAGGAAGAGAAAAAGAAAAACTGACAAGGTTTAAACGATCAATAAAAATGGCTTAAATAATGCAAGATGCAAGGAAGACATAACCGTTTTTAAAATAAAATAAAATTCCGCGACCTTCGTATGAAAAGGTCAACTGCTCGATTTAGGATTGACTTCAAGGTCATACCAAGCTTTTTATCTTCATGTTTTCATGACAAGGGGGATATCCCGAAGGAAACTTTTATTAGTCTGATGATCCTTTAAATCGTCTTGCATTTTATGGCATCGCAAATGAGGATGTTCATCCCAACAGGGGTCCGAAGCCGGCAAAAATTGGTTGGAACCGACGCCAGCACCGCAATAGCAAAATTTATGCCGTATGCAGCGGCATGAAGATGTCAAAAGCTTCGATATTTTGTGCAATTAAAAACCTGCTGCCGTTCGAAATGGCGGCATAATACGGAAGAATTTGTACTAAGGGGTTTTCGAGGTCGCCGATCTCGAATCCTCTAATAGTTTTCTAAAATGTTTTCAATGGACTCGATAAATCGAAAAAAATTAATTTACTCGTAAGTTCGAAATTCAGAAAACGGTTTATGGATTTGAGATCAGCGACCTCGAAAACCCCTTAGTACAAATTTTCGTGAAAATTTAACGACTTCAACTTTTTTTTTTACATTTGCCGCCATAGTAAGCCCGCCATCTTGAATTTTAAAACTATTATTCCAGATATGAAACCAGCAGCCACAAAAACACCTAAAAATAAATATTCATGAAACTTCATTCATAATTAAAAATTTCGTCTTCCATATTATGCCCGCCATTTTGAATTTTGGGCACGGGCAGCAGGTTTTTAATTGCACAAAATATCGAAGCCTTTGGCACATTTATTTTCTTTTTAAGTTTCACACAGATTTGGGAATGAGAGAATTTTTTTTCCCGGACCACTGTGCGCCCTCTAAAAATGTGAAAGTTTCCAGTTCGTGCCTGAAAGCTTGGGTTTTACGGCCAAAGAACTTAAAAAAACTCTCTTAACGAAAGAACCTGAAAAAAAAATGAAAACCAAATACGTCACCTAGGCCTCTAAATTCAAATCCAACATCGGTTTTTAAGATGGAGGCTCCAAAATGGCGTCCGAAAACTTCAAATTTAAACCCCAGACGGCCCAAAATCGGTACCTGGGGGTTATCGACATAACAATTTGGGCAACGAAAAAGATTTAAAATCCGACAGCTCTCACAATAATTAAACAGCCACAATTTCACGGCACCTCGTAAGTAAGCAAAAAACAAAAGGGATATCGAACCGATAAAATTTGCCATGAAAGTAATTCTTAATCTACGAAAACGACCGAACGAAACAACAATTACAAGAGAATCCTTTTGGGATTAGTAAATGCACCATAATCGCAAATTTAGTAATCGGCTTCCCAACGCAAAGAACCTCGGATCCGGGAAAAGGGTTGACAGGAAGGGATTTCGGTCGAAACTGATTTTCCTAAACCTTTTTTTTTTTTTAAAGAACCTCTTCCTTTGATTAAGTTTCTACTCCGTGACACATTTCTCAGATCTCATTAGTCCCGATTTTTAAATGCTACAACGATCTCGATCCTGTTAGGTAAAGTAAAAATCCGACGCCTTTTCGCTTGATTTACCTGGACTTTTATCTCATTAAACGCAATCTAGAAGGATAAACGTTTTTCTCCGAATCAAAAAAAAAATGTATATCAGGCTACGGTTTCTCATTAAACGAAAAATTTCATTTGAATCCGAGGGGGATCAATTTCGATTTCGAATAATGATACCCTTCTCAAAATGACGTTAAAAAAAATTCCGTCCATATTCATTTTCGAAGAAAAAAAACCGCAATTTTCTACACTGTGGGTAATCGTTCGAAGTTCAAAAAGAAAAAAAAAACGAATAAAATCATTTTTGGAAAGTCAGAAAACGTCAAACAAGATGATCATGTCAACCAGAGAAGAACATCACGTGATATTTGCTTAAAGCGTGTTCGGAATCTCAAAACCATGATTTTTTTTTTTTTTTTTTTTTTTAGAAAAACTTTTCCCTTGGAAAATGCCTCCAAGTGAAAAAAATTCCACCACCAACCTAATTTTTTCTTATTTAAATTCACTTTTTCCAACAAAAAAAAAAAAAAACGGACCAATTTTGTTGAATCGTTAAGCGTGTGAATATTTTTAAAATAACATGGAATCGAATCATTTTTTTAAAAAAAAATTTGTGGGAAACCATGTAGCAAAATATTTCGGAGTAAAAGCAGTTTTCCTTCGTGTAATATATTCCTTCCAGTTAATATGAATAACCAATCCGGGGCTAAAAACAAACATTGGGTAAGGTGTAGCAAGAAGCTAGAAGGTTTAATCGCTAAAATATGCCATCAAATAATTACACCGAGGCAACGGTAAAACTTGCAATTAATAATGTATAAGAGTTTCATTTGCATCAGAAAAGCGTTTGTTTTAACCTTAAACCCTTTCGGTAAAAAGCTTAAGTTTTGGATAGGTTGCAGAGAAAAAAAAAACTAGCTTTCCTCTCGAATGGGAGGCGGTAAACGTAAAGAAAAATATTAAAATAAAAGGAAGTCCATATTTATACACGCACACAGCAGGCTTTTACAAGACTTTTAAAGGAACACTATCGCCACGTTACAAACTTTTTTCCATCTAAGCCGCTCTTGGCGGACTTGAAGGACCCTATCACATCGTGAGAAAAGTGCATCACAACAATTTTTTATCAATCGATACATCGATAAAATATAATCTTCTTCTTCTTCTTCTTCTTCTTAAATGTGAAAGTGTCTCTGTCCAGGGTTTGTACGCAAGACAGATCGATAAATCGATAAATAAATGGATCGATAAATTGATCGATAAATTGATAGATCGATCGATCAATTGATCAATAAATCGATAAATTGATCGATAAATTGATAGATCGATCGATAAATTGATCAATAAATCGATAAATTGATCGATAAATTGATAGATCGATCGATAAATTGATAGATCGATCGATAAATTGATAGATCGATCGATAAATTGATCAATAAATCGATCAATAAATCGATAAATTGATAGATCGATCGATAAATTGATCAATAAATCGATCAGTAAATCGATAAATTGATAGATCGATCGATAAATTGATCAATAAATCGATCAATAAATCGATAAATTGATCAATAAATCGATAAATTGATCAATAAATCGATAAATAGATCGACATTAGGTTAGGTCCTCGAGACAGATCGACAAATCGAATAATTGATAGATCGATCGATTGATAAACCAATCAATAAATCGATTAATAAATCAATCAATCAATAAATAGATTAATAAATCAATCAATCAATAAATAGATTAATAAATCAATCAATCAATAAATCGATTAATAAATCAATCAATCAATAAATCGATTAATAAATCAATCAATCAATAAATCGATTAATAAATCAATCAATCAATAAGTCGATCGATAAATTCATCGATAAGTCGATAAATTGATCGATAAATCGATCGATTCTACACAGTAAAAAAAAAATATGTAATTATGTAGAAAAGGGTCTACATACTAAGCATGTTACGTTTTCTATGTTAAAAAAGAACGAATTTGCTGTGTTGACGAAAACAAATGACGAAAAAGAGTTTGTTGACGTTTTTATGTGGACCGATATTAACAAGTGATTTTGTTAAATTTTTACATATTTTTTTTAACTGTGTAGGTTAGGTCGAAGTCAAAGTATCTCTGTCCACACAAGACCGATCGAAAAATCGATCGGTTATGGGTTACTTAAGGCACCTAAGAATCAAATAATAGGGAAGTTAAGCATTCTTTTTTTTTTAATTTTTAAGATTTTTATTTTCGATCCTCATTGATAATCTTTATTTTTATTTTTTAACGGGATATGGATCTTTTTTTTTAAAACATGTTTATCTTTGTATAGTTCACGAACTTATAATCGATTTTCTTAATAAAAAAAAAAGATCCATATCCCGTTAAAAAATAAAAATAATTTTTTTTTTTAATTTTATATTTTGATCCCTGAATATGAGTTAATAACCGAGGTATATCGCTACCTCGGGATAAAAGGCTTGTATCTCGTTTTTCGAATTGAATTCGTCTCGCTATAAGTTAAATATGCCTAAGAAGCATCCATTCGAAAAACGAGATACAAGCCTTTTATCCTGAGGTAGCGATATGTAAAACTTCAAAAAAATACCGAAAATAAGAGTAAAAAATCGTTAAATTTTGATGTAAAAAAAAGTCGTTTGAAACGCGGGGAAAAAAATTGTGACGTAATTGTACTATTAAAAAAAAAAATGAAGTTTGGTACTTAGGTAGTACCTCGTTCCCCTAAAAATTTGGTTCATGAATAGGAAAGTTAAGTGTTATAGCAAGTGAGGCATATTCTGGTTAAAATAAGTTTTTTACTTTATAAAATATTATTTTAATGAAAATCAAGAAGGTCAATGAAACAAATCATTGTACTATATTTTGAATTTTAAAAGTTGGTATTACTGCTCGCGAGTCTTTCTTTTTTTGTTGGAAAAATTACAAATCAAAAAATAAACAAAAAAAATATTCAAAAATGGCCCATTCACGGATCAGGGATCTGATCAACTGATCCGTGAATGGGCCATTTTTGAATATTTTTTTTGTTTATTTTTTGATTTGTAATTTTTCCAACAAAAAAAGAAAGACTCCCGAGCAGGAATACCAACTTTTCAAATTCAAAATATGGTACAATGACGTCACAATTTTTATTGCCGTTTTTTTAATTTTTTCAAAATGTCAGATTTTTTTCGGAATTTTTGGAATTTTTTTCTCCAACTTTGTTTCATTGACCCTTCTTGATTTTCATTAAAATAATATTTTTAAAGAACTTATTTTAACCAGAATATGCCTCACTTAATATATCACTTAACTTCCCTATTCAAGAACCAAATTTTTAGGGGAGCGAGGTAGTACTTAAGTCCAAAAACGCTGAAAATCCCGCCTCGCGGGAAATTTACATAACAATCGAAGTCGGGATATTTTTTTCCCAGACATTAGGAGCTACCTAAGACACCTAAGCCTCAAATAATTCAAGAACAAACTTTTCCGGGAAGCGAGGTAGTACCTAATTCCAAATATGCTGAAAATCCCGTCTCGCAGGAAATTTCCCAAATATCCGAAGTCGGATATTTTTTTTTCGGTACGTTATGAGTTACCTAAGACACCTAAGAATCAAAGTAAAATCAAGAATAAAAAGTAAGTAAAATAAGAAAATTTCCCATGTATTTTAAACAGGAAAAATGACGTTGCTACAGGTACCACTTCGCGTTTAGGTGGAGGCCCCAAACTTTGCACACGTTATTTTTGAATTGAATCGTTAATTTGAAAAAGGGGACATGTCATTTGTTTATCTTATGTTTACCTTATAAGGTAAACAAATTACATGTCCCCTTTTTCAAATTAACGATTCAATTATTTGGGAAAATTTTAGGGGGCGGCACCATCAGAATTCCGTCATTGGCAAAATAAGAGACACCCTAAATTGTTCAAGTCATCCTCACTGACTTTTTTTTTTTTTTCGTTTTAGAATGGACAGCTCGAAAGCAGAATTGGGCACGGTTAGAAGAAGACGGAAAGTGTTCGAGGAACAGGAGAAGTTCGTTCTTATACGATTGTGATAATGGATGTTTGTTAAATATTTGTCTGCTGTCACGATGATGGTCCCTCGTAAGCCATTTATGAGTACGCAGTACCCGTGGCAGCAGATAAATCGTATTTTTCATTTTACGGAAAAACTAAGAAAATTCTTGAAAAAAGAAAAACTAAGAAATCTTTGAAAATTTTTCCTGAAAATTTCTTAGTTTTTGTTTTTTTTAAGATTTGTCTTCGTTTTTTCGTAAAATGAAAAATACGATTTATCTGCTGCCACGGTACTGCTGCATACTCTTATCTAGCAGCATTCCCAGATGGGAGAATGGAACTACGGATTGTCAGCCACGCAGTCTGCGTGGAACGGGGAGTCCTGCAAAATGGACCTATATGAATTTTTTTTAAAATCGAGAAAAATGTAATTTCAGCAAAAGGGAATCCAAATTTCGATTGTTATGAAAGTAAAAAAGGCTTATGAAGTCTACCTTGCTTACTTTGGCCATTAGGGCCGCAGACGTGGAAAATTACTTTGAATAATTTGAAAGATGTCCCCGTGAATGAAAAAACAAAAATAATAAAAAAAAATTTAAATATTTTCGGTAGACTGCTGTAAATCACCCGTTGTGACGCATGTTTCTCATCCAAGAAAGCGCAGGAAAAAAAAAGAGAGAAAGAGAGAGACAGAAAAAAAAAAGCGAAACATTTTGTCCCAACATAAATCTGACTTTCATGAGACATTTTACTCGGTCTTTATTCCGCAAGTTTCTAAGATCGCGGGTAATCGTAAATATTAATTTGAATAACGCAGTTGAGCTACTTTCGGGAATTCAAACAGCGAAAATCGCACATTATTTCTGACATCGAAATATAAACAGGTCGTTAATCCATTCAAACCCCGGCAAAAACAATGCCACAGCAGCAAAATATCTTTCCAGAAAATTAAAACAGTAAAGACTTTTAATTTAATGCTTTCATCCTGTTGATAGCTTTGTTTTTCTGACATAAAAACCACGATTTAATTTTTTTTTTTTTTTTTTAATACTCACCCTAGAAGTGTTGTTAGCTGATGACGGACATTCCGATATTGAGTAAGTGTCAACAATGGAATCGAACCGCACCAATTTTTTCGGGAGCGGTTTCTTAGGCCTTGGACACAGCGAGCACATGGCAGCTGCTGTCGTCACAGTTGGGGGCATAGTCCCAGTCACCCAAGCCCCTCCATTAATTTTAACATTTTGATTCGGCGATTATTAGTCCGATTAATCATTGAATCGCCCGTGTTTACAGACTAGCGCCTTCTCGGGGTTAAATTTTTCATTCGCACGTTTTCCTCCTCGGTAAAACAGTTTGTTTCACGAGATATCGGGAACGTGGAGACATCTCTGTACATATTTCGGAAACTGCAATAAGGGAATTCGGAATCGATAAAAAGTGAAATGCGCATGTCCCAAACGGAAAAATTCGAAGATTCACGAAAAAAGTGCAGACGGTTTATTGATAAAAGGAGTTTGCACATTATTTAAATTTAGTGATAACAGAGCTGGAAAGCATTGAGATATGAGAAATTTATTTTCGTTCGGAATTGATTTCGTTCTTTTTCTTCTCCTCTATATTTTTATTTACAATTTTTCTCCTCGACTTTTTTTTTTTTTTTCCTCGGGTTTCGAAAGATGTTGAAATACTTTTGATTTACTTTTCGTTATAAATCCAGATTTGGAAATTCCTAAGAGGTTTTAAAAATGTTGATGTTTACGTATTTTATTCATTTATTTATTTTACTCTGTTTTGCATATTTCTTTATTTTTTTTCGGTCTTTCGGGGAAAAGTAAAAGGATGGGAAATATTGATCATTGAGTCTGCATCGTTTTTTCGATATTTTAACTAAGGAAAGATGACGGGGTAAAACATAAAAAAAAGGCATTTTAAAAAAACGGGATTGCCTCAAGGGCGGAAAAAAATCAGCGAATATGAATCGGAGAATATGAATCTAAAGTCAAGAAAAGAAAACAAAGAAAAAAAAAGACGGAAAATCGGTTAAAACAAAAGATGCAGACGAAGCAGATCTTCCTTATTTGATTATTTTGAAAAAAAAAAAAAATAAGCATGGCTGTCCGGTATTGTTTCGTATTGCATTTTGCCTATCGAAAACGTTTTGAATGAATGGCTTCAATTTCTGTGAAACCATCTTCATTTTTGAAATTTCCAGAAAATTTCCTGGATTGGAAATAAACAAAATACGACTCTAATTTTTTTTCGGCCTTTATGAGACTTTGAAAAACTAGAGGCCTGTGGGGGCAACAGAAATCGGCCTCCAAAAGAACTGAAAAAAAATTAGTGTCAATAAGGAGACTAAGATACAACTTTTACTTTGGCATTTTCAAATTCAAAAATTTGTGTTTTTCAATCCATCCTACTGGTTAACATCGAATCAAGATTTTTTTTTTCCGGTGTAAGAACGGATTACGACATTGAAAACCTTTCGTTCGGACTCGGCATTCAGGTACTGAACAAGAATTAAGAGCCAAAAATCCAAATTTGAAAGCACAAGAGTTTAATTGTGCGGAAGAACTGAAGGGTCAAAACGATTTGGAAGTTGTGTCGTTGTTAGTTCCGGAACTGACAGACTGACAGTCTGTCAGTGTAAAAATCCCTTAGTTCCGTTACTTCCGGAACTGGCAGTGCTTGTTCCGGAACTTACAGCGCTGAATTAATAATTTCCAGTTCCGGAATGGCAAAAAAAAAAAAATGCTAGTTTTGGAACTGGCAGAAAAAATTGCTAGTTACGGAAATGGAAGAAATGAGTTAAAAATTGATTGTAACGGAACTAGCAATTTTTTCTGCCAATTCCGGAACTAGCATTTTTTTTTTTTTTTTTTGCTATAGAATTAGCATTTTTTTTTTGCCAGTTCCGGAACTGGAAATTTTTAATTCAGCGATGTCAGTTCCGGAACTAACGGGGATAAAATTATTAATTCCGCAACAGACATTCTTAGTTACAGAACACTCTCTGTCAGTTCCGAAACTAACAGCGTTAAAATTGTTAGCTCCGGAACAAAAAATTGCGGCACAAACAACGACATAACTGGCAAATAGCTTTGATCCATCGGGGCTTCCGTATAATTGCTTGTTCCGGAAGAACAAATAGCGGTCATTATGGATTTTTCAAATACGAAGTTTCGGCTCTGACGTACAGATTTCCAAAGCCGTTAAATTCATCTCATTTTGATCCTTTAAAAAAAAGGGACTGTCCTTTGTTCAACTTACACGCCATCCCCCCCCTTTTTTTTTTTTTCAAATTAACGATTCAATTATGAAATTACGTAATTAAAAGATAAAAACCAGAAAAAAAACCTAATTTCTCTTCCTTATCAAAAGCCCCGAATCAACCAGTTTCTTTACGAAGATTCCAACTTAAAAATTCAACGAGTTAATATTTAAAAACCTAATTTAAATTGTGTCAAAAGAAACGTCAGACACTAGGCGAGAGGAAAAAGTAAAAAAGAAGGATGCCTGATTTTTTATTATGAATTTTTTACAAGACAAAATCCAATTTTTTTTCGTGTGTTTTTCTTTTTCCCCTTGCTTATTTGTAAAAAGAAAAAAAATAATGCTTCAAACATAAATAAAAAAAAAATAGAAAAAAGTTGAAAAAGCTTTCAAATTCATTCTAATCAAAGAAATCTCAAAAAATTAAATCATTTCATTTCCAAAGATAAAAATAAAATAAAAAAATTAAAACTCGGAAAGAAATATAAACGATCAAAACTTTCTATTGCGATTTCGATTTTCATTCGATAACACCGTTAAATACAGAAAACTTTCTTCTTACGATTAGAAACTTAAATGCTACGGTATCGTTACTGAGAAGGAAACCCGTCTGACCTGGGGCATCTTCTTCCAACTTTTAACAAGTTAAAACTATTTCGAACGGTTATATTGTCAATCCCTTTCTGTTAATCTTATAAATTCGGATTTTATAATCGGTCCCGATTGGTATCATAATAAAAACTTTCGGATTTAAACGATTTCGTCACCCGGATATAAACAATAAAACGAAAAGAAAGTTGAGTATTAAATTTTCGTGAAAGACTACCCCCCCTTCCATTCGTGATAAAAGATATGATTTATGACACTTTTCAAAATCAGAACAACAAAAACCTAAAGTTTTGTTGTCGAGTCAGCGATATCTAATTCAGTTGTGAATCAAACCCTTCTTTTCCTTCTTCTTCTTATTTTTTTTCTTCTTTCTTTCCGTGTTCTTCTTTCATCAGTTTGTATTGGTATTGATTGGTTGTCGAATTTCGACAAATGATTTTTTTTTTTCTTATTTGTTTTTATTTCACGTTTTTTTTTCCTTCCAATTTCGTAGACCTGTTTGATCTTTCCTTGCGTAAATCTCGTAAATTTTCACACTTGAAAATTCAAATAAACATTTTTAAAAGATTTTTTTTTTTTTTTAAATAAATCAATCACGGGATTTTTTATTTGGGATTTTCTTGGAAAAATGAGAAGGAAATATTCGTACAAATAAGTTTATGGGGGCATTGGGCAGGGGGTAGTTTAAAAATTCATTATTGCATCACAAAAAAAGCAATGAAGGGTGGCCAGTTATGCAAAGTTTCCATTACTTTTAAACCTGCAATCATCAAAATGCACGGAGTGCACCCGGCCAAGTTTAATTATACTTAGCCAAGTTACAGGTGTATGTACTCCGCCAAGTTCAATACATACAT
>CM075215.1:4483019-4525778 GCA_037577465.1 Liposcelis bostrychophila
TTCTAAATATTTAATTTTTTTTTTTTCCAGGAAAAAACGGCTAGGAATTTTAAAATTAGGAAATTCGTTTTAGGAAAAAAAAAATGAGGAAAATTTAGTTTCGGAAATTTATTTTTAGGAAAAAAATTTTAGAAAAAATAGTCGAGAACGGATAAACGACGTCCGAAAAATCAGGAAAAATTCAGGGAATCTTCTTTTGGTTACGAAAAGGAAAAAAAAAAAATTGGTGGGTGCGTTCATCGAAATTCAAAAATTCCTAAAATAAAGGCCACCCTCCATACTCAGCAATCAGAGCACACATGTTTAAGATTAAAAAAAAAAAATTCGAAATCCCAGAAAAACGTCTCCTAAAGTTTCGAAAAATCCTTGCGTTTTGTTCGATAACGTCTCCCCCCTCCCCCCCTTATAATGCCAACAACAAAAATCCGACAATCTTTCTTCTTGAGTGAAAGGAAATAATAACGATAAAGTAAAGAGAGTCAAATTACCGCGGGGGGTCCTGCGACGAAGATTCACTGATTCAGTTTCAGAAATATATGGTTCCAAAGGGATTTCTTTTTCAACTCCTTGTCCGTAAGTCGAAAGAAAAATCACACTTCACAAAAGAAGGGGAAGAAAAAGTGTCTCGCGTGAAATTTTTCAAAAAAAAAAAAAAGTATATATAATATTAGCGTATATTCAATATATTACACTTATGCTTCTTCTTCTTCTTCTTCTTTTTTTGTTCCTTTTCTGAAATGTTAATATCCGTTTTCGAAATAATTTTTCCCTTTCAAAGAAAAAGAAAAATCTTTTGAACTCAAGAAAAAAAAAAAAAAATCCCTTTTATTTTTTTCATTCGGACACCAGGCTCAAGGTCGTAAATGCCATTAGCATGGAGACCAAGGGAGGGTGTAAGAGATTACAACCCCCTCGCTTTTCCAGTTTCTTTTCTTCGAAGATAAATTTTCACTTTATACACTGGGAACTTGTCTATCGTTCTTTGTAATTTACTTCGTCTCTTCTGCTCCCAACAGGTCAAAGCTTTTTTTTTTTTTTTTCCTTGAGGGGAATCAGATGCTCGTTCTTCTGTTTAATTTTTTTTATATTTTGTGCAAAAAAAAAAAAAAAAAAAAAGGAATGATTTATTTTAAGAAAAGCTATCCCCGACTAACGAATGTATTTTTCACGAACATATCCATTCACAAGCGCGAGAGCTTTTCCACTTTACAAGCTTTTTAAAGTAATTGCCTACAAAGAAGAAAACGACCTCTTTAACGTTCCCCCCCCTCTTCCCCCCCGTTTTTTCGGATATATGCGAAAGAAAAAAAAAGGTCGGTTCATCGTTAGCGAAAATAACGAATCACGAAAAAAAAAAAAAAAAAAAAAAAAAAAAACGTTCGTTTACTTTCTAGACGACTTTTTTTTTTTTTTGATCGAGTGTCTTTTTACACTCATTAAATTAAAAAAAAAGAAGGAAAGATTATTATTTCTTTTTTTTTTTTTCTTTTTACTTCCCCTTCATCTTTCTTCCACGACAAAAATAACAAATTGCAAAAAAGTACTGAAAAGTTGAGACTGTCTAGTCCAAGCGTCGTTGTAACTTGATTTATATCGAACTTGAATTTTCGGAAAGTTTACTATCTCGATATCATTCGACCGAAGGAAGATATCTTCCGTGATCCCCCCCGCTCTTAAGACACCCCCTTTCGACCTTTTCGAACAAACTCCCATTTTAACTTTCCGATTTCGACTTGAATCATATTTTGCTGAAAAACTTTCCGCTTCAACGATCTAATCCCTAAAAAAAAAAAAAAAATTTAAAAAAAAATCTGCTGTACTCCGGGAAGAGTGATGGACTAAAATTTTAAACTGGGAGAATTGCTGATGATGTTTCCGGTTAATTGAAACCGCGGAGCCTTGTTTCGTTTGCTAATATTTTGTTCATCGCATTAACGGTTGTTATCAGTTTCCTCTTCATCTGCCCCTCACCCTCTTCACCCCTCCCCTCCTTTCCTCCTCTCTTTTGCACCCTTTCCTTTCCCCAGAAAAGCTTTAACGCGTTGTCAGCTCCGACGGTTTTTCCGAGTTTCTTGTTTCCGGTGCAAAACTTCATTCTCTTAATCCCCCTTTCACCCCTCCCCCCCTCCACTTCTTTCGCGACTAATTGAAATCGTTAAGAAAACAGATATAAATTTAATTTGAGCGCGGGAATTATATCGGGAGAAGGAGGAGGAAGGGGAAGAAGAAAACGTTTGAGTATTTGACAGTAAAACGGAACCGGATATTGCTTAAACGTTTCAATTTATGAAAATAGGTTATGGGATCCGGGGAAAGGAATAGAAGAAGAAGAAGAAGAAGAAGATTCCCTGTGTGTTTACATTTACTCCGTAACATTACGAAGTAAGAAGTTGGACGTTTTCAGACAAATTTATGCAGACAAATAATATTGGATATAAATTGCTGCAACTTCCTCTCACTTAATTCTAGGATAAACACTGATGTTGATGTTTTAACTGACTGCAGGGAACCAATTGCTGAAAGGGAAATTTTCCGTGAGACATTTCGCCTTTACGAGGATTGTCACTCGGATAAATTCCCAGTGGGTTATCTGTTTTTGTGAATGAGCTGCGTGTCAACCGATTTTATAGTTGAAAATTTAATAATGATCCTTGGGCCTCAAAAACGGAATTATTCTGAAGCGAAAAATATACATAAAATTTTGCATGTAAAGTATTTTTAATAAAAAAAGGAGGGAGAGAGAGAAAAAAAAAAAAAAAAAAAAGCGGAAATTTTAGTTAAAAAAATTGTTATTTAGTTAGAAAATTTTATTTCAGGAAAAAAAAAAAAAATAACATGAAAAAATACTCTTCGTACTCTTCGCACATGCCTTAAGCTCTTATTTTAAAAATAAAAAAATATATGTCCCGTCTCACATTGGCCAATTAATCGAAGGGCAGGGTTGCTGTTTAAAACATTTTTTAATAAAAAACAGTTTATAACGTTTTATATTATTTTCCCATGTTTTAAAACGTTTTAAAACGTCTTTTATTCGTCCTGGTTTTAAAACGTTTTAAAACATCTTTTATTCGTCCTGGTTTTAAAACGTTTTAAAACATGTTTTAAAACACGTTCAAAATGTTTTAAATTCGCTTCTATTTTTATTCAAATTTTTTAAAACGGTGTTTTTTATTCAAATGTTTTAAAACGTTTTAAAACACCGTGTTTTAAACCAATTTGTTTTAAAACAATCATCCCTGCGATTAAGCAACCATTATGAATATGAGCGGCTCGTACAATCTATGGTCTGGTCCATACCATAGATTGTATAAAATGAGTCGTGCGCGACAAATTGCGGGCTCGGGCCTCTTAAAAATGCATTTTAAAACGTATTTTATTCACTTAATAAAATACGGTGTTTAAAACAGTGTTTTAAAACGTTAGTGTTTTAAAACGGTGTTTTTTATTCAAATGTTTTAAAACGTTTTAAAACGCCGTGTTTTAAACCAATTTGTTTTAAAACAATCATCCCTGTCGAAGGGTACAATTAATTGTACCACCGGACTTGCAGTATATTTTTGGACTTTTTTCTTCTGCTACCACTTTTTTTTTATTGTTTTCATTATTCCCCATTAGTCCCCAACATGTAGGGGACGCTCTGCATAAGTCATGAGACTTTTTCGAACATGTTCGGTGAAAATATTTCCAACATGTTGGGTGAACATGTTCACTCAATATCTTTGGCGTGAAATCGAATTCGACATTTTGGCTCTGAGGTGCTATGTTATTTACACAATACAACTATTACAAAAACTTTTTATTAGCAATATGAATTTATAATGAAAACTCAGGAGGACAAAATTAAAAATTTCAAATCGGGTTTTCCCCCGAGTCGAATTTTCACCTCTAACAACTTCTTTCTCGTTCCTCCCCCAGAAAACGCATCAATGTAATTTGTCTCTCAAAACTCAAAGATCGCAGCCCGAGAATTTCTTTTCACCCGAGCACACTTAACATATTCCGAAGCCTAATTATTTTTTCAAAAAATCCGACTGACTGTATTTTTCATTTTGCAAAGCAAAATCGTTAACTTTTTAATTACTTCAATAAAAAAAAAAGACGAGAAGAAGAACCGAAAGACCAAAAGACAAACAACCAAAAAGAAAAATTGCGAAAGGTGAAACGTTTAACATGAAATTTTCCGCGAGAGAGATACATTTAAAATTAAAATCAACAAAAGGATCCCGATTTTACCAAGCGTAAAAATCGTTCGGGGGAAAAAAAACTGAAGTTTTCGAGATTCAAAATTTATACAACACTTCCGAGGGGTTCGGCACTCCAAAATTATTTGTACACCGAAATGCAAAAATAAAGTAATGCGTGTAATGCATGAAATGCATGAGTAATGCATTGCAATGCAAAGTAATGCGCTGTAATGCATTGTAATGCGCTGTGATGCATTGTAATGCGCTGTAATGCATTGCAATGCGCTGTAATGCATTGAAATGCGAAGTAATGCATCGAAATGCAAAAGTAATGCACACAGTTAAAACTGAAAATCTCCCTCTGAAAATCTATGTTTAGCTTATGGAGAACTTATAACGAGTTGGTTTTTACCGTAACGCGATTATTTAGATAATGTAAACATTAAATTATCTTTTTATCAGTCGGTTTAGATAAAGTTTACTCTGAACGTAAGATTAGCAATTACTTAAAAATGAGATGAAAAATTGGATGGACAAAAAAGTTTTCTTTCCGGAGTGTTTCTGAAAAATAAGTTACAGAAAATCACGATTGAAAATTAGAACTTTGTTTGTGAGCTTATTAACTTCCTTGAATCTCGAGTTTTCAATCGGATTTTATTTTTTCTGAGCTCTCACGGCCAACCTGACATAGGTTGGGCTAAGTTAGGTTACTTATTGTTGTATAGATTTCTTAAAGTCGATGACCCTTTAATCCCTTGAATAACCTCTTTAACAGGCTTTTTAAAAATGATTCTTTGTCCCCAGAATTCCTTTTCACTTGCAATTATGTACCGATACACCAATATATTTTTTTTCCTATTGTCATTTCTGACTTCCCTTTTCCTAGATTTTTATTTCTGTAATTGGCTACCAGTATTCTATACAGGCCTGTATGTTGTTAACCCCCATAGTTAAATTAAATTTATTTGTTTAATGTTGTGGTTTTTTACTCCTGGTTTCTAAAAAGACATTTGTTAAAAAATTCATATTTCTGATAATTGCAAGTGCAGGGTGCTAAAAATTGGTGAACTTATGTAAATTGAGTCGAGAATTTCGAATATGAACCCAAAAGTTCGCTACAACCAAAATTCAACATGGCAGACGACTAATTATATTGGATAATTAAAAACTCGTTTAATTAAAATGCTAAAAATCTTATAACATAATTATTTGCGAAAATAAAACCAATTTAACATTCTCAATAATTCAAGTACTGTCAATAAAGAAGATTTTGCGGAAACTTGACTTGATTTTCCCCCTGTATTTAGCTTATGAAAGGATAAATAGACAAATAAATACCTGAAAACCTTCTTCTTTTTTTTTTTTTGAGGGAAAGTGATGTCAATTAAAGGGTGAATAACAATAGAGATGTTTCCGGCGGGGATGGGTCGTTTGAATAAACCTTTAAAAAAATAGTACCATCTATGTTAAACTTATGGCACAAAAATCCATTTTTCAATAACAGGTTTTTTTTCCAAAAATAAATCGAAGAGTTGCTTTTTTTTCTTTCTCTTTAAAGATAAACTAATTTGAAAAAAATAATATCAGATTATTTGAAATCCGGGCCCTCAAAAACCCCTAGATTCAAGTTTTATTCATTATAGTAATCTCTGAATTATTCCAACCTATAATTGCACTTCATAATTTTTTTTACATTGTATAAAACGTATTAGGTTTTTCGGAGTTAATTTTTTGTTCCAGCTCCCGCCCTCCCCCACTTTAAGTACTAGTACGCCCGGATATTTTTATAGCCGTTGAAGATTTGAATAAATATAATATTTTTTATGGACCTAAGGCTGTACTGGAAAAATGGCCAAATAATTAAACTTTTCCGTATTTTATGTTGACCGACAAACGTAAGTTGAATAAATATTTTGACGAAATGTTTGATATTTTAAAATAAAAATTGTGTCATTTTTTGCATTAAAACGAGTCCTGAAAAGCATTTATACCAGCAAAAAGCACTGGCTCAGTCGACAGTTTCGAGCAATAGGCTTTGGCTCTGTCGATGTGCAGCTATCGTACAATTATAGCTTTATATTGCAAAGTAATGCGTTTCAATGCGTTGTAATGCAATGTAATGCGCTGTAATGCAATGTAATGCAATGTAATGCGTGTAATGCATTGTAATGCAAAGTAATGCGTCGTAATGCATTGTAATGCAATGTAATGCGAGTAATGCAAAAGTAATGCATTACCAAGTGTACACCGAAATGCGGGAGTGCCGAACCCCTCGAACACTTCTATCCTTTTATTTCCATTCTTTTTTTTTTAAATAGACTCTCTGTCAGACTCTCGACGGAAACAGGCGTTGAGCGAAAAAAAAAAAAAAAACTTACAGTAGTAAGGCTAGGCCAAATTTTTTTTTCTTCCAGATTGATTCTTTTTTTTTCTCTCTTCCTCTCTTCCAGTTCCGTTAAAAATGGTCAATGACTCAAATTCACTGTCTGATATATCGGAAGTCGATAGACCATGTCGAATGAATTTCTTTTGTTTCCGGTTCCGACAGGGGAATACTGCGTTTACGCCCGATTTAGAACCATTTTCCAAATTTAAACTCTGGATATTGATTGGGAGATAAATAAATATTTGCAGAAACCTCCTTTTGCCTTCCTTTCATAGTCGAAAAAAAGGGGGGGGTGAAGAGGGAAAAGGATGATGTCAAAAAGAGCTTCTAAATTCGATAGCATTGATTATACAAATGGGCACAAAGCAAGTTTACGGTACCTTTTAACAAACACTAAAAGTCCTCAAAGCAAAATCTTTTTTTTTTTTAATATCTTTCTTTCTCTTTCTTCCGAGTTCCAATTCCCTCACTTTTTCCAGCCTTCCGGTTTTGAAATCCGTTTGTCAGATTATAAATGATCCCTCAGAAACTCGAACCAGGGACTTTTCAGTCCCGCAAAACTTTTTTCCCCACAGAGGGAAAAAAAAAATTATAAGATTTTAAAGAAGTTTATATTTTCATCGAGGAGAAGAATCAAAGTAAATTTTTTTTGCCAACCCCCCCTCCCTCCGAAACCCTTTTACAATCCAACGGCGACCATCGTTAATTCGACT
Source organism: Liposcelis bostrychophila (assembly GCA_037577465.1). NCBI lineage: Eukaryota > Metazoa > Arthropoda > Insecta > Psocodea > Liposcelididae > Liposcelis > Liposcelis bostrychophila. The sequence continues at coordinate 4,490,303 of CM075215.1, forward strand.
TTCCGTACCCTCAAGCTGTTCATCTGGATCCCCGCCAGCAGGTCCTGTTTAAATCCCTCATTCTGGAACGCTTCGATTTGTCAAATATTTCAGCGGTTATTCTCCGAGGTTTCCAGGAGGAAAACATACCGCACAAGTTGGGAGTCGCATCGATTTCAGAAAAGCCCTTAATCAATGCTCCCGGAGATTCAGAAAACGTGTATATTATATAGTTAAATTCGATTGGGTGCTTAATTTTCAACAAACAAGCTTAAATGCAGATCCGGAGTCATATATCACATCACCAAATTGAGATTTCTTGCCTTCGTTACAAGGGTACGGAAATAAGATTCTATAGAATGTTGCTCTATACAATGTGACAAGACTTCTGTCGGGAAATCTATTAAAGGAAAATAGAAGAAAACTCGATTTCGTGTTTGTTTGAAAGGGAGTCGGTACTGTTACAATTTTTAAGTTGTAGGGAATTCCTTGAACTCGGGGGAGGTAAGGAGTTAAGGATTTCCTAGAACTTGCTCTTGGCAGAGCAATCAAATTGTAAAAAATCATAGGAAAAGGAAGAAAAAATAACAAACAACTGCAGATAACAACTGCAAATAACAACTGCAAATTTTCTGACCAAGCCTGTTTGCAAGCAAAAGCATTTGAGATTTACGAAAGCCATGGGTTTAAAAGAAAATGGATTTCTTGGTCGATAAATTTTATTTACGATTTGTTTAACGGAAAAATTAAAAATTGTAAATCTTTTAATTTTTAGAAAGAGTGTTAGGTTTTGTAATTAGCGCCTTATATCATTTCCGTTTTATAAATTGGCATCACTGCCACGTCGTCGTCTTCTATTTTACACTTTAACGATATGCTGTAAATATAGTTAATTATTTTTTCAAATTTCACGCTAAAACATGTTGCAGTAACATGTTGATCGACACTTTGCAGCGTTAGAAACATGTTGCTCGACATGCTGCAGTGTTAGAAACACGTTGCTCAATATGTAGGAGCGTTAGGAACATGTTGTTTATCATGTTGCGGCGTCAGAAGCATGTTGTTCGACATGTTCTGGCGTTATAAACTTGTTGTTTGACATGTAGCAGCGTTAGAAACATAATGCTCAACATGTTGTAGCGTTAGAAACATGTTGCTCAATATGCAGAAGTGTTAGAAACATGTCGCTCGACATGCTGCAGCGTTAGAAACATGTTGCCCAATATGTAGCAGCATTAGAAACGTTAGAAACATGTTGTTCGACATGTCGTAGCGTTAGAAAGACCTTGCTCAACATGCTGTAGCGTTAGAAACATGTTGCTCAACATGTTGTAAATATATAGCGTAAGAAACACGCTGCTCAACATGTTTCAGTGTTTAGAAACACGTTCTTCAACATGTTGGCAACAATTACAATTTTAATTTTTTATTTTTTAGTATTGCGGAACATGTTTTTGCGTGTAATTTCGGCCTGTATAGTAGCCGTAACTCACTAAAAAGAGTTTGGTCTTTCATTCGGAAAACTTGTCAAAACTTGTCTCAAGTTCATAAAAACATCACCTTCGGCCCTAGGTAACAAAAATAGTATCGTATTTTTTGCCAAGAAAACGAAGTGACGTCTTAATGACGCCTCTAAATTCAGTCATCAGACGACGTTTCCAGCCCTACTAGGTTTGGCGTATGAAATTCAAAAAAAAAAAAAAAACGCTGTCGGATTCGAAACCTCAAAAACCCCCATATACTAATTTTTACTGACATAGGTAAACTTCAGCAAGTGCGGATAACGATCGCCTTATTAAGTTCGCCATCTTGAATTTGAAGAAACTGATATCAGATTCCCTGAAAACACCTAGATATACAGTTTTATGAAAATCAACGCAAAGTTCGAAATTTCATCCGCCATATTGGATCCACCATTATGAATTTTTCAATACGGGCAAGTGATTTTAAACTACACAGAAAACCAAAGCTTTTGACGCTCTGATCCTTTTTATGACTTTTAACCTAAGCTTGAGATGGGAATTATGTCCGCTTTTCTCTAGACTACCGACCACTGTTCGGTATATACTTCTAAATTTCATGTTTATACATGAGATGACATAAATGAAGTTATAACATTATTATTGTTACTACAATTTGAGCAATGCATCAATAATGGCTTTCACCGCAGATGCCCTTGAAAGGTACTCTCTATCCTCACAACGAACGCAATGGTAATCAAATATGATTGCTCTTTGATTAAACTCCAGTATTAGCCACCGGACCATGATCTCCAACCCCAGATATCGGGGGGGTCTTAAGTCTTTAAACTCGTGAATGAACCATCTCTTCCCTTCCCCACCCGCCTGACAACTTGAACCTTTATCGAAACGCTGCACGTTAAAATAAAACGCCTCCTGGTGTAAAATTAATTTTATAGCTGCATTTAAACGTGTAAAATAAGGAACTCTCTCTCTCTCCCCGGTCTTTTACCGGGGATTTGCCTTATTTGCTTTTAAAAACTTGCGGAAGCTGGCCCTCAGGATTTCGTTTATTTTCTTCCCCGCTTATACAAAAGGAGAATAGTTTTAAGCATCAACAAATAACAATGAACATGTGGTCAACTGTTTGAAAAGGGTCAATGCTTTTAATTAGGGCAAAGGCAAAAACCTCCGAGTTTCATTTGAATACTCAAGGACGCAAAAGGTTTTCGTGTCTTCTGCTCCGAGGGATGAGAGAGCAAAGAAACAATTTTACGTTTTCATCATCATCTCCAAAGCCGGACCTTGTTTTACAAATCCAAGGAGGGAGTGGAAGGGACGGGGAGGAAAGATAAAAAATAGGGACGATCCCTGCTCTTTTTACCTACAAACAAATATTGACACATGTTTCAGCAGATTCTCTTTTGTTTTTCCGTTTAACATTTTTATACCTCACGTGTAATAAAACAATGTCAAGCGATTAATGTTTCACCGGAGGGATTGAGCACGTATATACATCCACGCCAACAAAAGCAGGCTCCGGTTTCGATTCATCTTCATCGAAAGAGAGGAGGAGGAGGGGGGGGGGAGGAGGAAGGACGGATCGGTTTTACCCAAAATCAACAAAACGAAATCGAGGGAGATGCGTTGTTGAAGTCAAAGCTTTAAAGTCAGCATTATGACTTGCAAATATATGCAAAGCAATATAATCTCCTGTACCCTGGTCATCAAACAACTATCAACTCGATCCGGGTGTCTAAGCAAATGCCTTTGTTCGTGGGATTTTTAAAATGAACGGACCAATAGGCGTGTTTTTTTTTTCTTAGCCACACTGCAACGTTGAATATACATTGGGCATGTAATAAAAATAAAGTAAAGTGAATAATAGAGGGGTTTTAATTTTTCGAAGTTTGGATTTTCGGAGGTGACACCCCCTAACTTTTTTTATTTGTGTGAGATAGGTTTCCCTGAATTTTTTCAAATTTTTTACTCGACGGTAAAGCGTGCCTCATCGAACTTTTTTGTTCGATATGAATGAAACAATGACCTAAGTCCACAGTTTTCATTGCTTTTGTACTTCTTTTTATTTCATAAACCGGACTAGATACAAAAAAAACTGTTTTCAGATTCAAAATCTACGCAAAATTTCCAATACAAAACAAGGTTTTTTTTTTCTTTTTACACAAAAAATTATTAATTTTTTTGTTCGTATGGAATTTTTCCGAGCTAAAAGCTCGATGAGGAACGCTTTCCCGTCGAGTAAAAAATTTGGAAAAATTCAGGGAAACTTATCTCATGCAAATAAAAAAAGTTACGAGGTGCACAGTGGCCCGGAAAAAAAAAATAAATAAATGGCCAAAACTCATCCCCAAGTCTGTGTGAAACTTAGAAAGAAGGTGAAGTTGTCAAAAGCTTTGATATTTTGTGCCCCAAAATTCAAAATGGCAGGCAAAATATGGAAGCCAAAATTTTTAATTACGAATGAAATTTCATGAATATTTATTTTCAGATATTTTTGTGGCTGCTGATTTCATATCAGGAACAATTATTTAGAAATTCAAGATGGCGGACTTAGTATGGCGACAAATGTAATAAAAATAATTTTCATTTTCATGAAAATTAAGGGGTTTTCGAGGTCGCTGATCTCGAATCCACTAATAGTTTTCTAAAATGTTTTAAGGGACTCAATAAATCGAAAAAAATTAATTTACTCGTTGCATCTTCGAAATTCAGAAGTACGGGTTATGAATTCGAGATCAGCGACCTTGGAAACCCCATAGTACAAATTTTCATGAAGTTTATTTGACAATGTTAAATAATTTTTATATTTACCGGTATGTTTGATTTTTGCAGCGATATCAGAAGCAGTCCAGGAGGCGTCGAGTGACGGAAGTGTGTCTGGTTCGAATGGTTCAACCATTTTCATCGAACCTGCACCAAATACGCCCCAACTAAACAAGCATCTTTTTTTTTTTTTATATATATATATATTCCATGTTATTCCCTTGTGCTTGTATTCCTTGTACGCGGTAAAAAATTTAATGTAAAAGTGACATAAAAAATATGTAGCCCTTTTTATTTAACATAAAAACGTGGCGTCAGAAGTTCGAAACGTTCGAAAAAATTGAAGATTTAACACAGCTCATGTTAAATAAAAAGGGACACATATTTTTTATCTAACTTTTACATAAAATTTTTTACCGTGTATTCCTTATTATTCCTTTTTCGTTAACTTTGTTTTCTAACTAGGCCAAACCAGGCTTTGAAAGAAAAATGAAAACTTAACAACTTTTAACTTTTTTTTGCACTTGTCGCCATACTAAGTCCGTCATCTTGAATTTCAACCCAATCGTCTTTTGATGGTTTTGCTAACAATGCCATAGTAGCTAACATTGTCGAAGGAGCTTTTGAACATATGTCTGCAAAAAAGGATTGGTTGGAAAATGTTCAACATATCAAAAAGGAAGTGACAGTGGCAAATGAAGCTAAAGTTCCATCTGAAGCTTTAGGAAATGTTCCAGTGGTTACCCTTGACAAGAAAAAAAACAAAAAGGAAAAGACAATTACGGATGTACTTTATATGCCAGACATTTCAATGATAGTTCCAGATATGAAATCAGCAGCCACAAAAACACCTAAAAATAAATATTCATAAAATTTCCTTTATATTAAAAAATTTTGGCTTCCATATTATGCCCGCCATTTTGAATTTTGGGGCACGGGCAGCAAGTTTTTAATTGCACAAAATATCGAAGCTTTTGACACCTTCATCTTCTTTCTAAGTTTCACAGAGACTTGGGAATGAGTTTTGGCCACTTATTTCCTTTTCCATACCACTGTGCGGTTGGCACCTCCGAAAATTCAAACTTCGCAAAATAAGAACCACCCTTGTGAATAAGATAATTGATAAGGACGAAGGCGCAGTGGACCGAAATTTAAAATTTAATTAATAATTAAATTAAAAATTGCACAGTCCCTATTTTTCATTCTGAAATAACTATAAACAAATGTTCGTAAAAAGTAGCATATAAGGGTTTTTGAGGTCGCTGATTTCGAATCCATCAGCGGTTTCTGCTTTCGAATTCCATTCGCCAGACCTAGTGTAACAAAACACCGCTCATAATGAATTAAAATATTTAAATTTGAAAAAAACTCTGACCGATTCAAATCAGCGACCTTGAAAACCCCTATATACAAATTCATTCTCTTTTTGAACAACGCAGCAAAATAAAGAAATCTCCTGGGGAAAAAACAAATAAAAAAAAACAAAGCCGCAAAAAAATAAGGAAGCAAGATTCGTCCATTTAAAAGATTACGTTATAAGTGTACAATTTAGTAACGAGGAAAGTTTATTTTTCGCCGTAACTCACTGCATGAAATTAAGGATATTTTTCATGACGAATTTTGTCATTTAAAATGTTGATTACAGTCAGAAGTTAAAAAAAAAAGTGGATTTGTGACGCAAAAAGAAAAATAAACAGAAAAGAAAAAGGGAAACAAGTTTCTGGAGGTTAACGACCGAAAAACTTAACAGCTTTGGTGACAGAAACAAAAATAGAAAGGAAAACCTCCAATTCTCCCTTTCCGACAATTTTATTTTCCTATTTTTTCCTACCATGGTTTTTTATTTTTTTATTTATTTTTTCCGGGTACATCCTGTACCGCCGTTTTCCTAGTCAACGGGCATTTTGTTAAAAGTCCTCTGTTTGCACAACATGGCACGTCGTCTCCCGTGGCCGATAACGAAATGAAAATCGTGATCGCCTCCAGGGAGAGGAGAGAAAAAAAAAAAAAAAAAAAAAAAAGGGGGAAAAAAAGGCGTCGGGAAAACATTAATCTTGATTTTACAAATCAGCGATGCCCGGATAAGATGGAAATAGAAAAAAAAAGGGGGACGGGGGACGGCCATACATCCTATCTCGAGATGAAAAAAATCCTGGAGTCATGTCTCACGTTAGAAATTAGCTAATGCCGCTTTTGTGGGAATAGGGAATTGGCAATTGCTGCATAATCGCCGAAACGTTTGGGAGGATCTTAGCATATGTAAACTGGGAATCACTGTCATTTGCATAATTACATTTCAATCTCCAAAATGGGTCCCTTAATTATTTAAATGGCATGTTTCTGCTTTTCTTGTCTTCTCTTGAAAGACGTCACAGTATTTTTCCTAAAAGCGTTTTCAATCTACTTAAAAAGACGTTTTTTTTTTTTGAAAATTTTGTCTTTGAAAGTTCTCTTTTTGTAATGTACTCGCGTCTTTAACAGCAGTAGATATTCTATGTTCGAACCAGACGGTTTTCCAGGAAAATGCATGCTTTGTAAGTCCTTCGTTTTGTGACAGAATCTCTTTGAAGATTTGGAACTTAAGACTAATTATGTAATCCTAACTGTATTACAGTGTAAGCTTTTCATGTGATGATTAGTCGCGAGTTGAGAGCATACAAAACAGGTGTAACTTCGGTAATATCCGGTTTTCGAAACCGAATTTCCGGTTCCGACTTCCATTTTTTGTAACATATCAATGAAAATGATATTATTTTGCACGTTTATTTTTTATATGCATAATTTTTGCAAACTGCACAGAAAACAAAGCTTTTGACGCCCAAATCCTTTTTATAGCTTTCACCTATACACTTGAGATGGGAATTATGTCCGCCTTTCCCACTCCTAAAACAACTGTTTTAAGGAGATTTGAACATTTTTAGGAGTAGTCAATTGGTACCTATCGCTCATAAAAAAACTATGCCTAATCGCCGTTCCAGGCTGATTCGAATTTTCTGCTACTTAAACCGAGGTCTAACGACTCTGGCGCCCGAACAGGGACAAAAATAACGAAAGAAAAAAAAAGTTTTTCTATTTTTATTTATTTATTTATTTCTTTTTTAATAAAGTTTTTCCAACAAAATCCGGACGAATAATGACAAACATAATATCAGTAAAACGTCACCTTGGCAGGAAGCGATCGGCTCCACCAAATTTAAAAGTCTAACAACCTCAAATTAACGTTTAATTTTCTAAATAACAATAATTAATTATCAAAAAAGATATATGAAGAAAAAAAAATGAATCTAATGATTGAAAAATCATCTAAGGGTGCAAATTCACTATGGAATTTTTTACCAACATGTTGGTTGTTGGTACAAGTTGGACCAACATGTTGTACCAACTTGTTGGTGAAGAATTGAATTTCGGCGTAGAAGTGAATTCTGCAATAGTTAAATTCGTTCGTTTTTTTAAACAAGTTGGTACAAGTTGGTACAACATGTTGGTCCAACATGTTGGTATAACAAGGGGATGTCAAAGAGATGTTGTACCAACATGTTGGCAACATTCTATAGTGAATTTGCACCCCTAGTGTGGAATGTTAGTCCAACAAGTTGGTACAACATGCTTGTCCAACTTGTTGTACCAACATGTTGGTTCAACATTCCTTAGTGAATTCGCACCCTAATGATAAACAAATATTTTTAAAAATTATTTTTTTATCATTTTCTCCGAGCTGCAAAAATTAATCAAAATAGCTCGTTATATTCCATTTAAATCGCACTCCGGAAGAGCTTTATTTCAAATAATTTCAAATAAGCCCACGCCATTGCCACCATTCTGTCTCGACACATCTGCGTCTATTTTCCTCTCCGTTCAAAAAAGATTGATATACAGGCCACACGTTACTCAGGGCCAACCCTTTACCGATCAGAAACTTATCTTTCACTCCTTTCCCATTTTTTTTTCTATCCTTTTCCTTCCTCTCACTCGGACCAAAAAAAAAATGGAATAAAATTAAAAAAAACCGTTTATACTTAACGGATGAACTGAACAAGAGGATAATGTAAGTAATTCTGATCGAATTAATGAGGATTTCCAGTTTTAATAAATATTTTCCCCTCGTTATCCTTTTTCACTGCTACATTTTCACACAATTAACTCTTACAAGCCTTTTTCGTATATCCGTTACTTCTCTTTCCGCTTTTTTTACTTGTATTTCCGGGCATGAACTTCTAAACTACTGTATATATATAATACATGAAAGTGGGGGAAGGCAAAAAAAAAAAAAAGCATACGGTAAGGTTCCATCTAGATAAGAAACGATTATTATGAAAATTTTAAAATCCGGGACGCGGGAGAGTAAAAACGAGAGAGGAAATAGCCTACTAAGGGGTAAAATATCTGAACAAGTCCATTAAAACTCCGTGGAGGGGGGGCGAAATGGAGTTCTCTAAGGATGAATCCTTTAAATAACAATGGAAATTAAAATATTAATAAACCTCTTGTTTCCGTCAATGATTTTATTTAACCTGTTTGTTAAATTTACTACTAATAGCAATTTCCTTTCGTTTCTACAACGCTCATGTTAACAGCAAACTTCGCTATGGCTCAACAAAAGGAGCAGTTATTACGCCGGAATATAATAAAAGTTTTCCCTGCTTTTCTTCATTATCAAAATGTGATGAAGAGCTTTTTATTATTTATTATTATTAAAATAATGCGGATTTTTTTTTTTTTTTTTTTTTTTTTGGAGTCAAAAGAGGAGTGATAAACTTAACAAAATTGGGTCCCCATTCCCCTAAGGGAATTTGAAGTCATCATTCACCTAAATAGTACAACTGAAGAGATTTTAAAAGAAAGAAAATGTAAGTACAAAGAAGCATATCTTGATGTTAGGGCTGCGATGCCGTTTAGAATCGGAATCGGTCGGTACAAATTAATTGCAATCGAAACCGACATCGGAATTATTCGGTTCAAAAGTTAATTATAATCGAAATCAGCATCGGAATCGATCGGTTCAAATTAATTGCAATCGGAGCCGATATCGGAACTAATCGGTTCAAAAGCTAATTGGAATCGGAATCGGCTTCGGAATCGATCGGTTCAAAAGTAAATAGGAATCGGAATAAATCGGTTCAAAAGCTGATTTGAATCGAAACCGGCATCGGAATCCGTCGGTACAAATTAATTCCAATCGGGATCGGTTCAAATTCATTGCAATCGGAACCGACATCGGAATTATTCGGTTCAAAAGTTAATTGGAATCGGGACCGGCATCAGAATCGGTTGGTACAAATTAATTGCAATCGGAACCAACATCGGAACTGATAGGTTAAAAAGTTAATTGAAATCGGAACCGGAATCGGAATCGGTTGGTACAAATTAATTGCAATCGGAACCGACATCGGAACTATTCGGTTCAAATGTTAATTGGAATCGAAACCGGCATCGGAATCCGTCGGTACAAATTAATTCCAATCAGAATCGGTTCAAATTAATTGCAATCGGAACCAACATCGGAACTGATCGGTTCAAAAGTAAATTGGAATCGGAATCGGTCGGTTCAAAAGTTAATTGGAATCGAAACCGGCATCGGAATCCGTCGGTACAAATTAATTTCAATCAGAATCGGTTCAAATTAATTGCAATTGGAACCGACATCGGAACTGATCGGTTCAAAAGTTAATTGAAATCGGAATCAATTGGTTTAAAAGTAAATTGGATTCAGAATCGGCTTCGGAATCGATCGGTTCAAAAGTTAATTGGAGTCGGAATCGATCTGTTCAAAAGCTAATTGGAATCAGAATCGGCATGTGAATCGATCGGTTCAAAAGTTAATTGGAATCGAAATCGGCATCGGAATCGGTCTGTTCAAAAGTTAATTGGAATCGATTCCGGCATCGGAATCTGTCGATACCAATTAATAGCAATCGGAACCGGTTCAAATTCATTGCAATTTTGAAACCGACATCGGAATTGATAGGTTCAAATTTAATTGGAATCGGAATAAATCGGTTCAAAAGTTAATTGGAATCGGAATTTATCGGTTCAAAACTTAATTGGAGTCGGAACCGGCATCGGAATCGATCGGTTCAAAAGTTAATGAGAATCGAAATCGGCATCGGAATTCGAATCGGAATCGAAATCGAAATCTTTTTCAAAAATAGGTAGAAATCGGAATTGGCATCGAAAAATAATTTTGATTTAAAATGAGCTGAAAAGTATTAACAATAGTTTTTTACGATAAGTACATTTCTGAAAATATCGAAATCAGAATCAGAATCAGCAGCAGTGAAACATTTTCTAGTTGGAATCGGAACCGAAATCATAAATTTGCATCTTTCGCCACTTCGATTTAACTTTTCAACTGATTTCCTATGTTTAACTTATATAGTTCACGAACTTATAATCGTGATTCTGTTAATGAAAAGATCCATATCCCGTTAAAAAACAAAAATATAAATTTTTGTTGTCGAGTCAATTTCAGAAGTTTGCTTGTTCAAAAAAAAAAAAAAAATAAAATAAAATAAAATAAAAAAATAAAAAATAAAAAAAAAATTAAATTAAATGGACTATAAAAATTTGATCTTACGGATGCTTTTCCTATTGTACAAGACGCAAGTTGGAGTAATCTAAAAAAATATTGAACGTGGAATAAAACTTGGACGCCAAATTTTAAGTAAAAAAAAGCCTTTAACCGGTCAATGACTGGTGCACCTGCCTTATTTATATCAAATATAAAAAGAGGAAGGAAAAAAAATGAAAATCATAGTTTATGTATTCGATAATAACATATTTTTCCCATGAATCTAATTTTCGATGAAGCGCAAGCGTCGTTACCGAGCTGTATTTATAATAAATTTATTTATTATTTTTTCTTTTTTTTTATAAATATGTTTTTCCCTCGGTAGAAAATGAAAATGGAAATGAAATGTGTTTTGTGTGATGTGAAAGTAATGAATTTTGGCGTTTGAATTAAATTCGCGGGACGTGTTTGTAACCGCTTTTTGTGTTTAACATTTTCATTTTTGACCGCATTATTGTTTTCGAAAGTTAGAAAACGGTTTGAGTGTTATGAATAGTGCAGAGTTGCGGTCTACCGAATGCAACGTTCCCCGCGGTTTTCACCAGGACTTTTTCTCCAAAAAAGAAAATAAAAAAAAAAATTTAAAATTGAAGGATCAATTTGATACGATAATTGGTTTGACTTTTTTATTTTAATCGACTGTTTTTGAAATTGTCTCGGAGGCAAATCGTTTTGCCTTTAGTCGGTCGCAATATAAAAGGATGGAAAATTGGATTATTAATTTTTAATATTAAGGAAAAGTCATTCATGTCGGGATATTTCCTCTTCAAGCACCGACAATAATTGGATGGCACGGCTGTTCCTGGTCCCATTAATAATCTAAAAATACTCTCAGGGAAAGGAATCTTTCTGTCTGGATACGTCTGGATCTTACAAGGTGTTCCTTGTGATGCCTGCCTTCCAAGAATTAGCTCCACCGCCTTAAAAAATTGTTTTCTTTTTTGAAGAAAATGGTGAAAGCACCTATTCCTGGCAGGTTGGGTATTTAAAATTTTCAAAATTTTTGAAAAATTACAAGCCCCAAGAAAAAAATGAAGAAAATAAAAAAAAATTTCGGAATTTCGATTGCTTTTAAAAATTAGCTTCAAGATGTGTCAGGAATAGTAACTGGGACTTTTTTCTTTTTATTAACCCTTAATCGAATTTAAAATTATAATTTCCTTCCCCCCCCAATCATCGCAACGTTTAAATTCAAATTTATTCATTTCAGTTTGATATTTAATAAACGAATAATAAATACGTCGATACGATTTAAATTACATCATATAGGCATTCGTCGGTTTAACAATTACATTTTTATTGGGTAAAATTTCTCATTCAAAATATGGCTGCTCGATTTTTGGTAAACAAAAAAAAAAAAAAAAAAAAAAAAAAAAAAAAAAAAAAGAAAGAAAAAACCGAACGCTGCTTCGTCGGAATACGAAGCAGCGATTATCGTATCATCTGATTTTTTTTTTTTTTTTTTTCAATTTTGTTGAGAGCAGAAAATGTTGCTTTGTATTTTATCATTTAATGTGACGTTAACTACGATTCCTATAAAAAAATACTCTTGCTGTTTTTTTAATATAAACGACACCGTTGTAATAAAGATGTAGTACCAACGGGTTTTCCTGTAACTTCCTCCCCGGTAGAAAAAAAAAAAATTAAATGCATATCCTATCGGAAAAAAAAATTTAAAATTCATGTTTGAAAAAAAAAAAAAAAAAAAAAAAAAAAAAAAAAAATCTCAGTAAAAAGTTCATTATTATTTATGCTTATTTATCTTTTTCGCAGAAGAAGTATATTACTTTTACATTTTATTTTAATTTCAGAAGACGCAATCAAAAAAAAAAAAAAATTTTAATTACGACGAAAAAAAAACGAGGAAGGAAAAACTTTTTTTTTTTTAAAGCCGAAATTCCGTATGACAAGCAACGAGTGAATATTGAAAAAGTTCATCATCGGTTTTGACAGCCCTTAAAACAACTGTCCGCGATGCTAATTTTCTGATGTTTTGATTAACGAGGATTTCATTTTTGCGAGAGAGAGAAAGAGAGAGGGTTAAAAAATCGAGGGGGAGAGGGAAAAAAAAAAAATGAATAAAAAATTTTTCATTCCAAGTCAAGATTATTGCGAAAAGCTTATTTCAATCAGATTTCGATTAATGATCGAATTTAAATTGCCGGATAATAGATTGAATACGCATTACCGTTTCGTATTAATCAATCGTTAATATTAATCAATCAATTATAAATAATCTAGGTTTGGGGTGTTGCGATCGTCTTAATTACAGGTAAATCAAAGTTGCGGATGATTGAATTTCAAAAACGAGAGTCGGAGAGATTTTTAGTATTAAAATTACAACTTTTTTTTATTTTTTATTTCCTAGGCTGAAGCTTTCGCAAGGGTTTCGTCCATAAGTTACGTAGGCATTCTGTTGGCTGGGGGCATGGGGCTTTCCCCGGCACTGAGCAAAAATAGGCTTTCTCTTGTTGGTATTTTATCAGAGATTCATCCCGGGAATTCCTAGGACTCTGAAATTTTTGTCCCAAAAATATTTCCCAGAAAATTTCTCAGGAAATTTTTTTCAAAATTGTCAGAAATTTCGTTTATTTGAGAATTTATTTTTATTAATTTTCAAGAATTTCTGATTCCCAGAAACGAAGAGTTTTTAAAGGGATTAGGGAGTTATATGACATTTGATAATTTATTAATCATTACCATCCAATATAATTATGCATAAATAAGTAAGCATAAAATGGAAAAATAATTGAATAAGCATAATATTAGCAAATTTTCCTGCTTTATGATTTTCAAAAATTAGGTCCGTAAATTATGCAAAAATAATTCATAACCAAATTTTTTTGCTTAAAAAAATTATGCATATTCAAATTTTTGTGCTTAGAAAAATTATACATATCCAAATTTTGATGCTTAAAAAAATTATGCATATTCAAATTTTGATGCTTAAAAAAATTATGCATAAACTTTGTAAAAATTATGCATATTCAAATTTTTGTGCTTAGAAAAATTATGCATATTCAAATTTTTGTACTTGAAAAAATTATGCATATTCAAATTTTGATGCTTAAAAAAATTATGCATAAACTTTGTAAAAATTATGCATAAGTCAAATTTTTGTGCTTAGAAAAATTATGCATATTCAAATTTTTGTACTTGAAAAAATTATGCATATTCAAATTTTGATGCTTAAAAAATGTATGCATAAACTTTGTGAAAACTATGCATATTCAAATTTATGTGCTTAGAAAAATTATGCATAAACTTTGTAAAAACTGCTTATGTCTGAATTTTTGCAAACAGAGAACAGAAAAATAACACGCTTTTCATATACATTTTTTGCATTTATTTTGCAAATATTTTATAGGCTGCGAAGATCCATCACTGGCAGATCCAGAAATATTTTTCCGGGGGGGGGGGGGCGGGGTAGCCTAAAATGAGCGCAAAAATTAATCCTAAACTCCATGCAGAGCAGAGATTAATCTTCTAATAAAACTGCATTCCATCTATTGCCAAATTGTGTCAGTTCAAGGGGGCCCCCTTATATCTGCCCGCCCCCCCCCCCAATCTGACACAATGAACTGGGTTACCATAGCACATGGACGATCCATAACGAATTAAAAATTTTTTTTATAACGTAAATAAAGAGGAAAACTATTTTTTAATTTTTTTTTGATCAAAAATTAAAACAGATCGTAGTTAAAGTTATATTTTTTATAAGTAGCAAAATCTCTTATTTTTTTTCATGTTCAATGAGAAAAAAAAATTCGGGATATCGTGTGATAACGAAAAAAAAAAAAAAAAGATTCAAAATCTGTTATATATATATATGGATTTGAGTCGTAAAAAAAGCCGACGAATTTGATAGCGTGAGAGAGATAGAAAAAAAATTAGAAAAACATAGAGAAAAAAATGAGAGAAGAAACTGAAAAAAAAAGGAGAGAATGAAAATGTTCTTTTTTTTTTCTCTCTTTCATCTCCCGCTTTCTTTTTATATTTATAGATATACAAATACAGTAATCCTATTATGAATGGTTTCCATGGAATTTTCATATTATGTAAAGTTAGGAAAATATAACATGTTCTATTTTTTTTCTTCACATGCCGTTTTGAGCTCGTTTTGTTTCAACATGTTTTTTTTTTTCTTTTTTAATTCGAAAATCTTTTGAGTTTGAGTTTGAGTTAACTGATGGTATTTTTTTTCTTCCTCCGAAAATGAGCAACAATATATATTTCTTTTTTCTTTTTTTGCTCTTTCTCAACCGTTTTTTAAAAAGTAACTGCAAATTCTTGATTAGTCAGATGGTTTTCAAGATGAAGAATAATGTTTGAAATAATTGGAAAAGTTTGGAGGGAAAAAAATTAGTCGGAAGAGGCCGGAGAAAATAAATGCATCCTATATATTTTTCTTTCCTTTCCTTCTCTCAAAAGTAATGAAGTCAACTGCTTCGCGTTCCAAAGAGAAGGAGGAAGGGGTTAGGAAAAAAAAAAAAAAAAATAATAATAAAAAAAAAAAAAACAAGTTGGAAAAAGTCGGAAGTATCGAAAATGTATTGGACGTCGAATTTATTTTACTGGAAGCGAAAAAGCAAACGGTAAATAAAAAAAACCAAGACGTCGTACATCGGGGAAAAAAACGAAAAACAAAAAATATTTCCTGTTAAAGAGGGTGAAGAATTAGGTGAAAAGAAGTCTTTTTTTTCGAAATGAATGTTTTAATTAAGTAATTAAAAATTCATAGTTTTAATTTTAATAAAGTTTTTAAAATTCCAAACAGTCAGTCACTAACAGGGAGAGATCTCCATATAAGAAAAACGTCGGAGATCTTGTAAGAGTCAAACACAAAGAAAGATACCAAACTAAATTGGATGTTAGGCCGCAATTTCAAGCTAAAACATGTTGCAGCAACATGTATAGACAACATGTTATTGGAACATGTTGAATGATGAATAAAACATGTTGATGAACACATGTTGAAGTACAAAAGCATGTTGCGAAACACTAAAAAATGAAAAATAAAAATTTTTAATGTTGCGCAACATGTCACTATGCTAGCAACATGTTGGCATGTTCCTAACGCTGCAACATGTCTTTTATGCTTTAATATGTTCAGCAAAATGTTGACAACATGTTTCTACCGCTACAAATTGTTCACCAAAATGTTGACATGTTTTTAACTCTGTAACATGTTTCTAATGCTGTTACGTATTTTATGCTTTAACATGTTCAGCAACATGTTTTTAACGCTGCAATGTGTTTAGCAGCATGTTGACGACATGTTTCTAACGTTGTAACATGTTTTTTGCTTCAACATGTTCAGCAACATGTTTTTAACGCTGCAAAACATTCAGCAACATGTTGACGACATGTTTGTAACGATGCAAAATTTTCACCAAAATGTTGACATGTTTCTAACGCTGCAAAATGTTCACCAAAATGTTGACATGTTTCTAACTCTGGAAAATATTTCATGCTTTAACATGTTCAGCAACATGTTTTTAAAGCTGCAAAATGTTCAGCAACATGTTGACGACATATTTTTAACGCTGAAACATGTTTTTAATGTTTCAACATGTTCAGCAACATGATCAGCAACATGTTTTATGCTTCAACATGTTCAAGAACATGTTTTTAACGCTTCAAGATCTTCAGCAAATGCTGAAGATGTTGAAGCGATGCTGCAATGTTTCTACTGCAGCAGCATGTTTTTATGCTCCAACATCTTCAGGAACATGTTCTTAACGCTGCAAAACGTTCAGCAACATGTTGATGACATGTTTCTAACGCTGCAAAATGTTCACCAAAATAATGACATGTTTATAACGCTGCAACATGTTTTTTATTCAATTCAATTCAATTCAATAAATTAAATAATCCGTTGTTGACAGTTGGAAAATATAGGATCTTGTCAAAGAACTATGATTCAACATGTTATGATTCAACATGCTCAGCAGCATGTTTCTAACGCTTCAACATGTTACCATAACATGTTACTGCAACATGTACAGAATCCAAATCGGCAAAACTGCAGAAAGAAGGCGTGAGGAAAAAAAAATTATTTTTTATTTTAATTTTACCGCAGTCGGAAACATACACTCCGTTTCCAAAAAGAATTAGTACGAGGGAAGAAAATTACGTTGAGTGATGCCTCGATATTGGAAAACTCCTCCAACCCGTTCGAGTTTCGGGTTTTCACGCGCGGGAGCAGCCATGACACGACCCAGATGAAATTTAGGAGGGGAAGTTAAAGGAAAAACAATCAAACTAAATCAAAATTACTTCAGCCTTTAAGCTTCTTATCCTAAAGGATTACCGCTGCAACCCCCGTGATTCCTGATTATGCGTATAAGTTAATCGTTCCCATTTTATTTCCTTTAAATAAAAAGGAAAAAAAAAAAGTAAAAAGTCACCTTTTTTTTTCTTTCCATTTAAACAAACGGCAATCACGTTTTCCAAAACGAGGAAAATAAATGAAAACCGTCATGCTGTAATCTTTGATAAAATGAAAGGTCTGTTCACCCGTTTTAGCATTCCCCCTTTATCCTTGTATAAAAAGAAAGAAAGGAAAAGATTTTTCTCTCACACCCCCCATCCCTCCCTTTTTTTTTCGAATTCGATATTGTGCTTTTAATGCGCAATAATGGCCAATAACAAAAAGAAAGGAAAAAAAAAAAAAAAAAAAGTTAAAAGAAGGTTAATGTCCATGAATTTGAAAAAGTCAAGAGGAAACCGAGTTATCTTAAAAAGGGTAACGGAAAATAAAAAAAAAAAAAATCGAAAGATTGATGGCATGGATATTGATAAACCTTAAATGAAAACAGATAGCGAAACGTCAGAAAGGATTTGCAGCTCCCGTTGTTGAAAATCTTTCCCTTTTCTTCCATTCACCTCCCACCTTTTCCCGTTTACCTCCTTCTCCTTCTCCTCCCCCCCTTTTCGGGGAAAATAAAAGAAAAACTTAAATCCTATCTACGGCGTTTTTACCTTTAAAAAAAAAAACTGATTTTATATGACAGATGAAAAAAAAAAAATAAATAAAAAGAATCGTTTTCCAAAAAATCGATACATCGCGGAGGGGGGGAAGCGCGGGGGAGGAAATCATCAGGCAAATCGTTACCCTAAAGACAGGAAGCTTTTTAAGCATTTAACCCCGCAATTTAATTAACATGTAAAAAGTGTATATCAGATAAACGAATTGGTTTCTCCTCAGGCGTGGATCCTTTATAATTCAATTTGATCCGACGCTCAAAATTAAAATTTTAACAATCGTTCAAGCTGACGTGGTATTAAATGACTTGATATCCCATATAAATATTCACATATCATTTTTTTTAAAACTCGTTTTCAATTTCAAAACAACGACAAAAAATGATCGCACAATTAATCCAGATCCACAAAAACGAGACTTGAATACCAAATCTTTTTTTTAAAAAAAAGGCGAAACTCCCAACGATAAATATACAAAAATTACTAAAAAAAGCTAATCTTCTTTTTCTTTTCTTTTTTTCTTCAAAGAAGAAAATTAAAAGAAACCATAAAATCTCGATACAGTTTAATTAGTTAAGCGAGGAGTCTGTATAATTAACTTAATAAAAAAGAAAGGAAAAAAAAAGCTGAAGTAATCATAGAACCAGTCTTTTCGGGTTAAGCTGACAATTTAAAAAAAAAAAAAAAAGTCGGGAGTGGGGGGTGAAAAGTTTCCCTCCCCTCCTCCTCCTCCCATCCGCATCACGTGATCCGTGTCAAACCGGAAGTAGAATTTTCCTCCGATTCCGTAATTAGTTCATTATCTAACTCTAATACAAACTAGAAATTTACGGCAGTGGAAACAAGGATAGTTTAAATGTGATTGACAAACTTTATTTGGGTTCCTCGGGAATAAAAGGGCTCGAAATTCGTTTGTGCACGTCCCCTTCTGTTCGCACGGATGCGGACGGAGATAATGGATTAATTCTAATGAAAATGAGTTTTATTGATTCCCTTCTTTTTTAATATGCGGAATTCCCGTACCTTCCTTCAAAGTAGTTTTCCAATTCATGTGGTAATCGCTTTAAAGAAAAGACATTTTCCTCTTACGAGTTTGGTTAAATTTAAAAACCAAAAGATTGGATTACCCACCGTTTTTATTTAAAAAATTTTCCTAAACCACTTGATATGTTTAAAAGAATAGCTTCCTTCAAGGTCAAAAAACCTTGAAGGAAGCTATTCTTTTAAACATATCATTTGATATAGGTCAATGGATCCTTTATAGATTAATAATTCCTAAACCACGGTTGGCCTAAGGATGATTTTTCTTAGATTATTTTCCCTAATTTGATTTTCCTAAAACTCTTCATCCAAATACCATATAATTTCCCAATACTAATGCTGCTTCTCCATTATGGCTCAAAATTAATTTTCTAGAATTAATTTTCAAAATTTCCGGAAGTACTGTGCTTTTGTTGTTCTATGAATTTTCGACCATGGATTAAGAATACAAAAAATGCAATGTAGTAAAAATGGCAGACTCCATTTTTAAATCTTGGGTTAGAAATCCATAGAATAACAAAAGCACAGTACTTCCGGAAATTTTGAAAATTAATTCTAGAAAATTAATTTTGAGCCATAATGGAGAAGCGGCATAATTTTTGTAAACTATTTTTCAGAAACCAGTTTATTAAAAAACGTTTTTTTAAATATTTTCCTAAAGAAAAACCATAAGTAGGAAAAATTAATTTCAGGAAAATTGAAAGTAGGGAAAATTATTTTTAGGAAAATTAAGAGTATTTTTATTATAAATTTTCCTGAAAATAATTTCTACTTTTAATTTGCCTAAAAGGGTAATTCTTGAAAAACGTACCATGACTGGCATGGTTAAAGTCCCAAGTGATCTCACTGCATGTGAAGAAAACCGATTGTATGAAAATTATTTTCAGGAAAATTAAAAGTAGGGAAAATTATTTTTAGGAAAAAAAAGTAGGAATACATTTATTTTTCCAGAAAATAATTTTTCCTACTTTTAATTTTCCTAAAAGAGTAATTGTTAAAAAATCATACGGTGATGGACATGGCTTTGGCGCTGCAAGGCATAAGTAGTATCACTGTATCACTGCATGTGATGAAAACAGATTGTATGACAATTATTTTCAGTAAAATTAAATGTAAATTTTTAGGAAAATTAAAAGTAGGAAAAATTATTTTCATGAAAATTAAATATAGGAAAAATTATTTTTAGGAAAATTAAGTGTTCCTACATTTAATTTTCCTAAAAATAATTTTTCCTACTTATGCCGACTATGCCAGTCATGGTACGCTTTTCAAGAATTACCCTTTTAGGAAAATTAAAAGTAGGAGAAATTTTTTTCAGGAAAATTAATAGTATAAATACTTTTAATTTTCCCAAAAATAATTTTCCCTACTATTAATGATTGTATGAAAATTATTTTCAGGAAAACTAAATGTAAATTTTCAGCAAAATTGAAAGTAGGAGTAATTATTTTTAGGAAAATTAAATGTAGGAAAAATTATTTTTAGGAAAATTGAAAGTAGGAAAAGTTATTTTTAGGAAAATTAAGAGTATTTATACTATTAATTTTCCTGAAAATAATTTCCAAAAAGGGTAATTCTTAAAAAAAACGTACCGTGACGGACATGGCTTTGGCGGTTCAAGTACGGTGATCCTCCGCCTAACCCACTGTTTACTTTTTTGTCGAAAATTTGTAAGCCGCAGCTTAATTCAGCAGCAGAATTAGGAGTCGCTGGAATTTTTTTTTTTTTTTTTTTTGATAGATGAAACGGTATCTCGTTTTTCCTCTTCTTCTTTTTTCCTTTTTTTATTTTGTATGGGAAAAACGGAGAGCATGAGGTGTTTTTTATTTATATTTCGCTTTAAAAAACGAAATTTACTAAAACCCAGTCAGATTAAAATCATACGAAAATAAGATAACTCCTACAAGTTTAGACACACCTAAAGTGGTGTCACTGCATGTATGAAAATTAATTTCAGGAAAATTAAATGTAGGAGTAATTATTTTTAGAAAAATTGGAAGTAGGAAAAATTATTTTTAGGAAAATAAAAAGTAGGAAAAATTATTTTTAGGAAAATTAAAAGTAAAAAAAATTGTTTTTAGGAAAATGAAAAATATTCTTACTTTTAATTTTCCTGAAAATAATTTTTCCTACTTTCAATTTTCCAAGAAATAATTTTTCCTACTTTCAATTTTTTTGAAAATAATTACTTCTACTTTTAATTTCCGAAAACTAATTTTTTTAAACTATTTTTCAGAAACCAGTCTTTTTAAGAAAATTTCTAGAAATATTTTCCTGAAGGTAAATTGAAAGTAGGGAAAATTATTTTCAGGTAAATTAAAAATATTCTTACTTTTAATTTTCCTGAAAATAATTTTTCCTACTTTCAATTTTCCTAAATGGGTAATTCTTGAAAAAACGTACCGTGACGGGCGTGGCTTTGGCGGCCCAAGTGTCGTCGTAAAGAAAATCAGCTGTTTGAAAATTAAATGTAGGAGTAATTATTTTCAGGAAAATTTAAAGTAGGAAAAATTATTTCTAGAAAAATTGAAAGAAAGAAAACGTTTTTCAGTAAAATTCTTTTAGGAAATATGTGCATATGAAAACCTCCAACTTGTACAATCCGGATAGTATGTTTTGTTTTTTAAACCTTTCATAAACAAGCTCGTTTTTCGAATCAAAACCAACTATCCGGATTGTACAAGTGGGAGGTTTTCATATGCGCGTACACAAATGATCCCAAACAAAGACTTAGATAGTTCAGACAAATTTTATGATGGACAGAAGATCAAATTCTGTATGCAATAAGAATTCGGATTCGAAATGATTCGGAATGATTGTGGAATACTTCAAATACCAAAGTAGCGGTATGCAAATAAAACATTTATATGTAAAAATTTTAGCAAGGAGGATAGTAAAAATGTGACTGTGTCCAGAAAAAGGTAACTTAGGGTGGAAAAAAATTCGATTTCAATTTTTTGACGGATTTCGAATGATCCAATACTACAGAACAAAAATTCGTCGAAAAATCGAAGTCGAAATTTTTTTACCCTAAGCTACCATTTCCTGGACACGGTCACAAATATTATTAAAAATAAATAAATAAAGCATAAAGGAGCTTGCAAAAGCGTTGCACAGGTTTCACCAGATCACTGAAAGCAGATTGAAGAAATCGAAGTATCAAAAGATGTACGAGTTAGGAAATATGACCTCATAGAAGTGAAAAACAAAACGGTCACTAATGTCTGTAGGTAACTAGAGAAGGATCAAGTTCCCAAGAAAGAAACTCACCACTTGTTAAGAAAGGCGAAGCGTAATTAACGGAATGCCTTCTTCAAATTATCGGATTTCAAACAATAGTTAAAATTGATAGGTTTTTATAAGATTTTTTTTTTTTTTTTACAAGCAGCCATAATGACTTAGAAAATAATTCATTTTCATTTTTCCTTTAAATTGAACAGATATCTAAGTCGTTTCAGATTCACATGTTCTAACATGTTTGAGGGAAGGAAAATAATTTAAATTCCGAAATTAGTTGAGTAGTAGGGTGTCCCTTATTTTGCGAACTTTGGAATTTCGAAGAACGCACCCCCTTATTTTTTTATAGTAAGGGAGAGAAGGTTACCTGAATTTTTTCAGATTTTTTGAAAGTCATTTGGCCGTGCCTATGGACCCCCCGTTTAACCCATATAACTAAATAGGGTCAAGTTCCACTGGTCGGGTCCTTGCATTTCCCGTTTTCTAAAATTAACGAAAATATTGTTCCTTACGTATTTTGATCTGAGGAACTCAAATCTGCAATCGAAATTTTAATAGCTTTTACCGATTTTGATTTATTCAGTGCTAATTTTTTGGCCAAAATTTTGCTCAGGTAAACTTTAATTTAATTCTTAAAAAATTTTAAAGTTGATATCTGGTCCTATAATACATCTTTTCTGAGCAATTTTCGACACTGAATCGAGAGAACTGAGAGCAAAATCTTCTAATGCTTAGTATTTTCGAAAAAAAATAATAATTTTTATGAAAATTAAAGAAAAATATTCAAATTTTTTGATTTTTGGTTTATATTATAAAAACAAACGTAGATAGACGATTTTAAGTGCTCTTAGGTGATTCAGTGTCGAAAATTGCTCAGAAAAGATGTATTATAGGACCAGGATATCAACTTTAAAATTTTTTAAGAATTAAATTAAAGTTTGCCTGAGCAAAATTTTGGCCAAAAAATTAGCACTTGAATAAATCAAAATCGGTAAAAGCTATTAAAATTTCGATTGCAGATTTGAGTTCCTCAGATCAAAATACGTAAGGAACAATATTTTCGTTAATTTTAGAAAACGGGAAATGCAAGGACCCGACCAGTGGAACTTGACCCTATTTAAGTTATATGGTTAAAACGGGAGGTCCATAGGCACGGCCAAATGACTTTCAAAAAATCTGAAAAAATTCAGGTAACCTTCTCTCCTTTACTATAAAAAAATAAGGGGGTGCGTTCTTCGAAATTCCAAAGTTCGCAAAATAAGGGACACCCTAATTGAGTAGGTTAGTTATCGGCCATTGAGAATGGACAACACTATGTTTGAGAAAAAAAAAAAAAAAAAAAAAAAAAATTTTCAAGCACAAAATGGCCGCGATACACCCCTAAACGTGGTCGAAAAAATCTGAAAAAAATTACCTTTTGTTTTTGGACGATAAGAAAAGTGAAAAACACATGAAGACCAAAATCGCGAAACGTAAGGTAAATGAACCACCCTAATACTGCAGCATTTATATCTTCTGTTAAGGTGTGCTTTTAATTTTAATAGAAAATGGCGATATTTTTTTTTTTTACTTATTTTCGATTGTGTTTTTTTTCGTTTCCGATCTCGAGCCACGACCAAAAATCGGATTTTTATGAAATTGTATGTGAAATCCGATAATTTGGCATCGCTGAGCTGTAAAATCTTCGGTACAAAGTACTCAGCAACTGCCCTAGCTACTTCTTCATTAAAAGAAGGTTTAAAATTCTAAGTACAGAACCGACATTCTTTAAACTTTAATCCGTATCATCGATGAATGAAAATCCAACGAATATACGGAAACTATTTTTTGAGTTATTTTTCAATAAAAACTTGGCAAAAGGATTTTAATCTGCGGGGAAGGAAAAAAAAAAAAAAAAAAACCATCCCTTTCAGCTAGATGGAGTTAATTAGACCTTCAACTGCGAACCCGATCAGAAGAAAAAAAAAGAAAAAAAATTTTCGAAAATGATCTTAATGGAACTCGACTCCCTGTCTAGATTGGATATCGGCCAAAAATAACACAGTATCACAGGTTCAGGGATCTCAGAAAAAAAAAAAATCGAAAACGAAAATCACCGCGAGAAATATATTTTTTTTCTCACCGAAAAGATTTAGTACAAAAAAACCTTTTCTACCTTCTTAAATCTGTCGTCATCCAGGAAGTAAAAATTGAAATCGGAAAAAGAAAAAGATAATTTTTTCCCCCCCTCAAAAAAATACAAAAAACATTTATCTTTGAAGAAGGATTACCCACGCGAGTTTCCTTACCGAATGTTGCCTTTTTTTTTTTCTCTCAACGACAAATGTCTTTTATTACGTTTTCGCTTAATTGTTCATTTCTCCCAAGAAATTCCCCGGAGGTTACAAATCCACGACCCCCCCCCCCCCCCTCTTTGAAAAATTATTTCCATTAACGAAAAATAGCTTGAGGTCTGTCGCCTCTTGGCTTTTAAGGCACCGATTAGAGAAAATGATTAATGTCGAGTCTATTTTCCCACTTTTTATTTTTATTTTTTTTTTAACAAAAAAAATCCCGGGTTTTGCCAAACTGATCCTTAAAAAGCGGGAGAAAGCAGGTAAAAACTTTCTTTTTTCCGCGCTCCACCTTTTCCCTAAAACTTTTCACCCCCTACCCCCCTCCCCTAAAAAAGTCAAAATTTAAGATAACTTCTCATTAGTCGTTAGTTTTAAGTACTAAAAAGACAAGTTAAGTCAGTCTTGATGTTTGAAGAAAACTTTTCGCCAAAGTTGAATATGAAATATGAGAAGGAAAAGGTTTAAAGCTTTTGAAAAACAAATACGAGGCAATCCCGACTGAAAAATGTTTTACTTTTCAAGACGGCGCCTGTCCATCCTTTACAGAATTTTTTTTTTCTTTCAAAAAAATAAATTTCCAACTTAGAAAAAGAAAAGAAAAATCCTATCGAGTTAGTGCGATTTTTTTTTTTTTTTTTTTTTTTTTTGCTGAATTTTTTTCGCAGAATGAGCTTCGTTAGTCTGAACTTGAAAATGTCATATATTAATAAACACGACACGTTTCGCTGACAAAATCGCTGAATGATCATTGATTTCCACGTTTTCAGGCGACTTGCGGGAGGAGATGAAATGCTGACTCAATCCTTAAACTTTCCAACGCAGTTGCGGAAACTTTTTTTTTATTTTTTTTATTTTCCCTTTTTCCTGCGGCAGAAATAAACATGGGGCATTTGTGTCGGTTTTTTTTTTTTTTTTTTCGGGGCAAGAATTCGAAAAAGAAAAATTCCTTTTATTTTTTTCTTCTTCTTCTTCCTTTCCTTCCCGACTTTCATGCATAGAGAATCCTAATAAACAATACGGTAGGAGGAGAGCTTTGGGCGTTCAAAAAAAAAAAGAAAAAAACGCATCATTGGGTAAAACCGAATTGTAATAAAACGTGAATAATGGCGTTTGACACAAAGTTCCCTCCGAAAAAAAAAAAAAAAAAAAAACTTTCCTTTTCTGTCTTTCTTTCCCCCGTTATTTAAAACTAAAAGAAACAAATATCTTTTGATGTTGTTTTTCTTTTTCGCTTTTCTTCCTTTTCGATTTTTCTTTTTCGTTTGAAATTACAAGGTGATTTCGTTATAAGCGGAACTCGACGCTGAAATCGTATTTTCTTCTATTTCTTATTATTTTTATCTGTTCGGGGAATCAAATTTTCCCTTTAAAAATGTTTTTCTTTCGGTTTTGCCTTTGGGAAGGGGGCAAAAACACGAGACAGAGAAGAAAATGTCGGAGGAGGAACGTGCAACCCCCCTGCCGGTGGTGCGATCAAATAAATTTTCATGGTTAATGCTGCATAAAAAGTCTAATGTTAACTAATAAACGAGGAGAAATTGTCGTTTTATACTCGTTTTTATTAAATAATTGGGAGCTGTCCGGGAAAAGTTGGTTATTTGAAAGCCTCATTATTTCTCCATCCCGAAAGGGTTAGAGTAGATAACTTTCGGGCGCTTTTTTTTCGAATTTCGAAAAAAAAAAAAAAAAATCGCATCGAAAGCTTTTTTTATTTTATTTTATTTATCTTTCAAAAAATGTCTAGTGACAGATTTTCATCCTTTAAATTTTTTTTTTTTATATTCTCTTGCTTTTCGAAAACAGAGGGACGATCTCAAAATTGCATTCCCGAACCCTAATATAATCGAAAGAATCCACATCCCGAGGCATCGATGTTCCCCGCTCGGGTAGACTTGATTAAACTTAAGCAGTTCGACCAGCAAACTGAGTTAGTTTAACCTTGCCCTCATTTTCTACTTTATTTTTATTATTATTATTATTATTATTTTTTTTTTTCCTCAATCAGAGTTCCGAGAAAAGAAAAAAAAAATTTTTTTTTTTCTTTAATCAAATTTCGATATTTTTTTTTTCTTTTTCCCGCTATTTTAATACTTTACCACGTTTAACGGGTATCCCATGTAACATATGTTCGAAAAGACCTAAAACCCGCTGGAAATGATCCAATAAAAGTTTATGCTTCAAAGAACCTTCTTCATCCTTCCTCTCAGCCTGGAAAACAATCACGTTTGAATGGGCTCCCTTTTTTTTCTCTTTTTCTTTTTGGTTTTTCGCCCCCAGAAAAATGATATAGTTTGTAAGAATGAATTTTTCGATTCAATATTCAAAAAAAAAAAAAAAAAAAAAAAAAAAAAACGAAACCAAACGAAACGATGGCCTATAGAAAGAAAATCAAATTATCTTTTTCTACCTCGTTTGAAGTCTTTGAATCCACCACCATTTACCTTTTAATGTCTCTAAGGACATTTTTCTAAGAGTTCGGTATGCCCTCGGGTCTACTTTCTCACGCTTACAATTTTTTAAAACTTTTCTTTTTTTTTTTTTTCTTAAATATGTCGTGTATCGTGCATTTTTTTTTTGCCTTGGGACCTCAAAAACCGATACATTCACACTTTGTGCAAGTCTGGATGTTAACTCTTGTTTTTAGAAATTTCCCTACAAATTTTTCCGATTTTTGACTTAATCGCATTAGCCGATCAGCCAATACAGGCTCAACTTTTCAGACGGATGATTAATCGCATCACATCAAGAATCAATTTATTAGAATTATATGATTCGTATAATTCTGAATTTTTTGCTCAAAGAGAATATATTGAAAACCATTTCAATATTTTGGGGAAATTTAGAAAAATGTCTGAGCAGATAAATATTAAGAGAATGTTTAGGGAAGGTACCGTACGAAAAAGTGACGCGAAAAGCGTATAAAATAGATGCAAAAAAAAATCATATAAAAAATATATTATTTCTGTGTCATTTATGCAAAAATATGGACATGCATAATTTTTGCAATGTTTATGCATATTTTTTTAAGCTCAAAATTTAAATACGCATAATTTTTGCATCATTTTTTTAAGCATAAAAATCTGGATATGCATAATTTTTGCAAAATTTTTTATGCATATTTAATGATTTTATGCATAATTTATGCATAAATTATATCCGAAGCTGAGAAAAGGATTTCTGGTAAAAAAAAATTTAAGTTTATGAAAATTCTATCGCATTTTATAATACCGTAAGATGGGGTGAAGTTGAAAGGAAATTCAAAAAAAAATTCTAGGATTATTTTAGGCACAAAAAATATATATTTTTTTATTTCATTAAGTGGATATTGTTTTTGGGATATTTAAGTAAAAAAATAGAGAAGTCACATGTTTTGAGATGACTCCATCGTTTAATTGTGCTACGGAAGGTAGAACAAAAAGCGTAATTTTGACTCAGTAAAAAAAACGGTTAACTCCCGAAAAGAGAAAAAACAAAAATTTGAATTTGAATGCCCGCCAAAACGGAACGTGAAGGAACGTGACGTCATCTGCCTAAAAGTAGTTGTGTTCGTTTCTGAAACTCTGAACGACATCGATGCGTAATGTTTGCAAGCATGTTTACAAACAAGGCGTGTTCCGCTTCAAATTCGATATCTCGCTTCGAGTTCGATACCTCGCTTCGATACAGGCAGATGACGTCGCACCAATAAAAATATCGTTTAAGGAGTGATCACGTGACAAAAACTTTTTCTGACTTTGGTTTTCTTTTTTCTTTAATTTGATGAAAAATTTTCAAGTTTAAATATTAGTTTTTAATTAAGAGCATACTATGCATTAGTTTCTAGCGAAAATCTCAAAACATGTGACTTGTCTATTTTTTTTAGTGCCAAAAATAAATCTAGAATGTTTTTTTGAACTTCCCTTCAACTTCACTCCACGTTTCAACTTCACCCCATTCTACGGTATTACAAAGTTAAATTAAATCGAAATTGGAAATAACTTTAAAAAAAAAATATAACTGCATGTAGCCTTTTTTCTGGATGATGTAAATGTTAGATTCCTTTTGGCCAAGATGGCCTTCAGACCACCAGTAACTACAGCGACAGCGTCTACAACAGTGGCTACAGTTATGTCATCAACAACAATGACTACAACAAATGTGACGACAACCACAAGTTCATCTTTCACATGTCAACTTACATTTCCTAGTCCTGCATTCCAGCAATATAAAGTGGGCGTTGCATTTAAGAGACAGGAGTCGTATTTATCAAGCAAGAATAAAATTTTTTTTTTTTTTTTTTTTGGTTAAAGCTATTTAAGAGCAAAAAAAATTCATCGCAGGCTCAATTATTTCCAATTTAATAATATTACCGCCTGCCAGACCATTAATTTTTTACCGGCACAAATATATTGCCACCTTTTGAAATGATTCAACTTTTACCTTAATCACATATAGAAGGAATAAACTCTGACGACCGTTTTCCCGAATTACAAAGTAATGCAATCTTACCTGGAAATTAAAAAAATAAATAAATAAATAAATAAATCAAATAAATTATGAAAATGTAAAAATAAAATTAAAAAAAACAAAAAAATGGCAAAATTCGCAAAACAAATCATTCAAATTTTTTTATTAAAAAATAAAATAGTAGTTTAGTTTGGTTTAGTCACCCTTTGACATACTGAACTGAAGTAACGCAGCATCTTTCTGCTTTACTTTCGAAATATTTGAAATAGCGGAATTTCGTCTACTGTTAACATGAGCAAGAGTTGATTGGCTACAGAATTTTACTCGCTACCATATTAAATGTTCACCTTTAAAATATTATCACATATCGTTATGTGTTCTGGGAACAAAACATTCATTTGCCCACCATCCTCCTCCGCGAAGAGTTGGTTTTTAATACTATTAAAGGTATGGAAGGGAAGTGAATGAATGAATGAACAAATGAATGAACGAACGAACGTATCAATGGTGGAATCAGCGAGAAAAAAAAAAAAAAAAAAAGACGAATCCGTGTACTGGATTTAAAATTTTCAAACTTTTTTTTTTTTTTTTTTAAATATATTTCATTCTCTTCATTCGAAACTTGAAATTGATTTCCGCCCTAATTCAAACCTGTGATTGATGCGATTATTCAAATTCGAACTAAAAATCCAATTATTTCGGTCTAATGATCACAACTTTTTTTTTCTCCCTCCATTCTAAATAAGATACAGGGGTTTCTTTCATAATTATTTGAGAACGAAAAAAAAAAAAAAAAAAAAAAGGGCTACAGTTACGTGACGCTGAAAAAAGGATCCTTAAATTCCATGCTATTGATAAAGCAACAATCAAAACTCAATCCCTCGACTGAATCGATCACAATCTACTTGAATGAAGAAAAAAAAAAAAAAAGGAATCGTAAGGAAGAATAAAAAAAAAGAGGATCTTTGACTTTTCTCAAGTCAAAATCCACTGCTCCTTCCTTGGTTGCTTCATGTTCGAGAAATCACAAAAACAGATTTACCTTTCCCCATAGCTCCAAGGTTTCCTTTTGTGAAAAGGTATTATACATAAAATAAAAATGAAACACCGTTGGATATCATTGTTCATGACGGCATGACATTATATTTTGAATTTGTCCGCGGTTGAATATTGTTTTTGCAGCTTTTTTTCCCTCCTCAAAAAATGCTTTATACGAAAATGTACGACATGCTTTTACTCTAATTTTTTCTGTATTTTCACCATAAATTTAATGTTATTTTTTTTTCTTTTTTTAGACGATGAAAATGTCGAGGACGACGGTGGTTGTTATACCGTAATGATGATCACAACCGGAAATATCCCATCCCGGTTTAAAAAAAAAACGGAATCGGCGATCACAGCACTCGAGGATATTTTTTTTTTCCTTTTCAAAAATGCGCATTAAGATAAAAGAAAAAAGTAAATACACGATTCCGATGAAAAAGATTAAAGACAATCATATTCCAATTAAAATTAAAAAAGTTTACGGGGGTTGATTATTGAAGAATCAGAAAAAGCTTTCATCGAAACTCGACGGAACATTTTAAATTTAAAAAAAAAAGGGAATATTTCTCGGGATTTCCAAGTTAAATTTCTCGACACACCCGATAAAACATCCGGGAAATGGAAATCATCGATCTCTTACGAGGAAAAACAAAAAAAAAAATTAAGAAAATTAAAAACAATTTTTCTGTTATTTTTTATTTTTTTAATTTTGTTTTGCTGAGTGGATAGGGATTTTGCCCAGGAGTTTCCGGGACGGGAAATTACGGGAAAATATCGGGATCCCAGGTAAATTTTCAATCCCGATTCCCGGGATTCAAAATTTTCGGAATTTTTCCCGTCGTTTTTTCATTTTTGGGAAAATTCCCGAGAATATAAGGGAAATCCCGTCCCGGGAATTTCCGGGATCCCAGAAAAATTTTCCATCCCGATTCCCGGGATTTAAATTTTTCGAAACTTTTCCCGTAGTTTTTCAATTTTCGGGAAAAATACCAAAATGCTAAGGGAAATTCCGTCCCGGGACTTCCCGGGATCCCAGCATCCCAGGAATATATTCAATCCCGACTCCCGGGATTCAAATTTTTCGGCATTATTCCCGCCGTTTCTTAATTTTCGGGGGAATTCCCGGGATCCCAGGAAAATTTTCAATCCCGATTCCCGGGATTCAAATTTTTCGGAATTTTTACCGCCGTTTTTCAATTTTCGGGAAAAGTCCCTAAAATTTAAAGGAAATCTCGGAAATTCTCCGGGATCCCGGCGAATTTTCAATTTCCCGGATCCTGGGAAATCTTTCTTTCTTAAAAACGGGAATTCTCCAACTTTGGTTTCACGAATTTCCCGGGAAATCAGAATCTCCAAGTGTAGAATTTGAAAAATCAACCGGCCAAATTATTAATGCGAAATCTCATAAAATTATGTCAGCATCAGGGCGTCAATTATCCAACTGATGAAAAGAAATCCATCATAAGGGGATTCCCCCCATTTAACGTCCATTTTTATTTATTTATATATATTTTTTTTTCTCTGCCGCTGAAAAATAAAGCTGTCAGACGACTAATCCACGGTTTAACTTAATAAAAACGAAGGCAAAGCCTCTCATAATGTTGATAAACGTGTACGTCTCTCTTCGTACCAAGAAAAAGAAAGAAAAAAAAACACGTAACTTTAGACGACTAAAAGAAGGAGAAAAGTAAACAGCATTTTGTTTTTATCCTTTTTCCTATTTTTTTTTTCTTATGTCGTCTTTCCCGATGTTCGTGACCGCCTTCACCAAATTGAATATCCAAGGCTTCTCGCTTTCTCATGTTCCAAACGGATTTTGATTGAATAAAAGAAAAAAAAAAGTCAGCTTTTCTTTCCTATTTTTTTTTTTTTTTTCTAAAAAAAAAAAAAAAAAATTAAAAATTTGACAACAAAAATTTATCTTGTAAAAACCATGAAAAATTGAATTCAAACTCTGCAGGAGATTCCTGGCTAAGGGTCGACAAACGATAAGTCAAAAAGAGGGTAAAAGAGCCTTTTCGAAAAAAGAGATATGGGGGTGGGTAGGGGAAGAGAGAGAGAGAGCGAAACGGTTTCTTTTTCTGGGTATCCCGAGTTTGTAAATCGTACGTAAAACCGCAAAAGGATCTTTTAATTCACTACACGGTCGTAATAAATGTAGCTCCGGGATTTTCAAGAAACCGCCTGGATACACATAACCAGCGCAAACAGTTTTCCTCCTTTTTACAAGACGAATTCCCAAACGGGATTCTGAAAATTTGTTACTTGGACAAACTGAAAATTGGAAAAGTGTCGCGTTTATTTTCCCCCGGTTTTTCTCTTTTTGTTGGTTTTTTACGTGAGAAAAAACGAAAATCGTGAGGTTACATGTTTGGGGACTTTTAAAATTCTGGGTTTGCGTATTCGAGATAACACTTTAATTCAGACTTTTCTTTTTTAGAAAAACGGTTTTTGGCGTTAATTAGCCGATGCCGTTCAAACAAACTCAAACAGTAAGATTTTTTTATTTTTTTAAATTTTTAAAGTTGCGTCTCCACGCACGTCATTTACCAATCAAACGCTCCGTTCGGGAGCCAGTTTGTAGCCGGACAGGCCTGTTTGAGCGCCTTATATGATACACAGGGATGCCAGATTACGAAACTGTTTTCTGAGACCAGGGACTAGACAAAACTAACCCGAAAATCATAAAAAACCAAAATTAAGAAGAGCCGTTACAGGGGCAACGCTGACAACCCAATTTCAAAAAATTACAGTTCAGTTCAGTTCAGTTCAGTTCGGTTCGGTAAGTTCCGGTTTTTAAGAATAGTAGCGTAGGAACCATTTTCGGGTTCAGTTTTTTTTACCATCTCCTCAAAGAACCGGGTTCCGGTCGGTTCGGTTTTTTAGTTAACTGGGTTCCCGGCTTGGTTTTGGTTCCGGTTTTGTATTTAAAAAAAAAAAAAAAAAAAAAAGTCGGTTTAGGTTCGATTCGGTTTTTACATTTTGTAAAAAAAAACTGTTTTTTTAATTTAAAAAAAAACAGAATTGCTCAATCAATTTAAAAAAAACAACGTTTTTTTCCTTTTTACCACAAAGCAAGTCCTTGTGCTTCGGTTTCTTGGAAAAAGCAGGTTCGGGTTCTGGGTCCGGCCCGGTCCCTTGGAAAGTTCGGTTCGGTTCGGTTCTGTTCGGTTCTGTTCGGTTCCACTAGTTTCGTGGTCAGGTTGGCTTGGGTTCAGTTGGGTTAGGTTAGGTTAGGTTAGAGTACGGGGGTCCGGTCCGGTCTCACTAAAAGTTCGGTTCGGTTCGGTTCGGTTCCTATAATATTTGAAGATCAGTTTCGGTTCGCCTCCACTAGTTCTGTGGTTGGGTCGGGTTGGGTTGGGTTCGGGTGCGGGGTCTGGCCCGGTCTCACTGAAAGTTCGGTTCGGTTCGATTCGGTTCCTATAATATTCAAAGTTCAGCTTCGGTTCGGTTCCACTAATTTTTGGGTCGGGTCGGGTTCGGTTCCGTTCGGGTTCGGGTTCTGGGTTCGGTTTTTTGTGATTAACTTGTCAAAACCGGTGAACCGCACAGTTCAGTTCACCATGGGAAATCAGGTTTGGTCTAAAGATTCTGATTTCCCAGGAAACTCGGGAATCCGGGGTTCTGGATTTCCCATGTTTGAGAAAAAATAATTTCCCGGGATCCAGGGTAATTCCCGGGATTTCCCATGGATTCTCAGGGAAATTAAAAAACTGCGGGAAAAATTCCAAAAAATTTAACCCCGGGAATCGGGATCGAAAATTTTCTTGGGATCCTGGGATTTTCCCGGGACGGGAAATCCCGGGAAGAATCTCTGGGTTCCATTTGGTTTTTTCGGTTTGGTCCAGTTCGGTTCGGTTAGGTTACAGAGCAGGAAAACGCGCACCAATATTTGAAGATTTTATTTCTCATACATTCGAACAATTTAACTCAACATGTCGAAACTTGTCCATTTTAAAGTAAGTATCACATTTATCCTTCCATCCTCAACCTCCGGCATCGAGCGATTCAGGTGTCGCGTCTAGACTCTCTAGACTCGTCTAGACTTGCTACAAAACGCTTACAAAACAAAACGCTTACAATTACAAAACGCTCCCTTCGGGCGCAAATTTCTTTCCGGGCAAAAATGAAATTTGTGTCTATTTTCCTCCCAATTCTTAATTAATTCGTCAAACTTAGAGTGTTTTAAAGTATGAAACATCCTATATTCAAAACGGTTGAGCCAAAACTCAAAAACTCATTTTATTCCTTTTTTTTTTTCTTTTTTTTTTCTTTCTTTCTTTCTTTTTTTTGGCTTAACGATTTTAACACAGACAATACTGAGAATTAAAACAAGGAAAAATAAAAAGCTATAAAGCTTGCTGAAGCAGAAAAAAAAACAACATCCACGTTCAAAAAGATCCCCGGAAAAGCATTTTTTAATTAATTCCATATTAAAATGGAAATTCCAAGAATTATGTCGATACAACCACTATGAATTTGAAAACTTCCATTTCCAAACTTTGGAAATTTAAACATGAGCTGTCCGAACCAGAACTTCGCCTAATAACATCCAAAACATGTTTCTTTCAATATCGAAATACGAATATTTGAACTATTTATTTTATTTTATTTTTTTAAGTACTGCTGACTCAAACGTCGACCTTTATTTATCCAGTACTTAAAAAAAAAAATACTGTAAATAAAAACATCGCTAAAGGATGAAGATAAAAAAAAAAGCAGTACAAGCTAAAAATAAAGGAACATTCCGAGCGTGAGATATACCTCGACCGAACAGAAGCCTAAATCCCTGGAGGACAAAACAAATATTGAAGCGATGGTAAACAGCGGAGAGAGAAAGAGAGAGAAAATGCTCCCCTATTTCGAGAAGAAATTATTATTTACGTACGCCTGGTTCGATTTTTTTTTTTAATACATGCTCTTCCAATCTTTCGAAAAACCACAGCCGAGGTTAAAGAGAGGGGGAAACGGGGGGAGAGGGGGTATGGATTTTGTTCGAATTTTCGGCACATCATTAATTTGAATATTTTCCCTCCCGACAGGCAAGCAATACTCTCTAAGTCGCAAGTTTCAATCAAAACAGTAGAAACTTTAACCGAACTTTCCCCGGCTTAAATTTACATAAATCTCACGACAATGGGAAGCTTTACAAAGCTAGTAAAGCAACCAAATTTTCGAGGGGTGAAATCCTTCCCCTAGCCCCCCCCCCTCCTTGTCACAAAAGATTCACGGGAATTGGAAAAGAAAAAAAAACAGGAGAGGGGAAAAAAAATTACAGTCAAAAACAAACATAAGAACATCGGCGACGTAACACAAAAAAGAAGATCCAAATCTGACATATTTATAACGAAACTCGAGTTCAACTTTTTTTGCGAGAGGCATAACTGTCTCTTCAGTGTAACAAAGTCAGCAAATATACTTAAAATGACAAGGCGTAAATCAACATATTAATATATTTTAAATCCAGAATCTCGAAATTACCTCGTTATGTAGGAAATATCGTTTTTTATCGCACGTAACAAGACAGATGAGCGACAGGAATCCCGGAGGACGACGTCCCCGTTCCTCGCACATGCTGCATAATTCCTTTA
>CM075215.1:4526778-4601159 GCA_037577465.1 Liposcelis bostrychophila
AATGCAGCATTTGCAAGCATTAACCTATCTATCCCGGCAGCATCAGTAATTGACAAATGTCTAGCAGCCGCTAACTTAACAAATACAATATTTAGCAACAATGTAGAAGTCAGAAATGACTTTTACGAGGCATTTGCAACTAGTGAGTTCATCGCGAAGGATCCAGTTATAGCTGCACTTATCAACCAAACCAGAATGGTCATAAAAGGGGTAGGAACTCTTTCTTATCACCTAATGTATCAGTTGGTCTGTCAAAAACATGCCGTCATGCTTTTGCCTGAATTAGCGAGGGAGGCAAGTTCTTTCACACCTAAGTATCGGTCTATTCATGTTAAAGAGGGTTACACAACCGCGCATCTCTTGAACCCGTCATTAGTAGAACCCTTATCCCATAGAAATTACCCCAATTTATATACTGCCGCCATACTCTGGGCAAAGAAATCAGGGAATATCACTTAAAATTATAAAATGACCCCTATACCCGGTGCACAGAAAGATGCATTTGAAAGTTTTATAACCTACGGTTCTCGGTCATCAATACTGGCTCCTGACAAAGAAACACTTATTAAATTAGGATGGTCTGAAGAAGAGATAGAAGCTATTAAGAATGGATACAAACAGGCTAAAAGAGCTCGGACCTCAATAGACATGTAAATAGAATTGTAAATTTCTTAAGTACTTTATTAAATTGAATATTCAACCATCCAAAAGTTACAGAGTTAGAATTATCAAGTTATCCGTAGTTGAAGCAGATAACAAGTGGAAATAAAAATCGCCTACGAAGAAGAAAAACCAAAGAGTATTTACCAGAAGAAGTAATTGTTTTTTGGCAACAGAAGAAAAATTGTAGTACCTGATGACTGTGAGAAAAAATTAAAAATAAGGATAAAACTGCGGACGATGGAAAGGAGGAGTATTACCATGAAGAGATAAGCGCGATGGTAAGAAAGAATGAGAAATTATTACAGTGTAAAAAATTTTTTCATTACACGTGATGTATAAATGATTGTTACCAACACTGTTTTCAATATTGAAAACACGATTTTATCCATAGAGTTAAAAACGATATAGATAACAAGAATTATCCTCCCTAGGGAGGATAAATTGAAATTATCCTCACTGATTTCGTGTCATTGTTGACAAACAACATTTAAAAACTCTATGGTATTGTTTGCCGCGTTTTGAAAAAGGAAAAAAAAAAAAAAAAAAAAAAAACATGGAAAAAAAAAGATAAACAAAACAAAACAAGAACAAAACATTCACCGGGAGCCCCACTAGCAATAAAAAGTAACTTCCGTCACAGGATGGACATGTGAGATTTATCCTGTTCTCGACCTTTGTTTGCCTCGCCTCGCCTTCGGCTCGGCGGCAAACAAAGGTCTCGAACAGGATAAATCTCACATACCCATCCTAGAGCCCTATATACTGGGAGAAGCGCAACCTACGGTCTAATTTTGATTGGTCCTTGCCTATGTATTTTTTTATGTAAGTGAAACATAGGCGTTGTACGTTCCACGGAGGTCGACATTTTACCGTCCCACGGAGGTCGCCATTTTCCCGTCATAAACAACTATACGAATTTTACGCCATTTTACCGTCCATACGGACGCCGCCATGACACCAATTGCGCTTCTCCCAGTATATAGGGCTCTAACCCATCCTTGTGACGGAATCTACTATATGTTAAAATAGGTCCACATAAAGTTTATGTTTACTGCGTTTCGAAAATCGAGTCGGCGATACATAAAGATAAATTTGCGGATGAAAGAAACCATTGGCGGAACCAGGAAAAAACCGTAGAGGGGCTAAGCCCCTTTACTAAGTCCCTTGATTAATTAATTTTTATTTAAAAGGATTATTTTACAAAATTATTAAATTATATACCGTATATATTTTTTTTAAAGAGTTTGCCATTTTAGCCGGATTTCCCAAATTTAAGCCCGTTGTCAATGTAGTAATTAAATTTTATTTTCTTTCAAGAAACTTTATATTTAACTTATGGTATTTGTATATCCTATATTAAGCTTATGGCAGAATATTTTTATATTAAAGCGAACATAATATTTTGGAATTTCAATGTTAATGTAATGTTGCCAGAGTCAGCACTTGCTCCACACTACGCTCAGGTAATTGTAATTCTATAATTAATTACAGTACAAGCAGTGTTACAAAAAGAGTATTACAATTAAAAATGTTGCAAACACCGAATATTTTCAACGAATATAAATCAGCCGTACTAGGCGGCATTTCTTAGTTACACAATAACTTTAAGCTGCGTAAAACAATAAGTAAAATTATAAATGAAAACAATTTATAATAAATTTTCCGAGAGTAAGAGAGAGAGAGAGAGAGAGAGAGAGAGAGAGAGAGAGAGAGAGAGGAGGGGGGGGTTGATTTTTTTGTTCCTCAGCAACTCCTAAAAGCAAATTATGCTATAGATTTATATTCTTTTTTTTTTTTTTTTTTTTGCGCGCAATGTGTTATGAAAAGTACTTAATTATAAAACTAGATGCCAGCGTTACCTCTATCACTTATTTCAAAATTATAAATTGTAAATAATCGTTTTATAAAAAAAAAAAAAAAAAAAAAAAAAAAATTAAAAAATAGTTTTTCCATTTTTTACAATTTTTTGCGAAATGCAATGGCCCCCCATATTTTAATGTCCGTTTTGAGTTCAGCATGCCATAAAACTTCCGTGTACAGAATTTAACTAGGTTTAGAAGAAAAATAAAATAATTAGAACGATTTTTTAATTCTGCCTAAAATAGACTTTAGAATTTTTATTTTCAACCATCAAAGATGGAGCTTTGAAACAAATTGAAAAAACTTTTTTAGGCAAAATGTAAACTATTTCTTCTGATTCCAATTGCAAACTAAGGTTTTCACCCTCTGTTAAGTAGAAAACAGACCTCTTTAGCTTCTGTTAACTTAACCCTCTGTTAGCGTCTTTAACAGAGGGTTTTCTCCTTAACAGAGGTTGGTTAAAATCGAAATTGACTTTAACAGAGTGTTAGTTAACTAAACGAAAACTGAGGATTTAACAGAGGTTGGTTAAAATGGCCCTAAGGGCCATTTTAACCTCTTTTTTTTTGTGTGTTATTTATTTTTTGGTCATAATTTCAATAATATATTTTGGTCATAATTTGTTATAATATGATGTGATTTTGTGGATTGATAGGAATTGCACTTTTTTTTTTTTTTTTTTTTAAATTGCCCCAAAAAAATTTTTTTTTAGTTTTTCAGTCAGTTTTTCAATTTATGCTGCTTCTCCATTGTGGCTCAAAATTAATTTTATAAAATTATTGGGAATAATGCTTTTATTTTACTAATCCAACATGAGGATGACTTAAGAAAGAATAGAAATCTGTAAAAAATAAATATGTTATGAAAAAAGAAAGAAAAAGCGCATAATTTCCGGTAATTTTATGAAATTAATTTTGTAAAATTAATTTAGGACCACAATGGAGAAGCAGCATTATAAATTTTTTTTTATTTCAATTT
This sequence comes from Liposcelis bostrychophila, assembly GCA_037577465.1. Taxonomy (NCBI): domain Eukaryota; kingdom Metazoa; phylum Arthropoda; class Insecta; order Psocodea; family Liposcelididae; genus Liposcelis; species Liposcelis bostrychophila. The sequence continues at coordinate 4,530,280 of CM075215.1, forward strand.
AAAATTTTTTTTTTTTTTTTTTTTTTTTTTTTTTGCTGTGCAATTTTAAAAATTTTTATTCTGCTGCTAATTGATAACCAAATATAGCATTTTTTTTTGCCCTCAATTTTTTTTTTTTTTCAAATGAAATTTTTCGATTGTGCAATTCCTATAGTTTTTAAATTAATTTTTTTTTTTTTATTGGATGCACAACTGGATTCCATCCACAAGTGCCAGCAGCGAGGGAGCGGAAGGAGGGCCGTCGCTTCATCAGCCAGATAAGGTAAGACTCTAAATTTCATCATAGCTTCTATTTCATTAAAGTTAAAGGTTCGTTGACTATTGTTATGTATCATCGTGTGACAAAATATTACTTGCTTTTATATGAAAGTTGGGAAAAAAATTTGCCATTCTCTTACTTTGATTGCTCCACTATCCTGAGATAGTGATGCAATTATAACACTTTTTATTATAATATCTCATTTTGCCTTCAAAAGATTAATTAAGGAGTTTCCAAAACCAGTCATTAAATTCTAGCATTCTTTTAGTGTCTTTAATACAGTGAAAACCTGCTTTCGACAATTTAAGGGATGATTTTTTTTTTCTTCCCCCAAGAGTTTTGTTTTAATTGTTAATTCCTTCTCTTTCTTCTATTATTTGAAGCAGAAGGGATATTGCGTAGAATCTGGCCTGTTTGTATGTTCAGAAGCAGCTTAAACACTTATTCTCTTTTATTTAAAAGTCAAATTGAATGAGGAATCGAGGAAGCAGGTAATGGGCAATTCCTGTGAAAATTGGTTATTTAAGTGAGTGCAGAATAAAATTTAGAAAAACATCATAATTAAATATAGACTATAACAGTCACCGGATGGGTGTAAATAGGATATTCTTCAAAGTTTAAATTATTGTCAAAAGTCAGAATCTTATTTATCTAGTTTAAGAATTGTTGGATGATAAAATTGACCGCAAGAATGAACTTTTTTATTTAAGTCAACAGCATTTGTGTAGTCTCAACTCATCGAAACAGCAAAATTCAAACCATTGCATTATCATCTATTTGCACAATCTTACCTATTCACCAAGGAGACCCAGTTACACAACACACCAGACAAAAATTATTTGGGGAAAAAATCTGGCAAAAACAGCCTTTTGTTGAAACAGCAGCCAAAATACTCTTGGAAACTTGTTTTCTTGAAGAAGGCATAGTTTTTGGCAACAGAAGAAAAATTTATCAGACGTAACAACGAAATAAAACCTGTCATTAAATTAGGAACGAAAAAATTCATCCAAACAAAGATTTTATTTTATTTTTCTTCTCTTTTCCGTTGAGAACGAGGACTTACAAAATTAAATAAATATGGTTAGAATTTTTGTTTATAGAAAAATCCCCACAACTGAGGGTTAACTTTCAAATTATATCCTTTATTAAATGAAGACTCCACGCAAAGAACGATCAAGGTCTAATGTTTTTGTTGACATTCCTTTGTCAAAGGTTAAACATAGGAACAAAGTTTTAACAAAAATATTAGACCTTGATCGTTCTTTGCACTGAGTCTTTAAATATTTATGGTTTGAATTTTTATGTTTATACAAAAAATCCCCAAACTGAGGGTTAACTTTAAAGAAAAGAAAGAAGACCATCAAGAAAATAATATTATAACAGGTACGGAAATCTTTTCCGACTGCGACTCCTTGTCGAATGAAATTCGAATTCGGAGTGGAATACCAACAACTTTGTAAAAAAAAATCCTGGAAGAATTCCGAAAACGATTTCCTTAATTTGAGAAAAATAATTCATTAGCGGAAATAGACGAAAAAATTGAATCAATAAATGAACTACAAAAGAACCTCCCGTGATTATGAAAAATAAATTCAAATCGATGTTTACGAAGGTGAAAAAGATCTAGCTTCTGAAAATAAATTCTTTAAAGGAATTAGACGAATGGTTGTGGCAGGAAAAATTCTAGATTTATAGAGACGAAGAGTATTAGATTATAACAGAAGTTGTGGGCCGTCAAAGGAGAAGTGTTGCTGAAAAATTCCTTTCTGATCACTACGAACGGTTAAGATAGTTAGGGGCACTGAAAAACGTAAATAACAAGTTCGCCTAAATATTATTGGCATTAAAGACTGAAGCTAGCCGTTCGCATCCCCAGTCGTTTCTTAACGTAACTCGCTACGTCGAGCTCGCAACTGCAAAAACAACGTGTTTCGTTCAGACGTATAATCTGGACAATCGTGTCTTCAGTATTGGTGAAGAATTCTTCAAATACTTTCTGATGTGCCTGAATCAAATCGCATTACGCGCCTTGTATTCCATGACAATAATGCCTCTCATATACCCATAGTAAATACTAGACTATGTTTCAAATTGACGGACTTCTCCATATCAAACAATCCGCATCCCTTCAGAGGCCAGAGGCTTCCTGATAAGACGGATTCGAAACAACGCAAGCTCATATGCTTCAAAATCAATAGCCTTAACATGGAGGAGAGGGTCTTAGATGACTCCTCCGTGCAAAACGCCAAGGAGGCGGTGTGGAGCCGAATATGAGAATATGAATTCATTTGTTCAGATATGAAAAGGCAAATCTTCGAAGCCAAGGAGGCGGCGTGGAGCCGATATTGGAGATTCTCACCTTAGCCATGGATTCATTTTGCAAGTTGTACGTTTTTCCTTTCATTATTTTTGTAAAAAGTCAGGACTGCATTGCGCAACCAAATGTGCCAACCGCTGTGGTAAAAGTTGCTCAAACACAAAGATTTTATTTTTATTTTCTTTTTCCATTGCGAACAAGGGCTACACGCCCTCCCCGCTTCGAGAATGAGTTATATTTCAAATACGAGCAATTTTATGATTTGTTAAAGTGAATTTTTCTGTTTTTACTTTTCAATAACCGGGAAAAAATGTTCAGCGGTTGTTTGGAAAAACGGGCGTATTCAAATTTTGCGCGTTGGTGTGTATCCGAAAGGGAAAAAAAGAGGGTTCGTCAGAATCCTGCCAAAAACAAAAGAACGTCATTCCAAATCAAAGCCTTTCTAAGCGGAGGCGATCATAGTCTTGAAACAGCTGTGAAAAAAGCAGTTACAGCTGCCGATTTAACACGGTTTGCGGCGTCGCACTTTGCGTCTAAATTTTGACCTGATAAAACCGATTTAACTGTTCGCAATCGCTGGTTTATAAGTATAGGTTAAATTATGGTCAGAATTTTCATGTTTATAGAAAAATCCCCACAACTGAGGGTAAATTTTTAATTTATATCCTTTATTTAAAAACTTTAAGAGAAGAAGATTTTACTTACTTAATTTCACAATTTAATTCGTTGAACTTTAGTGACCCATTAGTAACTAAGAGAGGGATCACTCTAGAGTGACTCTTAACCGGGTATGGATCACTCTAGAGTGACTCTTATTTGGTATTTAGATATTAACAAACATTACGGTTGGGCTCTCCCTCAGAAATTACCCCACGGTAACTTTGAATGGGTCGAAGAGGAAAATTTTGAAGACTTTGGAAACGTCAAATCAGTTATTTTAATTTTTTTTTTCTTTTTTTTTATCATCTTGATTCAAAAACCTAGTTCCTTAAAGCACGATAAATGCAGTAAAAGCAGTTGCGACTCATGTCATAACTCATGTCCACTCCATGTAAAGCAACTTTATATTCCCTTTAAAAAAATTTATTAAAGCAATTAATGTTTACTTAAAAAAATGATTGAAATATAAGAATATTCTGAGTTAATTACCTTTAACAATATTCTGATTAATTGCCTTCAATAAGTTCTTTGAAGGGATTTGACGAATGGTTCCCGCAGGAAAAATTTTAGACTTATAAAATAGTTAGGGGCACTGCAAAACGTGAATAAGGTAAAGGTAGGCAAGTGTGACCGTCTGAAAAGTGTGATTTTACCATATAAACACGTTTGTGGAAAAATCATTTTGGTCGGAATATATACACTAGATTATGATGTATTTGTTCGCAAAAAAAAATAATTTCCCATATGCTTGTTTATATGGTAAAATCACACTTTTCAGACGGTCACACTTACCTACCTTTACCTTAACAAGTTCGCCTAAAGTATGATTCTAAAAAAATTGATTATTTTTTTTCTCCAGTATCAGGAATTATATGAAATTTTGATGGAGATTATATGAGACCTTTTAACTATCTTCCACATCAATTTTTTTTTTTCTGTCTTTAAACTGATGTATTAAATAATTTCATTTTTTTAACAGGAGATTAAAAAAAACCAATTGAGTTACACTAAAATAAGTTTTTTTTTTTTTTTTTTTTTTTAATCTCAAATTTGCACTTGATCGCAAAAGGAATTATATTATTGATCAAATAAGAATGTCAGAATATCGACTGCTCCGAAGAACAAGTACCTATTTTTTTTTTAGCAGTACAAAAAGTACCTATCTTTTTTTGGACAGTTGAAAAACTACCTATCTTTTTTTTGACGACTTATAAACGATCTATTTAAATGGTCATTGCTATACACGATAGATCTTTTTTGCAGCAACACAAAAAAGAAAGGTATTTTTTCAACTGTCCAAAAAAAGATAGGTACTTTTTGTACGGCTAAAAAAAAAATAGGTACTTGTTCTTCGGAGCAGTCGATATATGTTAGAATTTATACAGAAATAAAGGATTTTCTCTATCTGTAAAATAATTTTGAATGGTAGAAACAAAGATCTGAATAACATTTTTTAATTTTTTTTCCAGTGCAAACATGATGAGGATTCTCTATTTGTTTTTCTTAATCGTCGCTTCTACTCCACATCACCTAGGATGTGATTTTTTTCGGATTTCTAATGTCTTTCATGCTCACATCGTCACATCGGACTGTTCGGTCCCTTGGAAATCCGTCTGGAAAATGAGGATGACCCCCACGGTGAAATTTTTCGAAGGGTCGCTCAAAGGTTGGAGCGGTAAGATTGTTGCTAGACATTTTCTGAAAAATCACTACAGACGGATCGCTGATGGCTCGTACCAATTCCACAGGACAGAAAAAGGTATTTTAAAAAAAGCCGCACCTTTAGCAGTTACTGGAGACTGAGAGACTGGCTATTTTTATTTTTAGGCTACATGTTCCCTGCTCCAACCTCATTATAAGGCATTTGACTCATCCCAGAATCCTTATCAACAAAGGGTGTGGAGTCAAGCAAGGTATGGATATCAGCATTAATTTTTTTTGGGAACTTTGAAACTCTTCGAGATTGCATATCCTGCAAAAAGGCTTTGAAGGAGTTGCAAGGGTACGAGATTAAGTACAAGCCTATGAGATGCTAGACAATCCCATGGATGTAACCACGTAGGATATCAAATATAATCATAAGGATGTACTGTTTCCGGCCTAGGAAAGCCTGTGAGTGTCCTATGGCCATCCAAAACGCTACGCGTAAAAACAGAAGTACAGAAGGTACAACAGAAACTATAATGAGAAGAGGAAAAGAATAGTCGCTCGAATAACAGAAGAACAGAATATTGTAAGAGAAAGTTCTTTTTTTTTTTTACAGGTAAAGCCTGTAAGATGATACCATTCAATACCTCGGACACCGAGCGAAGGATCGAGGAGAAAGGCAAAATACGGACACAAAAGTATAGAATGAGGAGGCATAACAGGGAATTACATTATTTTAGTTCATAAGTAGGGAAAGATATACGTATACAAATTCAAAATCCAAAACATTTTTTTTTTTTTTTTTTTGTCTTTTATTTTTTGAGTGAATATTTAGAGTTTAACTCTATTTTTTTTAAATTCAAATTATTGTTTTTGGTTTTAATGTTTGTTATAATGTGGTGAGAGGTTCACGTACGAAAAAGGGATGCATAAAACTTGTATTATTTATACAAAAATTATACATAAAATATACAAAAAATTGGACATGCATAAAAAATGCATAAATTATGTATAAAGAACTTATATTTTTTTATCCTACAATATGATTATACATAAATTATGTATAAAAAACTTTAACTTTTTTAACAAATTTTTTTTTTTATCCTCGGGGATGATTATGCATAAACTATGTATAAGAAACTAAGAAACATAAACTTTTTCAACGAAAAATTATACATATAATTATATATAATTATACATAAATTATATATGATTATACATAAATTATACATAAATTATATGGTATAAATTATGTAGGTCCAAATTTTTGTATAAATTATACAAAATTAATATATATTTTTTGTATTTATTTTGCAAAAAATTTACATATTTTATGCATCTCTTTTTTGTACGGGCTGAAAGTAAAACGCAGCAGATTAAGTTTTCTTAAACGCAGTCTCATTTTAAAAAATTTTTTACTTAAGTATCCCATAAACAATATCCACTTAATGCAAGCCTCGAACTTGGTCCCTGAAAGTGCCTAAAGTCCATATTTTTAAAGGAAGTCCTTAAATTCGAAAAATGGTCCCTAAAAGTCCATAATTTTTAAATCTGCAGCGCATTTACGAAAAATTTCCTATCGTTTTTAATAAAGGACATGATATTTTTATGAAGCAAAATTAAAAAAATAAATTTATAGAAGATTTAAAAATATTTGATAGAAGAAGAGGAAAAAACTTAATTTTTTTTCTTTTTTTTTTTTTGCTAGAATTTAAAAGTTGTTTAGTCATGTCACAAACCTTTGAAATCAAGCAACCAGAGGAAGGTGCATAAAATTTTAAAAAAACTGACAAGTTTTAGGCTACTTTTAGGGTCTTAAAAAGGTCCTTAATTTTCATGTTTTTGGTCCCTAAAATCCCTTTTCAGACCAGAAACCGGTTCGAGGCCTGGGTATAATGATCATTTCGCCACTGATTATATAATCAGTGGCGAAACGATCACGGAATATTCCGTGATCGTTTAGTAATATTAATTTTTTTTTATTTTTTTTTTTTTTAAATAAATTATTTTTTAAGGAGGACAAACATGTTTAACTTTGCATTTATTTTTTTAGGCGTTAAGCGTTTGTTACATTGCACTAAAATGTTTGTTCGAATCAAGTTTCGAAAATTTTTGATGATGTTTGACGTTATTTTTGGGGCTCTTGATATTTTTTTTCGTAATAAGGGGATGCATACGTCAGCGCCCGAGTTCCTTTATTAATATAAGTCCATTTTTTTTAAACACAAAGTAGAATAAAAAAGACTAAAAAAAAAATGTTATAGTGGATTACATACTGTGGTATATGAATATCCCACATTGCATGTTGTCAAAACACAACCATCCTGTCCTTCCTTATTATGTTTATATCGCCTATGTTTTGAGTGATACTCAAAACATCGACGGTATAAAACAAGCATGATTTCCTAGGGAAATCGCCTTATGTCATTAGGACTCTGGTCCAGTAAGACGTTTGTCTTACTGTATCCCATTTCACCTTCTTTTTTGATTCCCCTTTTTCCTTCTACACCGTTTCAGTCCCCACATTATTGGTGATCGCGGTGGGCCCCCAAAATTATTTTTAATTTTTGGGGAAAACGAACTCTTGTCATGTAGGATTGAAGAGGTGTAGAATAAAATTCCTTTTTTTTTTATCATTCCTTTTTTATTAAACCAAAAGTTTCCCCCGAACAGACATTTTTCCTTTTTTTTTTTTTTTTTTGTGAAAGCATGTTTTGTTGAATTGAATTTTTTTTTTAATGATTACAAGCATATTCTTTTTTTTATTATTATTTAATAGGTCATACATGAAATGCTAAGTGTAGCAATTTTTTTTAGTATGAAGATTATTACCATTGCCTTACGTTTTCTTTTCTTATTAAGCTGACCAAGTGTTTCCTTTTTTTTCGTTTGTTTTAAGTATCAATCAGCCCTAATGACAGAATTTTTTCCAGTATTTTTTTTATTTTTATTTTTGTTTTAGAATCGTCGTTCGCTTCGTCGTCGTATCGTCATGTGGATGAATTTATTTTGAAGTTATGATAATATTTTTTTGGACGGATGACGGCGAGCGGACGAACCCTGTTTCGAGTTTTTCTTTTTTAACGAACGGCAGAAATCAGATCATAGGGATTGCAAAGGTTAAGCGGTATGTCGAAGATAGCTTTATAAAATTTTTTTTTTAACGCAGAATGGTATGTGATAATTAAAGGTTGTACTTTTCAACCAGGGATTGGGTTTAGCGTAAAATAAAGCTTCTGCCCAATCCCAGACCTCTGTACGTGGTGCAGAACCACTACCTGTTTTTTAGTGGAGGTATGTTTGATTCGATAAAGGACTAGTTTTGACACGGATATATGGTATTTTGATTATTTTAAGGATTCAGAACTAGATCTAATATTGACATTAGGCAATACGTAAAAATTTCCTTAGTATCCACACAATACTAATTCAATATCTCAACTCTAAACCTGCCTACCGCTCTAAATGGATGCAGGCTGTCAAGAGAGCACTAGCTCATGTTCCCGGCACAGAAACTATAATCGAAATAGTGGAAGCTAGAGACATGTCTGGAGATGACAAAAGAACACTTATAAGGGTGATAGGTGACATATATCAAAACTAGAATCTTTTTGTAAAGAAAAAATTTGGCACCCTTTTTTTACAGGAACTGTTTTTTGTTGGGATCAAATATGTTAAAAATGTTATACTTGCGACTTCAACGAGAGGTCGGAAGAACCGATTTAGTGGAAATATCATTTATCACCGCGTTTGAACCATTAAACAAGTATTGGGTCCACATCTAACCAGTGTTGGTGCAATTGGCCCTAAGCCAATATGGTCCTGGGCAGCTTTTTCATGGATTATTACTTCAAAGATTCAAAAAAAACTTGATATCAAAACTGGCCTTTGTCATTATTTAAGGTTACTATTTTGATAGATAAAGATCTGGATCTTTATCTATCAAGATCTGGATCTTTATCTATCAAAATAGTATTTGCCTTCGCGGCGGCAGCCACCTCCACGTTTGCGTCCGCCGCAGCAACCTCTGCCTCTTCAGGCAGCCGCACACCAGCCGCCGGTTCCGCTTCCGGTGGGCAGACAATTTGAAGGATCGCAGAACAGTGAACCACACTATGGGTACAGTAGAGACGAAGAGTATTACAGGCTAGGTTAGGTTAGGTTTACTTTTTTATTTTTATTTTTTTATTAGCCTGCCGCGGCAGGTCCAAAAATTGTTTTCTTAAAGTCAGCAATTCATAGAAAATTTAAATGAGCTGAGCTCAAGCAAGAAAACTCATAAACAATATGACCACATATTGGTGTTTTTGGTTTGCATGGCTCAAAAAATCCTTATTATGTATTTTAAAGAACTGATTAATTTTTTTTGAATATAACTAGTTGGAGAAAACATTTAATACTTGCACAATATTTAAGAGTTAAAATCCAGTTAAAATCCTGATAACTTATTGCAAAAGCTCCAAGTGGCCACTTAATAATTATAGCATGGGGAGTAGAAAAAGTAAATTCATTTGAAAATTATTTTCTAGAAAAGCTTAAAAATCCAGCAAGTTCAGCCCTCTTGGCAGAAAGCGATAATAAAAAAATTTTCTAGGCACTTCTAGACAGGGGCAACAGCGAACATATCTTTATATTCTTGAATATCAGCGTGATACAATTATTCTTTTTTTTTTCTGATTTTAAATCGATGCAACGCCCTTTTTTGTTCATATTGGTCCAGCAAAAACCTCTTTGACAGTAATAAGATTCGAATGAATTAAAGATTCCACTATTTTCTGGATGCTTCTAATTTGTAAGGAACTTGTCCAAACCATTGCTGAAACCATGAAGGAGAGATTTTTCAAAACAGTTAGCTTTGAGTTTGACTTTGTCTTTAGTTTTTAGTCTGAACTAATTTTAGGTTTCAAAACATCAACATGAAAAAAATTTAACAGCTGTTTTTTAACAAAACAAGTGCTTTTTCAGGCAAAACCGAAAGCACAGAATATTTTTAAAAAAACTCTTCTCATTTAAACCATGTAACTTGACTCTGTCCAATTTCATAAATTTAGTACTTTTGAAATTTTTTTCTTTTTTATTTTTAAGGAGTCTATTCAAGAAATACTTTCACCCCGCAAGGCTTCATTGAAAAACGTTTTCTACCATTAATAATTTTGTTTAAATTATTATATCTTTCCGCTCGATTCCGGGAAAAACACGGAAAAGACGTTGTATTTAAATTAGTGTCATTAATTTTTTTTTTAAATTTAAATATGTTAAATTAAATTTTTTTTTTTTTTTTTTTTTTTTTTTGTTAAATTTAAATTTTGTATTCTACCATTTCGTTCCAATTTGGACCTCAAAATTTTCAATTTTTTTTTCTTCAAAAATACTAATAAGTTTTTAATATCTGGAGGTTAATGTTTGACTGCTCGCTCCTAAAACTAGCTTCTGCTTTTTTCCTAGCCAAATCCATAGCCGTTTCGAGGTTGTAGCTCGCAATCTCTTTAATATCGGGATCATTTGTTAGTAGATGAAGAGCTAAATTATTATTTGTAATTATTCATCTAAGCCTTGTTCCTGAATTTTCTGAATCAATTTTTCCTGGTGAAGTTTTAGCTCAGTTAGAGTTTTCAATGTCTCCGCATGAAGAAACAAAGGATCGATATTTTGTGTATGAGATATAAACGGTACAGGAGGAATAACTGCAGTAAGAGAACAGCCTGAGCAAGAGGGATGACCGGTCTAGGAGGAACAAGTTGTTATGGTTGGGAATGTTTATTCCCAAATACCATAACAAACGTGCGGATTCAAGTCCGATCAGCTCTCGAACCTTGCAAAGATATTTGTTTGAAAATACCTTTGCAAGGTCCCCTTGAATATAAGGAGCGGTCGGACCTGAAACGGGGTTAGTCAGTTTGTGAGTGTATCCGTTCGTGCAGTTCGATTAGTACGCGACTTTGAAAGCTGTGAAAACCTCTTGGCTTAGCAGTCTGGAAGATTATGTAAGTTATTACAGATAAATATATATATATTTGTTACATGAGTTATAGATGAGTCTTGTTCGCTCTTATTTCCCTAAGTCCTCCGACCTCACGCATACCAAATGGTGATAGCGAAAAAAGGATCTGCTAGATCGGTCATTTTTCTTTCTCTTTTCCCTTTCAAAGAATAATAATTATAATAATAAGGAAATGAATTAAAAAGAGAGAAAAATCTTTATTTTGCAAAAAAAAAAAGTGAAAGAAAGAATGTCAACACACCGATCAGCGAACATGATGCGAACTTGACCCACTTATAACATCATTGCTTACATCAGCATTCGGCTATTTCAATTACTATATGCAAACAATGATCATCAATACATTGCAAAAAAAAAAAAAGAGCAATATAACTAAACCGAGTAGAATGCCGATGTAAATTGAGCCCTAACAAACTAACATTTTTTTTTCTTTTCTCTCCCTGTCTCGTTCCTGCTCTCATGCCATCCAGCATAACAACTTTTTTTTAGAATAATCAATTCAGAAAATTACCAATAGGCTTTAATTAACCATTCAAACAAAGACATTGGAATATTTTCCCTTTAGCAATTTCAAAAGAAAACTCTTTTCACCTATCGGAAATCAGACCCAAAGACATAAATCTCTTTAAATTTTTTTTACGTTCCGAGTAAAACCGAATCATGGTGTCGTCATCAAACGTCAAAACAAAGTTTCTTTAGTCATCATTATTTTTAAACAAATAATTGATCCGTTTTCATTTCATTTTTTTTCTTTTCCTCTACGGTCGAAATACTAAGTCTTAATCATTTTTTTTTATACACCAATAACAAATTTTTTTTAATCAGAATGAATGGAAGGCAACATCTCCTATTTTCTTTTTCGTAAAGGTACAAAGCTTAAGGACGATAAATTCTTAAGGAAAACAGAACTTAGAAAATCAAAGACAAAAATCGAACGATCTATGTTTCGAACTCCGCCAAAAGATCCTACTAACCCAGGAACTAGTACAGACACGGCGGCTAGGCTATTAAATTTTTCCGTCAGCAATCCGACTTTACCGCCAGCTCCCAAACTACCGGCACCTCCGGTGCCCATAACACAGCAAACTCTACACCAAAAATACAAATTCCTCGCCTCTTATCTTAAATTTACCGAAGCTTTCCCCTATTGCACAACCGCTTGTAAATCCTCAAAACTCACCGACTAACAATCAAGCCGGAAACGGCTCAGGACACAACCGTATTCCGACGCCACCCCCTCTACCAGTAAATTTATTGTTCGTACAACAACCACCTGTAAATCCTCAAAATTTATCGGCTAACAATCAAGCCGGAAACGGCTCAGGACACAACCGTATTCCGACGCCACCTCCTCTACCGGCAAATTTACTGTTTGTACAACAACCGCTTGTTATTCAGCGAAATCAAGCCCATAGTTTCAACTCTTTGAACGCCACTAACAATTCCTCCGGGGCTCATCGAATTAATAATCCTAGCCGGATTATACCACTAAACCCACCTAGAGGTCATATTTCGGTGAATCTGATCACACCGAACTCCACCATGAATAATCCAGTAGCTCAAATAGGACCCGCCGAAAAAATAGGCTTAGCCGTCCATATCTCGACCTTTTCGGCTGACAATCCCTCAAGTTCGATCGAAGATCTCCTTACGCAAATTGAAACCGCCGCAGCAACCGGTAATTGGTCAGATAGGACTAAGAAAAATGTATTTTTTATGAAATTTCAAGGCAAAATAGCAAACGTTATCAGAAAAGATCCCACAATCAATGCAATTCAAGACTGGGATCAATTCAAGAATGCGGTAAGAGCTGCCACGGATACTCCTCAAGACATTCCGACAGCAAGTTTCAATTTGTTAAGCTGCACTCAGCAGCCGGGAGAAAAAGTCAACTTATTTATTGCCAGATTTGAAGAGCTTGCAGAAAAATTTTTTAGACTGCTAAATAACGACCCTCAAGCTCTTCTCCCAACTAATGATAAAATAAAAAAAGAACATTTTATCAACGGACTATCTAAGTCCCTTAAAGAGCATTTAGCCATTGCCGACCCGGCCTCTTACCAACAAGCCAAAACGCTGGCTAAGCAGTATGAGGCTAGGTTGCCTTCATTGGCAACCGCCAACGGCACTAGCTCAGCTCATGAGGTAGCCTTACTGGATAAGATCGACGATCTTATCAGCACTCTGAAAACTCAGAGTCAACCTCAAAGCCAACATGAAATTAATCTGTCGCAGACGCAAAAACAAAACTTCCGGCCTAAGAACACCCAATATAGGCCACAAAGCAATCAGCGTAACAATCCAAATAATCAACCTAGAAATAATTATGTTGATCGAAATACGTACCGCCAACACCAAAACAGGCAAAATTTTCAGAGCCAAAAAGGTAATGCTAGTTGGCGGAACAATAATAACAATCGTTACAACAATAACAACGATCAATATAGTCCCAGAAACACCCAAAATCAAAGAATGAATTACCCCCGGCAGTACCACAACTCATTCAGACCCCAGAATAATTCTAGTCTAAGCATGCAAAATTTTGTAGCTAAAGCCTGTACTGAGGCAATAACAAAAATGCTAGCCGACAACCTTAGCCTCAACAACAACAACAGAGGCAAACCACAAAACAAAAACTCCAACCGCAAAAATAGGCAGCAGGAGGATGATTTAAACAACTAAACTCTGTTTAAAATGTTCCCGGGCAGAGTCACAAATCATCCTCTGGGTCCGAAGACATGCCCGAGGACGACGAGTGCGAAGAAATAATCGTCTCAAACTTGGACGATTATGACGACGCCCCGTGTGTCCTCCCTATGGGCATTGGGTCAGCTGAAAATATCAAAACCGAGCTACTGGATACTGGGGCCACTGTCCCATTATTGAAAAAATCAGCCCTTCCCCAAGACCTAATAAATGAAATTAAACCACAAAAAGTCAAAGTAAAAGGCATTACGGCCGAGCAGCTAAAACTGTTAGGTGCTTGCATAGTGCCCTACCACATTGGTGGTCACGTATTGAAGGCAAAAACATTTATAGTGGCTGATGACTGTACTGCACTGAAAACCGACGGCTTATTATCAAGAAAATTCCTGCGGGACAACCAGTTGTTTTTCAGAGGCCGGAATGACCTCATCTTATTCAGAGGCAAACTTTATAAACTGCTGATATACGGTCACAAAATTCAAGAACCCCAAGTGGCAGTTTTGGCTCCAGCCACCACCCTTAAGCCAAACACCATGACTACATTACCAATAAAACTCTCTGTTCGACCTAAACGCGGAAATTATATATTTTTACCGCATAAACAAACTATGCATGACAAAACAGTACAAATTTTGAACTCCGTTCATTCATTAAAAAATAAAAAACTAAATATCACCATTATAAACCAATCGGACGAAGAATGTTGCTTGACTAATAACACAATTTTAGGCCATTTAGCACCCCTTAACACTTCTAACATAGAATTAGCACTTATTGACATGCAAGACCCTGATGATCATGAATCCGTTCACTCAATTTTCGCCTGTGACCTAGCCCACAACTTGGGCTTTGAACAGGAAGAAAAAGATTGGGATAATTATTTAGAGAAATTATCCCAAACAAAAGACGTGATCAGTTTAGCAGAAACAGATCACCTAGACCCAGAAGTAAAAAAAGCACTACTCGAAGTGCTGGAAGAATATAGGTCCGTATTTTGGACCGAAGGTATGCAAATTAGTCGTACCAATTTAGTAGAAGCTCAAATTGACACTGGAGACAATCCTCCAGTGAACCTCCCAAGGTTTAAAACAGCTCAGAAACTGCTACAACCATTAGCAGAGCAAATTAATGAGCTGCTGAGTCAAGATATAATCCGACCAGTACAGAATCCAGTTTGGTGTTCACCATGCCTGTTAGTCACCAGGAAAACTCCTAAAGGAGTGTCCTACAGATTAGTTGTAGACTATAGGATGGTCAACTCCATTACTAAGCCTATATCGGCTTTAATCCCTGACATATTCACGTCATTGACTGAATTAGGCGGCAAAAATCTATACACGCAATTAGATTGTGTAAAAGGGTTCATGCAAATCCCTTTAAGAAAAGAAGATATTCCCAAATCTACGTTTGCATGCGAACTGGGGACATTCGCTTTTCAAACAATGCCTTTTGGGCTTAGAAACGCGTCAGCCATTTTTCAGTCAATGATGAACAATCTGTTCATCAAACATAAAGACTGGATTCAAGCCTATATAGACGACTTATTGCTCCACACCAAAGGTGGATACAAAGAGCACTTAGCTCGCCTTAGGCAAGCCCTCCAATAATAAAGGAGGCAAATCTCACCCTCCGCATTGATAAATGCAAATTCCTTCAAACTAAAGTAACTCATTTAGGTTTTGAAATTTCAGCCGAAGGCGTTAGGCCATCGGCTGATAGAGTTGAAATCGTAAAAAACTTCCCAAAACCTAAAACGCCCAAACAGGTCAAAAGCCTATTGGGCCTCATGCAATTTTTTTCACGTCATATTTTTAATTATGCCGAGCTTGCAGCTCCATTATCGGACCTAACTAGGCCGAAATCTAAATGGAAATGGACAGAAATTCACGACAAATGTTTCTTAGCACTCAAGCAAGAATTATCTAGAAGAATTCTGCTCACGATGCCCGACTTTAGCAAAGGATTTGCTATTTATGACGATGCATCAGCTAATGCAGTTTCGGCCATTCTTGTGCAAGATGACGAGAAAAACACTCCCATTTCACTGTCAGGAAGAAAGCTTTCCGACACAGAAAAGTGCTACGCAGCTTACAGAATAGAAATACTAGCTATTCTGCACGCAGTAGAGAAATATAGGCATTTCATTGTTGGCAGGAAAACAAAAATATATTCGGATCATATGGGCCTGATTTACCTTTTCAAAAGTTCAAGGCTAAAAAGCGTCTTACAGCGATACGCTCTCACTTTAAGTGAATTCGATCTCGAAATCATTCACATCCAAGGAAAAAAGAATACAGCCGCTGACACAGTGTCGAGGCTTCAGATTAACGAAGGTCACATATCCTTCCTGCCAGATGAAAAAAGAGGTAAACACGAGACATTCGAAGAATTCAAAGCTCGTTGGCTTGCTCAATTTCCCCCAGAAAAAATACCCATACCACCCCCTCCCCCTAAAGCAAAGCCAAAACCAGTAGAAATAAATATGCTAGATCACATGAGTGAACCCTATGGCAAGATCCCTCAAATCCCTCTAAGTCACATAATTTCTGAATTAGAAGTTATAGGCCAAGCAACATCGTCCATACAAAATTTTATAGAAAACTCAAGTCGTGAATGCTTAAATAATGACCTTATTACAAATTTAGAATTAGAATTACTAGATTTAATAGCTAGGTTAGAACTCCTAAAAATAACTTACGATTTAAGTTTAGCTTTAGATAACACTACCCAATACAAACAAATATTAAGTTTACTAAACTACATTAAGGACCTTAAGTCCAAAAGGTCAATAATTGCAGATTCCAATTCAGAATCTGTATTTAACATAACCGATATTTTACCTCAGCCAATTATTTCTAGAACTGAGGTAAAAGAAGCTCAAGTAAAGGACCCCTTTTATAAGCAAACCAAGGAACTGCTAAGTTCCAGTAGCAATAATAGCAAAGTTCGTAATACTAAGCGCAACTTTGCTCTGGATCCAAAAGATCAACTCTTATTTAGAGTAAATAAACAAGGATCTTTTGTAACCTATATTCCTCCCTCCATTCAAGAAATAGTAGTGGAAAAATTTCACAACTCCCCTTTCACGGCGCATGCTGGAACTAACAAAATAACAGATTTACTCAGACGAAAAATCTGGTTCAGAAAGATGGACCAAGTCGTCCATGAAGTTATAAAAAAGTGCAAAATTTGTTTACAGACGAAACCTAACCTAAAACCACTTTTACCTCCAATGGGCCGTTATGCCATTCCCGATACTCCAGGCAATGTCTGGAACATGGATTTCTACGGTCCCATTTTATCCAGAGCTCCAGAGGACCACGAAAATAAATACGGAGTCGTATTCTGTTGTAGGTTCTCTAACTGGATTGAATCTTATCCAATTCCAGACCTAACGGCTGGAACCCTAATAAACATAATTATGACAAAGATAATTCCCAGGCACGGACTGCCCACATTACTGTATAGTGACAACGGCAGTGCCTTTATAGCAGATGAATTTAAAGACTTCTGCAGCAAGATGCATATAAATCTCCAGCCAGTAAGTGCTTGGAGACCATGCTCAAACGGGAAAGCCGAATTATCGGTCAAGAAATTGAAATATGCCATAAAATCTCTCGTAAGAACCACTGAAGGCAGAATATCCTGGCAACAATTTTTGCCATACTGCCTCACTGCCTTACGCAGTTTGAAAAATGAAGCAACTGGCAAAACCCCATTTTTCATTCTCCATAATAGAGAAATGAGGCTACCAGTTGCAGCTCAACTTGAATTCAGTCAGTATCGGCTCGACGATTCTCAGACTGATCTCCAATTTGCCCTATGGAAAAAATCCTGGGATGAAGTCATAAAAAAGTCAGTAACATATCAAAGCAAATACGCAGATAGGTTCGACAAAAAATCAAAACCTAACAACCTTAAGATTAATCAAATAGTGTATTTAAAAAAGATGAGCTTCAATAACAAAGAATCAAAGCTTTACCAACCAAAATGGATAGGTCCTTACAAAATCCTAAAACTTTTTGGACCCAACGCCGTAATCCAGGAAATATCGAACCTAAATAATGTACAAACAATACACATTTCCAGGCTGAAACCTACAGACGAAGTTGATAAACCCATACCCTCCAGCAACAACTTAAAACCCGAAGTTGCAGCGCAAACACCCAATTCCGACACGAAAACAAAAACTAAACCTAACCTCAGCCATAAAACCAGAATATACAACAACTCCAATCACAAACCTTGCCAAAAAACTAACACTTATAACACTACGCATAAATATAATCTTAGAAGTAGAAATAAGAACTAATCTAAGCCTTAATTTTTCAGATTCTTCAAACTACTGTAAAATGATTCCTAGCAAATACTCCAACAAAATGTTTTTTTCCTTAGCTATATTCTCAGCACTTTCCCTTTTGAGCACTAGGGTTAACACATTAGAATTCACCGCTCATGACTGTAGGGATACCAAGACAAAATTAGAAACATACTCGACAAAAACGATACAAGACTGTAAAAAACCTTTAATGACTACTAAAAATGTTTCCACAGTAGACATCGACGTTATCTTAAAGAAAAAGTATGTAAAAATCGAGGCAATAGCCTGCAGACTCGAGATAACGGTCGAAATATTCTATTGTGGAAAGCACCACATAAATTATAAAGAATTGCAGGCGACCGGCAAAATTTACCATGACTTTACTTACGATCAGTGCAAAGAACTCACTAAAACCAACATGTTTCACTACCCATATCAGCCCAGTACAATACAAAAAGTCTCTCCTGACACTCTTAATGTTGGTAGGGTACATGTGGTAGGTACCGTAACCAACACGGGGAAGTGTCAAGGCTACGCCTACACTTTTATGAATATTCCTTATACTGAGAGTGTAGTGATTCATGATTTTACATTATACTACACAAATCTAAACGCGACTTTGGACACCTCGACAGATAACTTAAATATAAGACAAACCACTTGCCAGTACAAAGACGGACAATGTACTGACCACCTAGGTCTTGGAAATGTCTTCTGGTCCGTAAACAAGAACATACAGTGTGACCTAGCTGCATATACTAGATTATATAAAGGCCAGGCCACACTGACCAAAATGCTAGATCAAAGTACCGGTCTAGCTCATGAAATAATATCAGTAAAACAGGGCAACTTTTTATTTTCCTTAGAGAAAATGAATCAAGTTGTCGAATGTTTTACTAATTTTTATCTAACTGATCAGCATAACGTACTACTGCTGAATAACGGGCCACTAGAACTCGTAACAAACACCGATGTAGAACCCGAGAACATTGACATCGGCACCTACATAAACACGAAAACTAAGTACATAGTCGACCACTTACAAACTGACCTAGAATCAATGTACAACACAATAACCTATCAAAACTGCCTGACCAGACTCCAGAATTTTAGACTAGCACTTTCCCTGGCTTTTTTGGACCCAAATCAGTTTGCCTTCAGCGTGACGCGACAACCAGGAGTCGCAGCCGAAATAAGAGGAGAGTCATTATCTTCCTGAAATGTCCTGAAGTAAAAATCAAACTGAGGCAAACTGATAGATGCTACCCTCAGAAATCCCAAAGAACCATTACCACCGCCATACAATCAAAAAGCAGTAATGACGACATCGATCACTTGGTCTAGCGGTCTTATTAGAAGTCTGTGTGGGACAGAAGTCTGAAATTCCGCGAATCCTGCGCGCGAAGGATTCGAGCACCAGCGACGACGTCCGAACTACGCATCTGAAACTAGTAACTATGCGAAACATGGAAATCTTCAAAAAAAAAAAAAATAATGATTTTCCATTTTCCCTTTCTTCCCTTCTCTCTTTCAGTTCAAAAAAAAAAAAAAATTCCCTTTTTCCTGTTTTTTTTTTAACAATTAGACAACCCGATATCTAACAAAATCTAAAAATATTTGAACTCATCCTCATAATAAAAAAAAAAAAAAAGTAGCCAAAATAAAGAAAACTAACGAAGTATTCATATTTTTACTCAAAGTAAAATATTAGTATTCCGTATTTTCACTCAAAATACGAAAATGCAAATTCCTAATTCAAAAAAAAAAAGATTGTACGTACTAACACTAAAATGTATTAATGATAATTGTATATAAAAGTCATTAAATGTCAAATTCCTAGTCTGGATCTTCATGGCACCGAAGAGTGAGTCAACAGTAACCCCTCGCCATGAACATCCAGACAAGAATAATAATGCAATAAACAGATAAAAGAAAATGCAAATTCCTAATTCAAAAAAAAAAAAAGATTTTACGTACTAACACTAAAATGAATTAATGATAATCTTATATAAAAATCATTAAATGTCAAATTCCTAGTCTGGATCTTCATGGCACTGAAGAGTGAGTCAACAGTAACCCCTCGCCATGAACATCCAGACAAGAATAATAATGCAATAAAACAGATAAAAGAAGAAATGCAAATTCAAAAGAAAATAATATTGTACGTACTAACATTATACTGATGTGTAAAAAAAAAAAAAAAAAAAAAAAAAAAAAAAAAAAAAAAAAAATAATGATCTATCGTTTAAATTTTCTGTCGCATTCAAAGCATTCTAACATTGTCAAAAAAAAAAAAAAAAAGCGAGAGAAATAACAAACAATAAGAGTCTAAACTCACTTATTAAAAAAAAAAAAAAAAAAAAAAAAAAAAAAAAAACGAACAAACAAATTCAAATAAATAGATAAATAAGTAGATAAATAACAAAAATTGTAAATATCCCAGTAGCAAAAAAAAATTTTTCTTTACTTATAGTAATTGTAAAATGTTTCCTGTACAAATTTTTTTTTCTCTTCTTTTCTTTTCCTCCCCCAAAGTTGTAAATGTTGCCTGGACCTTCAGCGAAGCCTTATCCTGTAACAAGTAACCTGCTCAACAGCTCCATGAATCGCCCCGCCTTACAGAGCACGAGTCATACGACCGGTAAACCGTACCAAATCAACCGACAGACCACTAGGAAGAACAAATCCAGTACCAAACTCAATCACTACCTGAATTTTCAGTCAAGCAGATAAACCAAAATCGTCAATTCAAAAAAAAAAAAAAAAAGAAACTTTCAAAAAAAAAAAAAAGAAAATCGTCACCTACCCAACAAACCGAAATTTGCAAAGATCATCAAAAAAAAACCAATCGAGGCCAAACCCATCACTACAGCACATTCAGCCGCTACCCAAATTTCAATCAATCATAAGGCATAGCAAATTTATCCAGCAAAACCAATCAATTCAAAAAAAAAAAAAAAAACCGAATTGATACGACCATCCTAAGCCTTTTCACAAATCCATGGGGACAGAATCACAGCCAACATCACAAATTGACCTTATTAATGGACCTCTAATACAAAAAAAAAAAAAAAAAAAAAAACAAGATAGGACCATTGTTCCCTCCATCACCGTGGTAGCATCATAATCACGAGTCTTCAGCATAATCCAGAGCCATCGCATGCGGTTGCAGCCGAAATAACCGCTCCACTATGTCTCACCTAGCTGGTTCATCTTCCAAGTAGTCAAAACCCTCGAGCAGCAAAACATCAACGATCTCACCACCCGCAGCCTACGGTCCAGAGCAGCATCCCCCACAAAATCTTTTATATGTGTAAATACATAGCAAGTTATTCTAACTTTTTTTTTCCGTTTGTAAATTAAGCCAAATTTAATTGTAGATATGCTAAGCCAAGGAGTTTTTTCGGGGTTCAACCCGTTTTCACCCCCAAAAAACGTCCAGCAAGGGGGTGATGTTATGGTTGGGAATGTTTATTCCCAAATACCATAACAAACGTGCGGATTCAAGTCCGATCAGCTCTCGAACCTTGCAAAGATATTTGTTTGAAAATACCTTTGCAAGGTCCCCTTGAATATAAGGAGCGGTCGGACCTGAAACGGGGTTAGTCAGTTTGTGAGTGTATCCGTTCGTGCAGTTCGATTAGTACGCGACTTTGAAAGCTGTGAAAACCTCTTGGCTTAGCAGTCTGGAAGATTATGTAAGTTATTACAGATAAATATATATATATTTGTTACATGAGTTATAGATGAGTCTTGTTCGCTCTTATTTCCCTAAGTCCTCCGACCTCACGCATACCAAAGTGGTTGAGGAGGAATAAGAGGAGGAATATTCGTTCAGAAAAATCCAATTTTGCAACAGGAACATTAACTTCTTTCACTTCTTTAAGTTCCGCTTCTTCGTCCTGCAGGACGACCGAACCGTGATATATGCTTCGTCAGGGACGAAGATAAATTGTCAACGCTGGGGCCAGTATTACAAGGTTGTATCTGCAGTGTTCAGCTTGACACCAGTTCCTTATGTTTCACGCTCAGGACACTAATGTCAACCTGAACACTGCAGACACAATTAGGTCACAGGATCCATACCAAAAAGAGCTCTGAACATTTAAGGTATTCGAATTAAGTCTACTCCAACTTCGGAGCATAAATCTCCTATGAGAAAACCTTATTATTATCGTTACGATGTAAGAATACACAAAAGCTACCAAAACATTTGCTTCACAATATGCAACTTTCTGAAAACTATACCTGAATACTTTTAGATTCCGGTCGACTGATTACATCCCAGTATGAAAAAATTCCAGCTTTCACCCCTCAAAGTTCAAACTTTCGGCATTTTGAAACTTTTTTTTCGTAGATAAAAGGGGGAATAGCAATTTTTTGAACTTTATATAAATTACAAATTATATATAATTTATATATAATTTATAATTACATTATAAATTATATATAAATTATATTTACATTATATTTTATATTATAATTATAATTATATTTTATATTATATATTATATTATATATAATTTATAATTTTGCTTTAACATCTTTACCTCTACCGAGAAGTAAACAGCTAGTATCGTATCTGTTACGAATAGTAACGTTAAAAATCCGATAGGAAAGCGAATAAATTTGGCCTGATAAAAATTCTAACAGAATTTTAGAGAACATTTTCGGAAGATATAATATATATTTATAAGATATAAGATGCAGCCATTCTTACAACCAAATTTACATTATTTTCTTCTTCTAAAACAGTGTGCTGGAGAATGAGCTCTGAATGCTTCCTCTGCAAGTCTGCTTCATCGTATGTGTTCCGGAATAATGCCCACAATGCTTGTGATGGACATAGCTCAGTTGACCTGCCAAGTGCAGAATTTTTTTTACTATTTCATTCGCCATTTAGTGTTTATTAGTTCGGATCATCTGCGATTAGAGTTAGGTTTAGGTTCTTCTTCATAATAAGTCAGAAGAGAAATATACTAAGGATTTGATCTTCAACCTCTTTGTGTATTTTATTTATTATTCCGCTCGGTCTTTTGAAAACATTCCAAACGGAGCATGGTTTTGAATATTTTGAATATTTTGAATATTTTGAGTATATTTAATATTTTGAATATTTTCACAATTTGAACTTGGCACATAAAACGTTCGCCATGGAACGTTGGATCAGCGGTTTTTTTTTTTTTGCTGGAAGAAGAAAACGATTCGGGTGGCAATACGTTTGCGTCCCTTATTCAGGAATCGAAACTGAGTCAACCATTCCGATCACGATTGGAACTGAGACAACAGTTCCGATCACAATCGAAAAAACGGAACCATGGTTCCATGGATTGCGATCCTCATAATCATAATTTTTATTACAACAATTATAATAGCATAGATTGCGATCCGATGTTGCTCTCGACGCAGGATGGACGTTGCCAATTTTTGCAGCCATGCTTGCGCCACCCGTAAAAAAGGCAATGGATCGTTCACATGCAAAATGTGTCAGTCAAGCTTTACAACACCCAGAGACCGTTACAACCACCTAAAAAATTAACGATGCAGAAATAAGTCAAATGAGATTACGAAGGCAGTGCTTTGAATGCGAACAAAAATTTTACCACGTGAGCGAGATGTACAGACATCTAGAGATGGATCATTTTATGAACTACATTACAGAGGTGAAAACTTTCACAAATCTGTCGATTTACCCGATGCAAATAAACGACCTACGGAAAAATTAGTTCTAGGTTTTGCAGAAATACCGCTACATGAGATGGGCCTCGCTCAGAAACCGGATGCTCCTAATAATAATCGAAAACAGTCCCGCAAGAGGAGAGGAATGGGAGAAACTTCTGCTAAGCGGGATAGTGACGAGAAGAATGTTAATACCGCTGGACATCGTTATAACTTACGTGATACTAAACCATGACGATTTTGTGAAATGGAAAGAAGCGGAAGACAGAATCCACTTTACTAACGACAGGAAGATATGCGGAGAAAAGACCACACGTGAAGTTGTTTATAAATACTTCGTCTGCAATTTTCATAGCCCGAAGACGAACTCGGCCGAGAATCGGGGGAAAAAAGGTCAGTGGAAGAAATGCAAGATGCCAGCACTGTCCGTAGAGAATTTTGCTAAAAATGAAGGATTTTGAAATACAAGCCAAGTATTAAAAACTCACAATCACAAAAAGATTATAAAATGCTGCAGCACTGCCAGCTGCCAAAAAAAAGAAACAAAATTTATCCAGCAAAGCTGCGAAAAGGGCGTAAAATAAATCGGGCGTTAGAGAGCAATCACGCTAGAATTATGGCGCTTTAAATAACCGGGGAGAGCCTGGAATAAAAAAAAAAAATTCTACTTGACCAAAAGAAAAATTCGCGTCATATGAAGCAACCTGGAGCGTAAGAAAAAATTCAAAAACAGACTTTGATATGGTGACTTATTTACTGGTAATACACCGGGAAACAAGAAGTGGTTTCGATCCATTTTACGGTCCCTAAACTACCCGTGGTTACGGTAGACGGATTCGTTTATCGCATATTCAGCGACGGTTAAAATGTTGAAATTGTGCACAAAAAAATTTAGTGAACATTTTGAAAAGTATTTTTTTTCTTAAATTATTCAGACGAAATCCCTCTCTCGAACAAAAAAAATTTTTTGTAAGTAAAACATCAGAAGAAAAAAAATATTTCGAATGAAAAGTGAATCCTACATGACAAAAGTATTTTTTGTCGACAGAAAAAATATTTTAGCTGCTAAAAGGAGCACCAATTTTTTTTTTTTTTTTATTTCCTTTCTTGGAAGTGTCCTTATTCCTCCTATTCTCCCAAACTCTGAAATTAGATCTGGGCAGTCCATATTCTCTTCTGGCTCCCACGTGTTATCGTCATGTGAGTAGCCCTTCCATTTAAGTAAATACTCTTTAATACTTTACTATATTTGAATCGTTTATTGGAAAAAGAAGTCTTATCCACCATTTTAGAAAATGGAAAAAGTTTGTATTGTTTTGATAACGTATATTTACGTTCGGAAAAATCAAAACAAACTATTTCCTTTTTTAAAAATGGTGGACAAGACTCCTTTTTGCAATAAACGATTCAGTTAGTCATGATTGTTTCCATTTAATTTTTTTAATGTGTCAAAGCGCTTTAGATGGTATATTCAAAGCTGAGAATTTTTTTTTCTGTAGTCGAACAGCTACCTAACCTCCATTGTTACCACCTGCAGTTAACCATGAGGATTGTTTCCATTTGACTTTTTTAATGTTGCAAAGCACTTTAGTTATTATATCGAAGAGAAAATTTTTTTTACTTTTTAAAAGAATTGAATTTTTTTATTTGTCATTTTTAGATATCTTGGTTTTTAGGTGACAGGGGTCTCTTACAATAAAGCCCCACAACTGCGGTAATAAATAGCCCCATTACAAATGATAAAAAACCAGTCGCTATCCAAAGGAAAAACGTGGAATTTTGTGTAGCAAATGAGAGCTTAGGAGCCTTTCAGATAAGTAGGACTTGAAGATAAAAATTGAGAAAATTGGCTTCCAGAAAAACTATCGCTGACAAATCTCGGATCAGACAAAATGAAGAAATTGTGCACAAAAGAATATGTAAGTTTTTCAAATAATTTCAATAATATAGTTTCCAAATACTTTTTTTAATTTTTTAATTTTAAATCGTTCATATTTTAAAAATAATTTCCATCGTTCATTGGTTTTGTGTGTCTTCGATTTTTCCGGTTTTCCCGGAATTGGAAACCATTTTTATAATTTTTAGAGGTTTCATTCGTCGACGTGGATATCCAGAGAGGAGGAAATGGTAATTTTTTTTTTTCTATCGAAAATTTTTTGAAAAACAAATATTTTATTTCTTAATTAATTTTTTAGTCGGAATCAATGCGAGCCGAAGTCAAACGAGGATTTGAAAACATTTAAAAAAATCAATTTTTTTTTTTTTTTTTCTTTGTTTTTAAATCCAAACTGACCAGAATTAATTTGTCAATCTTATAATTATTATTTTGATATGAAGCGTATTCGTGTTCGTGTCGATTTTATTCCGTTTTTCAGAAAGATGAATTGGGCTAACTTAGGGATCAGCCAGATGTATTGCACAATGAGGTATGTGGCCATTGTAATAATTGCATCATCCCCATCAGATTGCTTTCAAAAAATTTCACTTCTTTTTTTTTTTTTTTTTTTTTTTTTTTTTTTTGCCTTTTAATTTTTGGTTAAAATGTCTTTTATTTTTTGGTTAAAATGTGGTTATAATTTTTTGGTTAAATGTCTTTTATTTTTTGGTTAAAATGTGGTTATAATTTTTTGGTTAAAATGTCTTATTTTTTGGTTAAAATGTGGTTATAATTTCGTGAATTTTTTTTAGGAATTGCACTTTTTTTTTTTTTTTTTTTTTTTTTTTTTTTTTTTTTTTAATCACTTGAAAAATCTGGTGATCAAGATTTAAGCAAACGCCCGCCGAGCGTCGAAGGTGCGCCAGCTAATCATCACAGAATGCTTCCAATGCCACCAAAAAAAAAAAAAAATTTAATAATAATCAACATCTTCAAAATCCGTTAAATCTATTCATTTAAAAAGGCCTATGACGTATGTACAGAGCTACAATTTAGATTCAGTTCAACCAATTTCGCTGTTACCATAGATTGGGGTGAAGTTGAAAGGAAATTCAAAACAAAATTCTACGTTTATTTTACGCACTAAAAATACAATTTTTTACTTAGGTATCCCAAAAACACTATTCACTTAATGAAGTAAAAGAATTTTATTTTTAGTGCCTAAAATAAACCTAGAATTTGCTTTTGAAATTTCTTTCAACTTCACCCCAATCTACGGTAAGTATTGCTCATCCCCGTTCCGCCTTCCGGACGCCGCCGATTCAGACGGGCAACGGGTAATCACTTTCTGTGCATTTAGTACATTACCATGAATTTGAAAATGTAAAAAATCTTTCTAATGAACTTGACGGATGATCTAATTATTTTGAAAAATGTAAAAGTAGCATTTAATTTTTTAAAAAAAATTCTCATAAGCCCCATACGACAATAAATATAGTTACGAAATTAAAAAAAGACGACAACAAATTAAACTACATGTTGCTTTGTAAAAAACTACATTTGCAATTAAACTAGCGATATCCAACTACATTAATTACAAAATGAAGTATATGTATATTATGGTTAGAATATTTATGCTTATACGAAGGCCCCACAACTGAGGGTTAACTCTTAATTATATCCTTTATAAATCAAGTGAAAAAAATGTAAATAATTTTACAACTGTAGTTTATGAATTAATTGAAAGTCGAACAAGTGTATATATAAGGGCAATGATTTATTTATAGAGGCTACATCGGGTTTATGAGTCTCGGAAATTGTTTGCGGCGACGAGAAAATGCCGGAGCAATTAAAACGCTTTAAAGGTGACGAAGAAAAAAAATATTCAACTTTTTTGCAGATTCAGCAAAAGCGTGAGGACCTCGTGCTTACAGCGATAACAGCGCTGCACCAGGTATTTAATTTAGGTCCGAACTCGGCGACTACAGTAAATTTAGGGTCATCGTATTGGCCCAATGCTCTTAGACTGCGGCTGCAAAGGAAGGTAAAAAATGAAATGAACTTAAACGCTGTACCGTAGATTGGGGTGAAGTTGAAAGAAAATTCAAAAACAATTCTAGGTTTATTTTAGGCACAAAAAATAAAATTCTTTTATTTCATTAAGTGGATATTGATTTAGGAATACTTAGGTAAAAAATTTTATATTTAGTGCCTAAAACAAATCTAGAATTTTGTTTGAATTTTTTTTTAACTTCACCCCAATCTACGGTACAAATATTCATAAATCTTTTCTGCGCTTCTTTTGTCCTTTGAATCCACTTTTATTCAGGTACGTTTCACGTTAATCAGGAGTTCTTCTTCTGAGCAAGTTATAATTTTTTTAATTTCGATTTTTTTTTTTTTTTTTTTTTTAATTTTTCCAGATGTCCTGAAATTGCCAACAATTGCTGGCGATGACACTCCTGTCAGAGTGGCATGACGAATTACTTAAAAAGCGCAGAACCAAACCATGAGAATCCAAAAACCACGAATTTTTTCAGATGTCTTTTGTTCAAAAGATTAACGAAGTTGCCTTAACTAAAAGACATTCAGAGTTGGAGAAATTTTTTAAATATGAAACCGTAAAGTGCGAAATCGTTGATACAACCAACGGGAAAACAGTTCTACTCACTTTAAAAGATAATGAAGGGAAATTTAAATTATTTTTGAGTAAAATTTATTTAGAAATTTTGGAACCTCAAGTCGTCGAAGTTTTGCTTGTTCTCAAATTCATTTTAAATCTGAGATTGAAATTTTTTGGTCTTAATTCATTATTAATTAAAAGTTGAAATATTATAGACTAAAGTAAATTAAAAGTTTTGTTGAACGCTGCTGGGGGTAACCAAAATGATTTTTGCAATAACATTTGCACCTTATGCGACAAATCTTCGTCGTATATACAAAAATGAGATAAAAAATGGAAATTGGTGGCTGGAGAACTTGTTCTACGTTTACGGATGTTTATGAAAATCAAAATACAGTAACAGGCACACTCTTAATACAATATGTCAACGTACATTTAGATGCAAAAGTAAATCGTGTTCCAGGAGTCAAGATATTTGCCGCGTACTGTACATGAATTTCGGATGTTTTACACCAAAGAAGAAATCGAATGGACAATCAGCAAGCTGTCATTAGGTAGGCAGGAATTTACTCATAGATTGTTGTTTTTTTTTTCCTGAAAATTCTCATTTTTGCGAACACTCCTCCGAGAAAATAGATGAGCTGGCTCCCCTGCCAGACTTAGATTATCGTAGTATAGACAAAATTGCTAATCGCATGAAAAAATATGTCAATGAATCTGGTCTTTTTTTTTTTTATTTTTTTTTTATTTTGTTTACGGACCAACATTAAAACTTGTCTTTATTCCAATTGTACTTCTTTAACGGAAAATAATAAAAGAAAATATTAGAATCATGAGGATTATTTAAACGAAATGCCGTTTTAAGTATTTCGATTACTTTACATGAGTCTTTTTTTATAATATATTCTCATGGTTAAGTTAATTGTTAACTCATTCGTTCCTTCGATCGTTTAATCACTCACCACAAGTGATAATAATAATATGTGTATTTGAAAAGTTTAAAAAAAAAAATGTTAAAGCGTAAGATATTCCAGGAAAAATCCCTAGCCTTCGATATGGGGTATGGAGCCTTTTTTTGCAAATTCTTATCCGGTATTTATCTCAAAAACTTTGGTCTTAAAAGTTCAAAACACAATCTTCCAAAACAATGATAGAACGAAGGAACGAGCTTTTTTTAGATTATTTATTCATTTGTTTGAACTCAAAAAAAATTTTTGATTATTTTATTTGGGATATGGATCTCAAAATCACGATTATATGATCGTGAACTGTATAAGATAAACATTATACAATTCACGATCATAATCGTGATTTTGAGATCCATATCCCGAATAAAAAAATAAAAAAAAAATAATTATCAGGATCGAAAAATGTCTTCCAAATTTTGATTTTGAAAAAAACTCTTCAAGATTCTGCAAAGAGAAGTGTGTGCTTTTGCTTTTGTTTGAATTTTTGTGATTTCTTGTTTTTTTTTTTTTTTTTTTTTTTTTTTTTTTTTTTTTTTTGCAATATTTTCAGCTGTATAACCCAAAATGATAGCCTACATATTTTCAATTTGTCGAAAGACATGATTTGTTTATTTAATTTTTTTTTTTGCTATGGCTGAATTTTTTTTTTAGTTTTTTTTTTAGTTTTGTCGCATTGCATACGAAAATAGTGTGCAATGGAACGATTAACCTCATCGTCGTAGGTAAGTTTATTTAAAATTTAATTTTTTAAAAAGAAATTTTTCCTCTAAAAAGTCTTGCCTCTACTTACGATATATCCCATGATCGGATATAGTCATTAGGGCCTAGCGAAGCTACGAAGAATCGTTTAAGCGAGAGGATTTATCTATTGGAACCCTTCTCCCACATACTGTGAAAGTATCTGGGGGATGCTGGAACCGAACTGTTGGAAATTTTTTATATAATTTCAAGGATTCACCGTTTATGTTCATAAGTTTCGATTCATTTCAAAGCTGCTGAACGGTAAAATAAAAATGTAGCAGATGAAAGTGTATTTGTTACCACATGGAGGATATACTGAATACACTTATCGGATTTAGGATTTCTTATTTAAATTTTAAGACTTTTTTGAATGAAGACTTTAGGAAACACGTTAACAGATTTGGGAAAAAAATTAATCTGAATTTAATTAAAAATCAGTTGACAAACTACGTTAACTACGATGAACAGAGGCTTAAAGAGAAGAGCTCATTGAACATAGGTTAAAAGAAGAACTACATTTAGAACCAATTGGATCTAAAGTCTATATTAACAACTTAATTTGCACTTTTCAAGAGAAAAAAAAAAAAAAAATGGAGCGGGAGGTGAAGGCATTGAGAGAAAAAAATCCTTCCCTAAAGATGCAACTAGCCGAACTAAACTGTGAAACTGTAATTATTTTATTATTATTTTTTAATATTACGGGCTTGTCCACCGGGTTTTGTGTCCCAAGAGTAACATGTTTAATGTTTAGCTTATGAAGCCCGTTACCCTTCTGACACAAAACCCGGTGGACAAGCCCTTACTTACAATTGATATTTTACAACTTTCCCGGAAATTAAAGTCCTTAAAAATTTCCAAAAGATCGAAAAGCCGGGGAGACCGGACTTTTATCTCTCAATATTTGACTTTAATAGACGATTCATGTACCTGCCGGCTAAGGATGCAACAGACACGAAACCTGACCGCAAAACCCCAAAAAATCCCTATTACACGTGACACGATCTTAAAAATTTTCCAGAGTCATGGAAAAGAAGAGTGTCTTAAAAAGCTATTTTGCCCGTAATAAGAGGCAGAATAGAGCTTTTGGAGACGGAGCTGTTGGGAAACTTGACTTCCCCCGCAAGACGGCTGGAAGGAACCGGCAAGCGGTACCGAATAAAATAAGGTGCGTTGCAAGTAACGAGGGATTACGTATGTAACCACTGAATAAATTGAAATAGAACACTCCAAAATCGCCGGGAAAAGTATCACAAGTATCATTAAGTAAATAAAAAAGATATTGTTGGTTAAGCCTAAACTGTGGATATTTGGATCTCTATTTAACTTTCATGAATTCGGCGGAATTCAGTTTTAACTTTCTTTCATAATGCTGTCCGTATTTTCCGTTTAAGCTTTTACTCTTCTTTCATACAGGTACAGAAAATGGTAGTTCATACTCTTAAAAAAAATCCGCTCCAGAAATAAGCAATGGCCAAGAGCTGAGCAATCAATGAAAACCATGGCCAGAAAATTTGTCTCTGAAGGATACTACAAAAATCCAAACAGCAACAAAAAAACAAATTCTAATGTTGCCATTAACTTCATCAGTCGAGATGCCCAACCGAAAACTCTTCCACCTCCTCCTCAAAAGAAAGTTAATCAGAATTTCCCCAAAGTCCTGGGCAAGGTCTGGAACATGGAGTAGTTGATGAAGATTGTATGTAATTTGGAAGAGATAGAGAAAAGCAGGAATTTTTTGATAATATTTATTGTGTTAACGAAAATCAGTGCCGTTTTTTTTACTCCCCTCGTACATAAAGAGTTTCCTTCACAAATCTTGTCAGCATGGATCGATGTCCTCTCTCGTGGCCTCCTTTCTGAGGAGGATATATATAAATTAACTACACATAAGCCATGAAATGTTTTGTGCATTTTTCGGGAAGGAATCGTTGAAAGAGAAGGATGGGTAGAAAATGCAATAAAGAAGGAGTTCGCTGACCTTATAATTTTTGAATTTTGCTGAAGGTCTCGGGGTGCGAGTGATGAAAGAAGGGACCTTAAGCTTGAGATGATTTTGTTTGAACTTGTATAAGTTCGATTTCCTCAAGCTAAAAGACCGCTTCCTCAGGAAGAAAAACGCATATAATTTAACATTTAAAAATAATTTTTAATTTGAAAAAAAGTGTTATATTTTAGTATGGAGTTCTTAAACATCTTATGTATGATGTACTTTATGTATTGATGACGCGGTGGTTCTTTTGTATTTCTTTTTTTCCGTCTTTTTCTTAAATTCAAAACTTTTTTTATTAAAAAAATAGAGAACCAAACCGTCATTAGGCTTTCCCCCCTTCTCTCCACAGTGCTCCTGAAGAAAAATATTATTTGACTAAAATGTCAAAAAAAACTGCTAATGAGGGTTTGTTAGGAAACATGTTAACTACCAAAATCCACTAAAATCAAGATCTTACCTGATTGTCTTCCCCTACCCCCACAACCCCCCGGCCCCTCAATTTTTTTCAAGGCTTGTTGCATATCATATGAAAGCCCATTGGAAATGCTTTTATATGAGACTTTTCCGAGGTTTGTGTCTTTTGCCGGGGCGGAGATATCAGATATCATCGTTTGAGAGATCGAAAAATAACAGTGATTGGGAACAACGGCAAAGTTCCTGTTTCGTCTAGTTTCGGTTTTTAATTTTTCGCATCATTAATGGTTTCTGTTCCGTTTCGGTTTCACCTTTCTACCAGTTACTGGTTTTGTTCCGTTTCCGTTACATATGATTTTCGAATTTTCCTACAAAAAATGTTCCACTTTTAGGGGAGAAAAAAATTGATTGTTTTTTGGTTTTGCGTTTCTCCTTCGTTCTTCCTTTTTAAATTTTGCTACTTCGTTTCTTCAAGATTATGTTTTTTTTTTAATCCGTTACTGGTACGAGTTCCTACCTTAATAGAAATTACGAAAGTGTTTCTGGGGTTGTTTCTTTTAACAAAAGTTACCAGAAACGTCTTCTATCCGTTCCTGAATGTTAATTTAATCCCGTTTCTTGGTTTTAATTTGAAAAAAAAAAAAAAGTTACATTAAATGTCTTGGTTACATATTGAAAAAATTTCATACAGTTTCCGTTCCCGTTCCCGTTCCCGTTTCTGTTCCCGTTCCTGTCTCTTTTCCATCGTATCTTCTTTCCCGCTTAATTCAATGAAAACTTCAAAAAAAAAAAAAAAATGAGAGGACATGAGAGGAAAGAAGACTTCTAAACAATAGAAGGCATCACTTCCAGGCATTTTTTAACAGTCTTTATTTTGAAGTCTTAAAACTTAAACGGGAGGATTACCTTTCAAGAATGGGTTTCATGCGACCAATTTTTAACTAGGAGTTAAAATTGATAGCGAAGGCCACGGTAAAAAATTTTGTGTTAAAAGTAACAGAATTTGCCTGTGGCCTTGAACAAACACTAAAAACAAAAGAATGTCTTATGACAATAACATTCTATTTTTTTAACATAAAAAATAGCGGGCCCTTTTTTAGCAAGTGAACATAAAATTTGTTACTGTGGATATAACAGTTTTTTTATGTATTTGCCGAATATCATTTCCTTTCTTCATCTAATGGGTGGAAAATAGTTAAATCTTCGCTTTTAATAAAACTGCTGAAATATTTCATTTTTAAAGTCGATATCACTTTTGAACGAAATTTTGGAACAAGTAGTGGAAATTTTAAATTCTAGTAAATAAGTGTAAGGATTTTTTTTTTCTTTTTTTTTTTCAAAATTAAGTTTTTATTTATTTTGTCATGAATATGAATAAAGAAAAGATGCAACCATTTAAAAAACATTTCTACATGAAATCATTTACCCGCATTTCAAATTTTCACCACTTGTCCAAAAATTTCGTTCAAAAGTGACTGCGGCTTTAAAACTTGCAAATATTTTTGTACGTTTATTAAAAACGATAAATCAAATATTTTCCACCCATGAAACGAAGAAAAGAAAACGATATTGATATTCGGCAAAATATGTAGAAAATTGATTCTGCTAGTACCAATTTTAACTTCTGGTTAAAAATAGAACAAATGTCTTTCCAAGCAAGATTTTGATAGGTAATCCTCTCCAATTTTTTTACCCTTATAATTAAAACAAAAAAAAAAAAAAAAAAAAAAAAAAATCTTACTCGAATATGAGTGCATATCCCTACGTAGGACTACGTCTTTGGGGTACTGTCCTAATATTGCTAAATTGAAACGATAAAACGGATAAAAACGAATTTTTTTGCTCGTTTTTGATCAAAAAAATCGAATTTTTTAATAAAAATATTAGTTTCTTTCCAGGCACGAAAAAAACTTAAAATTTTTTATGCAAAAGGTTGAAAGCTGAAAAACATTAGTCAAAATTTTAATTAGTCTTCAAAGCTAAAATTTTAATATTAAAACACTGCTTTAGCTCATATTCTTGGCTAAAAAAAAGCAAAAAATTAAAAAATGTAGTGAACATTTTATTTAAAATTTCGAAGTTCTTGTTTTGTTCATGCAGTCTAATTTTAATACTTAAAAAAAGATATTTGGAAAAAAAAACGGCGAAAGTTAAAAAAAAAAACAGTTAAATAAAACAAGAAATTTTCAAGTCCTTGAATTAACAACTTAAAGTTTCTTGAAAATTTTCAAGAATTTTTTTAAGTCCTTGCTTTCGTATATGTTGTCTTTACTATTAAAAAAGGCCAAAAAGGCCAAAAAAAAAAAAAAATAGTCAAAATATTATTTAAAATTTAACTTTTTTAAAAGTAAAATTTACAAGAAATTTAAGTTCATTCTTTCGTTCACGTCGTCTAATTTAAATAAAATTTTAACTTTAAATTCTTTGTATTTTTTAGAAAATGGATTGTACTTTAAAAAAAGTTAAATTAAAATATAACATTTTACTATTAAAACAGGCAAAAGTTATAAAAAATAGTGAAAATATTATTTAAAATTTTTATATTAAAACGATAAAATATTAATTTCTGATGCGAACAGGGCCCACCTGGACAGAACCGGACAGACAGATTTCTCCAGGACCGAGCCCCAAGACATATAGTCCTGCGTCAAAAAAAGAAAAACGTGAAATAAAAAAACATGAATAAAAAAACTCGAGAAAAAAAACATAATTAAGAATCACTGTAATCCGAATGACACTCTCCTATGACTCAATTTTAAAAATTAAATAAACGTTTGCTTGCTTTTGTTTCTAACAGAACCGGGAACGGGAACGGGAACGGGTTTTGTTCCCGTTTCTGTTACCGTTCCGTTCTTTTTACCAACTCTTCGTTTCTGGTTTCCGTGATTGTTTCTACTTTTATTTACCATTAGTTTCTGTTTCCATCCGTTTTTTCCTCCAATGTTTTATTTGGTTTCTGATACCGGTACTGGGTTTTCGTATTTTTGTTGCTGTTACAACTTTCGTTACTTTTTTTTTACCACCGTTACCGTAGTTCCGTTTCGGTTACCGTGTTTTGCCAAATTTTTCCGTCGGTTTGGGTTTCTCGTTTCTGTTCCGAATTCAGTTTCGATGAGTTTCCAGTTTCGTTAACGTTTCAAGATAATAAATAATTCGTTTCCCGTTTCGTTCCTGTTCCCATATTTAAAAAATGGCCGTTATTTATCGTTTTTCGTTCCGCGTTTCGTTACCGTTCCCAATCACTGAAAAATAAACACTTAATTTTGGGCTATTGAAACGACGATATCTCCGTCCCTGTAAAAGATATAGACCTCGGCTAGGTCTCATTTTAAAGCGTTTCCAATGGGTTTTCATATAATATGTAACAAGCCTTGATATGCAACAAGCCTTGAAAAAAAAATTGAGGGGCTGGGGGGGTTGTCGGGAATAGGGGAAGACAATCAGGTACGATTTTGATTGTAGTGGATTTTGTTAGTTAATATGTTTCCTAACAAATCCTCATTAGCAGTTTTTTTTGACATTTTAGTCGAATAATATTTTTGTTCAGGACCACTGTGTCTCCCCATGATTTGAGAATGCGAACATGTTGCTTCGGTTTTTTTGTTTTTCATTAGTTTTTCTCGGGTTTAGTTTAAATAAAATCTTAAAATGAAATGCATCTGCAGTCGAATTTTCGCCATTAACGCCGACCTTCACGTGGTCGTCGGGCTAATATGGGTGAAGAAAGAAAGCAATTCCATTTAAAAGATTGAAAAGTTACCCCCAAGTGACATTTTTTAGCAACTGCTTATGGTAAAGGGGTTTGCGACGGTGTAGGGGAAATTTAAAAAGAAAAGCAGTACAGGCTAGTACGCAAGCGCCTCCAGAACTGGAAACATTATTTCACAAAGATTCGAACAGTTACGCGGAACAGCAATCCATTTTAGACACCATAAATTTCTTTTTGGGACACACTAAAAAAAAACCGAAAAAAAGTACAGTGAAAAGAAAAGTCATGATAGAATTAGTCATGATAGGTTTGCACAAAGCAAAACTATACCAGACACGCAAATGTTTCCCTCATTTATTCCTAACAAAAAATGGTCAGCTACCGTAGAATGGGGTGAAGTTGAAAGGAAATTCAAAAAAAATTCTAGGTTTATTTTAGGCACTAAAAATATAATTTTTTACTTAAGTATTCCAAAAACAATATCCACTTAATGAAATAAGAAAGTTTTATTTTTAGTGCCTAAAATAAACCTAGAATATTTTTTTTCGAATTTCCTTTAAACTTCACCCCATTCTATGGTAGTGATTAGAAAGTATTCTCGAGGGAAAGTAATTTACTAGATACCGTAAAAAAGCCTTGTTCCGAAGTAAAAATGTCGAACTATCAGAAGCAAGGTAATGTTTATTATTCATTGTAATTTTTAGCAAATATACTAATAGCTTTGTTTTCATCATGTTAACATCAATATTTTCATCATTTTTGTCACAGAAGTACAAAACTGTTTAATTTTAAAACTGCGATAGCCTATGTCATTTAAAATAAAAAAAAAATACAATAGTAATAATCCCCCCACATCCCCACTCAAATTTACAGTGGGGTCTATTTAGCTCTGCAGCCCAGAGTTGGATTTGACAGAATAGTAATAAATCATTTTTTTCCCTTTTTTTTTCCGCTTTAAGTGTCTTAATTAGAAAAACCAAAAAAAATAATTTTAGTATTTTCGGAGGTGTCCCCCTTAACTTTTTTTATTTTCATGAGATAAATTTCCTTTCATTTTTCCAAATTTTTTACTCGACGGCAAAGCGTGCCTCATCGAGCCTCTAGTTCGAAAGAATCCCGTAACAACCAAAAAATTTCAGTTTTATCTCATATAAAATAAAAAAATTTAGGGGTGGCACCTGCGTAAATGAAAATTTCCAAAATAAGAACCACCCTAATGTGAATGGACATCTCCCATTGTCCATTCCGCGGTATGGTCCACTCTGGGCAAATTCAGCGTTCCCCTTTGAGGATTATAACGGGAAGCTTTCCAAAATTGTGCTTGGTTTTCGGGATTGGAACAGAAATTAGGCGTTCATCTCATGCCAAATATTTATATTATTGCACGACGTTTCGATAACCAAGAAGATTTACAATGAAGAAGATAACGAATGGTTATCGAAACGTCGGGCAATAATATAAATATTTGGCATGAGATGAATGCCTAATTTCTGTTCCAATCCCGAAAACCAAGCACAATTATTATTTTTGGAACGATAGCGTACTTACTTTCCAAAATTGTCCAAGGAAAAAACAAGAATTCACATGCACATTATACGTTATCTCCCCTACCGTAAAAACGTTAGGTACCAGAGATACATGCTTTCAATGCTTAATCAGCTCTCATGAAGTCATCTTCCGTCCCATCATCTCTTCGTAAAGTGAAGATGGCAAATACAAAGAGAGCCCAGTGCTCTAAATACTCATCTGGCAGACAAAGTAGGCAGAAAATAAAAGAGTAGCCAATTTTGAGAAATTATACCCGACCTTTTACGAAATGTCTCACATTAAGTTTAAAGAGAACAATCTTACAATCTCAACATCCAAAACGATTTTAACGCTTTTAACGATATTTATAATAACGAGATGAAGAAAAAATTTTAAAAAATGTCCCAGATTAAAATTATGTTTTTCTACCAGGACAAATAAGACCGATTCTAACTTTATCCGGGATATGACGACGCCTCATAATTTTAATCTCGGAAATTTTTTTTAAAATTCTAGTGGATTGAAATACCTCATCTATTAGCCAAGGGGACAAATCATTGCAGCGACAAAACCCGCTACGAAGGAAAAGAATTTTCAGAGCTTCAAAATGGCCTGAGAAAATTCCTTTCAGAGGAGGGCAAAAAAGAAAAACAAAATTAAAATCACTCACCGAAGTTCTGGAACACGGATGCGGTAACCCCTCACTGTAGCCGGCTTGATGTTCCCGATCTCTGGTGGCTCCATGGCTTCAGGCTCCTTTTGGGCGTTGTAGACTATTTCATCAGGGGTTACATTATTTAATTAGCGAAACGCTCCCGGACGGCATTAAAAAATAACTTCATTTAAAATATAAAATTTAAAATTAAAATAAAAAAAGACGAACTTCACCGCGACCCCGACCTAGGCTACCGTTCGAATGGTTGCCTACGAAAAAAAGTATGCGAACCGAACCGAAACGCAACCCCCGAAAAAAGTTCGAAGATCAGCATCCAAGCAACTGAAAAGGAAAAAAAAAGTGAATTAAATTATGATTTTTAGATACTAATTTTTGAAGTACATAAGTTAAAACATTGACGAATTGGAAGATATGGTGAGATTCATTTGGAAAAAAATACTTCAAACAAAAAGAAAAATGAAGATAAAAATACAGTACACCTCGGTTATAAAGCCCACGGAAATAACGCGAAATCGCTTATAGCGCTGTTATAACGCCGGTCCCGGCGGAATCCCATAAGATTATGTATATTTATCCTCGCTTATAACGCAGTAAGACCTTGGAAGTAACGCGGCCTTCTCTCTAAAATATTTCGGTCTAAGAGCCTGAACCTTCTTTTTTTTTTCAAGAATTACCTTTTCTCACATGTTATGGCGGTTCTTTCACATCGGCTATAGCGCGGTTTTTTGGGTAATTTGGTTAAAATTCTATATGATCATTCGTATTTGCCCCCCGCTTTTAGCGCGGTCCGACTTGGGTCAGGTTTTTTGTCTAAAAACGTTTTTTTTGCCAACGGAGCGGAGCAGAAAACCTTTTTTTTATGGGTTTCTTTTGTTTAAGTTTTTTGGGGCGTTTGAATTACTCTGCAGATCTTTTATTTGAAAGCCAGGCACAGAGAAAATTGAATGAAAAAGAAAGTTAATTTTTTTTAGGGCTTCAAGGCTGTTTATTTGTTCACATTTTGTATTATTGAGCTCAAAAAATGTAACCCTTATTGAGTACCTAAATGGCAATAAGATCAGATCAGATAAATCAGTCTGGGGGTGTTTTTCAAATTAAAAAGCAAAAAATAATTTTGTTTTCTTGTTATAATAAAGTCTTTTAACCTAAAAAACATTTTTAAAAAAAAGAAAAATTAACTTTGTTTATAACGCGACCCCGGCTATAACGTGGTTTTGACTCCGGTCCCTTGGATCGCGTTATAACCGAGGTGTACTGTAGTTATTTATTATTTCTTGGATTTTTTCAGCTAATTACCGCTTTTTTTTTTTTTTAAATAAAAAAAAGAGTATATTTGACAGTGTCTATTAAAAAAAAAAAAAAAAAAAAAAAAAAAAAAAACTGAAGTAAAAATATTATGTTGTGCCTCTATTTACGCATTAAGCTTAATATAATCCCAAAATAGGATTAGCCCTTTGCAGCCCAATGATCCCACGGACCACCAGTTTTGCAACCCTGCAAAGCTTCAATTTTCTTAAAAGATTGTAAAAACCATGTAACTAGGGGTACTTTGACTTGCTGAAACTGAATATGAAGTCAGGATTTAAAAAAAAAACCAAAATTCAAGATGGCGGATGGTTGGTAAATTCCAACTTTATAACATAGCAAATAACAGAGCTCATTATTACTCAAAGGGAGCTATTAGTCAGTAAACAGGTTTTTAAGATGCTCCTATAGCAGTTTTCCAGCATAAGTCTTGTTTTTTTTTAACCGAGAAAACAAAATTTATACGGTAATTTTTATATAAAAAATTCATTAATTATTACACTGACAACGGGCTTTGGGACATCCGAGTAAAATTGCAAATTCTTCTTTTTTTTTTTTTTTTTTTTTTTTTTTTTTTCATATATAATTTAATAATTTGCTAAAAAAATTCCTACCTTATGACTTAAGATTCGAAGACAGAATCACTCTTCCGAGAATGCGAATCTCAGGATTCCGTGTTCTTCCCCATTCCTGACCATCTGTCAGGGACCGGCAGAAAATACCGATGCATGGCAGCTATGAAGCGGTCCCTGTAGTCCTTAGGCTGTATAATGGTAGGCTGCTTTCCTTGACCTCCCATGATGACAGACTTTTTCACCATAGTCTCCAGCTTCTTATCCCATGTGAAGGTCCTTATGTAATCTGGAATGAAGATATAAAAATAACTCTTGATTCCAGGAGACTTTTGACGTGAGATCAAAAGTAACTCTAATCTAATGCGTTCAATGAAAAGTAAGTTCGCAAAAAAAAAAAAAAAAAAATGATGATTGGATTAATATACAGGGTGGAAAATGTTTTATGGTTTTCGAATTCATTTGAATTCTATAAGACTTTTATCTGTCGCAAATTGCATTAAAAATTATCGAATTCTTATGCCTATCGAGTGCGCATAATGAAAATTCGATATAATGATTAATCAGTTTGCGGCTGATAGGTACAAACTTTTTTTTTTTAACATAGAAAATCATTTTTTTTAAATTTTTTTCAGTGATTGGGAACGGTAACGAAACGCGGAACGAAAAACGATAAATAACGGCCATTTTTTAAATATGGGAACAGGAACGAAACGGGAAACGAATTATTTATTATCTTGAAACGTTAACGAAACTGGAAACTCATCGAAACTGAATTCGGAACAGAAACGAGAAACCCAAACCGACGGAAAAATTTGGCAAAACACGGTAACCGAAACGGAACTACGGTAACGGTGGTAAAAAAAAAGTAACGAAAGTTGTAACAGCAACAAAAATACGAAAACCCAGTACCGGTATCAGAAACCAAATAAAACATTGGAGGAAAAAACGGATGGAAACAGAAACTAATGGTAAATAAAAGTAGAAACAATCACGGAAACCAGAAACGAAGAGTTGGTAAAAAAGAACGGAACGGTAACAGAAACGGGAACAAAACCGTTCCCGTTCCCGTTCCCGGTTCTGTTAGAAACAAAAGCAAGCAAACGTTTATTTAATTTTTAAAATTGAGTCATAGGAGAGTGTCATTCGGATTACAGTGATTCTTAATTATGTTTTTTTCTCGAGTTTTTTATTCATGTTTTTTTATTTCACGTTTTTCTTTTTTTGACGCAGGACTATATGTCTTGGGGCTCGGTCCTGGAGAAATCTGTCTGTCCGGGTTCTGTCCAGGTGGGCCCTGTTCGCATCAGAAATTAATATTTTATCGTTTTAATATAAAAATTTTAAATAATATTTTCACTATTTTTTATAACTTTTGGCCTGTTTTAATAGTAAAATGTTATATTTTAATTTAACTTTTTTTAAAGTACAATCCATTTTCTAAAAAATACAAAGAATTTAAAGTTAAAATTTTATTTAAATTAGACGACGTGAACGAAAGAATGAACTTAAATTTCTTGTAAATTTTACTTTTAAAAAAGTTAAATTTTAAATAATATTTTGACTATTTTTTTTTTTTTTTGGCCTTTTTGGCCTTTTTTAATAGTAAAGACAACATATACGAAAGCAAGGACTTAAAAAAATTCTTGAAAATTTTCAAGAAACTTTAAGTTGTTAATTCAAGGACTTGAAAATTTCTTGTTTTATTTAACTGTTTTTTTTTTTAACTTTCGCCGTTTTTTTTTCCAAATATCTTTTTTTAAGTATTAAAATTAGACTGCATGAACAAAACAAGAACTTCGAAATTTTAAATAAAATGTTCACTACATTTTTTAATTTTTTGCTTTTTTTTAGCCAAGAATATGAGCTAAAGCAGTGTTTTAATATTAAAATTTTAGCTTTGAAGACTAATTAAAATTTTGACTAATGTTTTTCAGCTTTCAACCTTTTGCATAAAAAATTTTAAGTTTTTTTCGTGCCTGGAAAGAAACTAATATTTTTATTAAAAAATTCGATTTTTTTGATCAAAAACGAGCAAAAAAATTCGTTTTTATCCGTTTTATCGTTTCAATTTAGCAATATTAGGACAGTACCCCAAAGACGTAGTCCTACGTAGGGATATGCACTCATATTCGAGTAAGATTTTTTTTTTTTTTTTTTTTTTTTTTTTGTTTTAATTATAAGGGTAAAAAAATTGGAGAGGATTACCTATCAAAATCTTGCTTGGAAAGACATTTGTTCTATTTTTAACCAGAAGTTAAAATTGGTACTAGCAGAATCAATTTTCTACATATTTTGCCGAATATCAATATCGTTTTCTTTTCTTCGTTTCATGGGTGGAAAATATTTGATTTATCGTTTTTAATAAACGTACAAAAATTTGCAAGTTTTAAAGCCGCAGTCACTTTTGAACGAAATTTTGGACAAGTGGTGAAAATTTGAAATGCGGGTAAATGATTTCATGTAGAAATGTTTTTTAAATGGTTGCATCTTTTCTTTATTCATATTCATGACAAAATAAATAAAAACTTAATTTTGAAAAAAAAAAAGAAAAAAAAAATCCTTACACTTATTTACTAGAATTTAAAATTTCCACTACTTGTTCCAAAATTTCGTTCAAAAGTGATATCGACTTTAAAAATGAAATATTTCAGCAGTTTTATTAAAAGCGAAGATTTAACTATTTTCCACCCATTAGATGAAGAAAGGAAATGATATTCGGCAAATACATAAAAAAACTGTTATATCCACAGTAACAAATTTTATGTTCACTTGCTAAAAAAGGGCCCGCTATTTTTTTATGTTAAAAAAAATAGAATGTTATTGTTCATAAGACATTCTTTTGTTTTTAGTGTTTGTTCAAGGCCACAGGCAAATTCTGTTACTTTTAACACAAAATTTTTTACCGTGGCCTTCGCTATCAATTTTAACTCCTAGTTAAAAATTGGTCGCATGAAACCCATTCTTGAAAGGTAATCCTCCCGTTTAAGTTTTAAGACTTCAAAATAAAGACTGTTAAAAAAATGCCTGGAAGTGATGCCTTCTATTGTTTAGAAGTCTTCTTTCCTCTCATGTCCTCTCATTTTTTTTTTTTTTTTGAAGTTTTCATTGAATTAAGCGGGAAAGAAGATACGATGGAAAAGAGACAGGAACGGGAACAGAAACGGGAACGGGAACGGGAACGGAAACTGTATGAAATTTTTTCAATATGTAACCAAGACATTTAATGTAACTTTTTTTTTTTTTTTTTTTTTTTTCAAATTAAAACCAAGAAACGGGATTAAATTAACATTCAGGAACGGATAGAAGACGTTTCTGGTAACTTTTGTTAAAAGAAACAACCCCAGAAACACTTTCGTAATTTCTATTAAGGTAGGAACTCGTACCAGTAACGGATTAAAAAAAAAACATAATCTTGAAGAAACGA
Source organism: Liposcelis bostrychophila (assembly GCA_037577465.1). Taxonomy (NCBI): domain Eukaryota; kingdom Metazoa; phylum Arthropoda; class Insecta; order Psocodea; family Liposcelididae; genus Liposcelis; species Liposcelis bostrychophila. Next base: position 4,573,698 of record CM075215.1, read on the forward strand.
AGTAGCAAAATTTAAAAAGGAAGAACGAAGGAGAAACGCAAAACCAAAAAACAATCAATTTTTTTCTCCCCTAAAAGTGGAACATTTTTTGTAGGAAAATTCGAAAATCATATGTAACGGAAACGGAACAAAACCAGTAACTGGTAGAAAGGTGAAACCGAAACGGAACAGAAACCATTAATGATGCGAAAAATTAAAAACCGAAACTAGACGAAACAGGAACTTTGCCGTTGTTCCCAATCACTGATTTTTTTTTAGAATCCTGATAAAATTCGGAGCATTCTGTATATTTCAAAATTTTTTTTTCACCCCCAATTTATACCCTTGAAAGAGGGTTGAAAAATTTGTTCGAAACACTCGGTTTTCCGATCGGCGCGAAGATTATCAAACAGTTTTCAAAGGAGACGTTTTAACGCGTCATGTCGATTCAGAAACCGACTTTCCTTCCCGTACGAAAAAGGGATGCATAAAACTTGTATTATTTATACAAAAATTATACATAAATATATACAAAAATTGGACATGCATAAAAATGCATAAATTATGTATAAAGAACTTATATTTTTTTATCCTACAATATGATTATACATAAATTATGTATAAAAAACTTTAACTTTTTTAACAAATTTTTTTTTTTTTTATCCTCGGGGATGATTATGCATAAACTATGTATAAGAAACTAAGAAACATAAACTTTTTCAACGAACGAAAATTATACATATAATTATATATAAATTATACATAAATTATACATAAATATATATATGATTAATTGATTATACATACACTAGCCGCTTCGGGGCCGCTTCGCGGCCCCTTCGCGTCTAGCCTAAAGTAATGTAGGAAAACGTTAAAACGTTAAATACTCAAGTTTTTCCGCCCAAAAAATGCGACTGTGGACAAAAATGCGAAATATTTTAGGCAAATAAAACAACTATTTTTTCGCCAATTTTTTTTTTGTCTGATGCCACTAATTTTTTTTGTCTGCGGGAAAAAATGCGATATTTTTTAGGAAACAAAATTAAAATCTTCAAAGTTAAAATTTTAATATTAAAACATTACTTAGCAATTTAAAAAATTAAAATTAAAATTAAAAATTTTTACTTAAATAGCTTGTCTGCGGACAAACGCGGACAAACGCAGACAAAGTTTGTGCAAAGAGTTTGTGCAAAGAGAACAGACAGACACACATGTCGAAAATTGAAAAATATTTAAAAAAAAAAAAAAAAAAAAACCACCGCCTACAGACAGACACACATCCCTTCCCCCCCTTCCCCCAAAAAAAAAAAAAAAAAAAAAAAAAAATCACCGCCTACAACAGACACACATGTCGAAAGTTGAAAAATTTTTTGCAAAAAAAAAAATTTTTTGCTGAAACTTTATGTATTTTTTCGTCAAATTCGTTAAAATTAGCTTGTCTGCGGACAAATGCGGACAAACGGAGGGGTTTTATTATATAGGTAGACTAGCCGCTTCGAGGGCGCTTCGCGCCCTCTACGCGTCTAGTGCTTGGCCTTTCTCATTAGGAAAAAATGAAAAAACTGAGTGATATTTTTTTCCGGTTCTTCAGTTGTTTGCCTGTAATTGAACCTACAGCCGTAATTCTGTTTGAGTATATACCGATTTTATTCCCTGGGCTTCAAAATTAATAAATTCAATATCATTTGAAGATTCGAAAAATTTGGTGGCACCTATTTAGATTTTTTGAGGGGTCTGTAAGTACCGTGAACCTTGTATTCCGCCACTCAGTAACGCAAAATACTGGGAAAATGGACGAAAAAGATAGACACTGAGATCGGTTTTAGTTTTTTTGGCTTTGATTCTCTTCCCACATAGCATGCAAACTTACATATGTAACAATAAATTTGGTCCAGAAGAGTTAGTTTAGGGTAAAACACCCAAAGCCAGAACAGTCACCAAAACCTGAACAGTTTATAAGCTAAACTCCAATTTCCTTTTACGGGCATGTGTGTTTAGCTTAAGACCTGTTCAGGATTAGGTGACTGCTCAGGCTTTGGGTGTTTTACCTTTATGCAAATCCATTTTGCTAAGCTTGCTATAAGTTAAATTTTTAACGGGATTTCAAAAAAGTATAAAATTGCTATAAGTTGTTAACTTGCATGCAAGTCATTATTTGTGTAATTTTGCGGAAAATTGCATGTTCTCAAAAGATCTATCTTCAAATTCCTTAAAAGCAAGGGGCAAAAACTTTTTGGAGCGCCTATGTTTAGCTTATGTAAGCTCAGAAAAAGAAACGGAAACGTTTCTTTTGCTCCCATAAACTAAACATTACAAACGGAAAGGTCACTTTTGCTAATGTCACCCCCTGCCTAAAAGGATTTTAGAGGATACGAAGGTAGAGGTTTCCAATTAAACTCCTCTATTACAGCAAACTTATTGTTGCATAAAAAACGAATTTCATATAAATTATCTTTTTAAGAGAGCTGGGGGAGTATTGTAAACAAATTAAAAATTCATTGCCGCACTAAAATTTCACCTCCCAGTATGTAAGTTTGCAAGCTATCTAGGTTTGGTCTCGAATACCCAAATCATTTTCGGATCAATCAATTTTGGGATCCACATAATTTTTTGGGGTTGGATTTTGTTGTACATTAGCGAGGACAATTGCTTTTAATAGATTTTGAGCTGGAAAACTCCCGAACCCGAAGCTGGAGAGGGGGGGCAGAGTACATGGTATCTTTAGATCTTCTTTTTGCAAGATCTATTTTTGCACTAAATTTTCCCGAAGGGTTCAATTTATTTATTTATTTATTTATTTATTTATTTATTTATTTTTATTTCGTTTTATTTTATTTTTTTCTGAGTGGACAATTCTAAAAGTTAAAAGGAACAAAAATAATTCGCATAATTTTGTTTCTGTACTGAACGAACTGTATCTGCCGCTGGAGAGGTTGGCGGACCTTTTTTTGTATTAAGATGAATGCGAGAGTAAAAAAAGCTCCAACCATTTGGTATTCTCACCAAGCTGTTTTTTTTCTAACGGGGTGTTACATGTTGAGATCTGTTTCTATGCTCAAACAGGGTAGGGTTATCCAAGGACCCCATAATAAAAATTTGAAAGTTTTCACGGCAAGCTATAGAAATAAAAAAAATGACTGAATAAGAAAAATAAAGCAAAAGCAGTTCTAGAATGATCTTATAAAAATGTACCTTCTCCCAAATAAACCACCTAAAGAATTTATAATTCAGAATTTTGTTGTTCAGATGCAGTATAATCTTTCTCCCGGTTATACTGCATCCTATCTCTCTTTTTTTTGAAGTTCATTTTATTGCAGGGACGAATTTACAAACTCTATAGGTCATTCTGCATTGTGTTCAAGGGGGCTTTCACAACTGAGGGCCATGGGAGGATCTAGAATTTTTTTCTAGGGGGGGGGGGGCTAAGAATAGAAAAAGAATTTTCTGGGGGGGGGGGGGGCTAAAATATTCAGGCCATATAATTTTCAAAATTCTAGGGGGGCTATTCTGCTTCCTGGGGGAGGGCTAGCACCCCTCAGCCCCCCTAGATCCGCCCATGCTGAGAGCAGTGGCGAGCCATTCATTAGGCTCTTCAGAATGCCGAACACAAAAAAAAAAAAAAAAAAAAAAAAAAAATGAAAAAATTTTAATAAAAGTACTTGCTTAGAGCGTGGTTTTTTCATGTTGAAAAATGAATTAGTACGTAATATAGTTCCCCGATTTCCAAAAGCCGAACATTTTACCGCTCCTGAAGCGTTCTGGAAACCTTTGTGCTAGTAGAACAGATTTTAAAATTTAAAGAAAAAAACAGTTCCTGTATCTTTCTGTTGCAAAAATTATTAAATGATTTCTTTCGGTGGTAAAGAGGGGCTTCAGAATTCGGGGACGGAGAAGAAACTACCGGGAGAAAATGCTGCTGAGATTAATATGCGACCTCTTGATAGAGGGAAATATGAAAATTTAAAAAAAGAAGTCGAAAAGTTGAGATCCAATGGGAGGGGTTAAAAATTCGGGAAAAAGGGAGGAAAAAAAACAGCAGAAATTTTAACAAAGTAAATTTAAGTAAGAAATCTTCTACATTTTGGCACGGCCGTTTGGCTTGGTGTTGAAATAATTATAAGTTACCATTGAGGTACTAAGTAATAATAAGCAATATTTATACAGCAGTCATAAAAATCGTAACATTTTTTTTTACAACACGAAAAGGGTGACAGATAAAAGAAGGAAGCAATGGAAAGAAATTAAAATGACATTCAATTACAATAAAGAGAAAAAATTTGCAAATTCAGGCATCGTACCCGTAATAAAAAAAGGTTCTTTTGTACGACTTCCAACAACAACTCATCGCAGGTATACTTTTTTTTCCTTAGGGCCGTTTCACATGGAGCGGATGATCCGCGCGTTTTTATTGCACTAGCGTATGCGTATGCCTTTCACATGAAGTGCGTTTCTATGACAGTGCCTCAACAATGGAACGCTCCGTTTAATTACTTTTATCCAAAAATAAAATTAATTTTTTTAAAAATAATTAAGTACGAATTTTTATTTTGAAAAATTCGAATTCCTCAAGAGATCCCGATTAAAATGGTATAAAATTTTTCCTCATTACCATAATTTACAGTTTTACAACTGCATTTATCTATCTTTGTCTGTTTTTTCAAAGATACTTTTTTTCAAAATTCATTTTTTCGGAATACTTTTACAATGGGCACTGTCGACCTGATTTATTAAAATTTATTGAACTTCATTTTCCCGCGTAAATAAGCCTACCTGGTTCCTCTCTTTTTTTTCTTAGCCAATTCCCAAAATTATAGTTAATACCTTTATAAAACTTTTAATTAACAAAATGATATACATATTATCTTAACATTCATGTATTTCAGTGTATTTTTATATCATTTTAATCGGGAGGACGCGAAGAATACGATTTTAAAAAAATTAATTAAAGAAAATGTAAATTTAAAAAAAAAGTAATTTAGATTTTGAATAAAATGCAATTAAAACCAGGTAATGTCATAAAAACGCGCGTATCATGTGAAAGCGTCCATTTGATTCCGTGGGCATACCGATACGCCATCCGCTCTTCAAACGCCGGAGCTCGGCGTGTCTCCGGCGGTTGACCAGCGGATGATCATCCGCTGCGTTTCATGTGAAAGGTTCCATTTAACTCAATGGGCAGAGCGTTTGGGGTAATAAAAACGCAGCGGATCATCCGCTCCATGTGAAACGGCCCTTATGGGGATTTAACATGGTGCTTCGCTTTTTCCGCCGAATCGGGAAACTGGATGGACCCGGGAAAGCGAAAATTTTTGAGGTTCCTAATCACACGGGAATCTGGCAGGGGCCGGAATTTCGCAACGATAGGCCTTATGGTTCCCGAGAAAACGGCATACCCGAACTCTCATTATAAGTCGGAGGCGCAGACAACGATATAACTTATGCTAAACCCTGCTTATGTTAAAAAACGGGCGGGTCGCAATATTTTAAACGGCTTTGGCTCTCTTCTTAGTATAGGGACGAATTTTTGGAATTTACTTCTAAGACGACTGGGGTTGCAAACGATTCGGTTTATGGAAAACGGGTCGCATTTTAAAAGACAGAGGGACAGTATTTTCCAAACGGTTTCGTTGGAACTTTTTATATTATGATAAGGCGGAATTTCTTATGGGATTTAACACGGGGTTTGGTCTGAATTTTTCGGCTTCCTATTTTATATATATAGATTATACATAAATTATATATAAATTATGTAGGTCCAAATTTTTGTATAAATTATACAAAATTAATATATATTTTTTGTATTTATTTTGCAAAAAATTTACATATTTTATGCATCTCTTTTTTGTACGGGTTTTCATTTGTGATTTCGTATATTTTTAGGAATTGCACAGTTTTTTTTTAAATTTCCCCTCATAAATTTTTTTAATTTTTTTTATTTTCAACTATTATATTTCTTAATTTCTTTTGTTTTTATGTTAGTTGCCTCCGGTTTAAATTGCGCTTCAGCTACTCCCGACGACGAGACCATACAGATATACCGAGATAAAAAGATACCTTAAACTGTCTACCTTAAACTGTCTTCCATAGCTTAAAAGGAAAAATCGAACCGTCCGGCTGTTATCTTAGCTTTTTACAGTCAAGAGCAGAAAACAAGTCAAATTTATATTAAATGCTGTGGAAATTATATCCACTTTTGGTGTCAACCGGCCACTTATCCCTGTTTCGAGAATTGCTGAACATGCGTTGGAACAAAAGAAAGTTTACCACCGACTGCATCTGCTTTTAGAAAAAATTCATAGTAGAAAATGCTAAACAACATTGTTTGTTTAGCATTTTCTACTATAAATTTTCTGTTATTACCCAGGTGGGCAGGACAAGGGCAAAAAACGCACGAAAAAAAAACTAAGAATATAGTGATTTAAAGACCGTTTAACTGTTATGTAGAAGTTGTGGGCCGGCAATAAACTTAAAAAAAAAAATCAACTTGGAAATGTCAAACAATATTGTTGCTAGAAAATCACTTTTAAAAAAAATAATGTTAGGGGACGTCCATGTATCTGGCTCTTTGTTCTGGCTACGGGTTCGAAATTTTATTAAAATTCTTCCCCGGATTCAGGCGTGGTTTGATGTAATTTAAAAGTCACTGCCGTTGAATTTTTTTAATTGAATGCTATTTTTTTTTTATTTCAAGACTTTGAGAGAGCTTAAACAAGAAATGGCGGAGAAGAGAATGACATGCCCCTTCAATCCGTCTCATCAAATTTTACCCAATCGGTGGCTGGCCACCTCTTTAAATGGGGCACAACAATGGGGCCATAAACCTGTATTTAACAATACCATTACTCCTTTTGATCGGGATCCTCACCACTGTTATAATGAGCTTTAATGAGCTTTTACCGTGTACACCCCAGGTTCAGAAATGGCAGAGAATGTGTTACCACCTCAAAAATGGGGCTGGGAAATCCAAGACAACTCCAAGTTGGCTATTCCAACTCATCACTCCAGCTCCTGAAAAATTGCTGAAACTTATCGCATTCGCCTGTACCAAGGTTTGCAAAGGAAGGTGTTCTTGTAAAAAAAAATCAGGATTGCATTGCAGAACTTATGTCCCAACTGCTGTGGTACAAGCTGCTCAAACACAAAGATTTTATTGCCGGATGATGACTCTGATGACGACCTTGCAGAAGATCGAAGGAATGTTTTACTCTGTGGCATAGGGGAACCTAGGATCTCCAGGGTTTAAAAATTTTTTATTCTATTTTGAATCTCGATGAAAGTAAAGACAATATCGTTTCCTTCAAGAAAAATGAGTTATAAGTCCGACCAATACGTTTAAAAGTTATAAAAACTTTATAAGTGTTTATTTATTATTTGTTATAAGTTTTTATAACGTACTGGCCAGGCTTATAACTCATTTTTTTTAGGCTTATTTTTTTCTACGCTTATCTCATACGCTAATTTTTCTGTTTTATCTCGTCAGATCCTCGCAGAGAGAGGTTGACCATAAGAACGTTCCCTGGTTCCCTATGCAAGGAAACACAGACGGCCTGGATGGTTCCCGCATGCATTGCCGATCGCATTCAGAGTAGCAAACGTCATTCCTGTGGTGAACCAAAACCGGTTGACGCAATTAGCCGAAGAAATTTTGATTTTGAGGATGAAGAATGTCGTTTAAATTTAGAGACGAAAAATGCTGGAAGGTTTTTGAAGTTTTAATTTTTTTTTCTCACAGTGACAACGGATTCTTCCCTGTTCTCAGGCTCTTTTGATAAGAAGGCGTTTATGACAAAAATAAAACCAAGTGCCACTAAGGCGACAAAGCTTTTCGTTGTATTGTTAAGATGTGACAAAAAAGTGATTTTGTCCGAATTTTAATTTCCCGTGAAAAATCGTTAAAGTGTTGGCAATTACAAGGTAATGGCAACTAGGAGAGATGCGAAACGGGTATATTTCAGGTCTTATCTGAACACTACACAGTACATTAACATCGCTACCACAGAATGGTACATTAACATTCTCTACCTTCAGGTAGAGAATGGATGGGATGTTAGACGTACCTTTACACTCCGTAAAAAGAGTCGCATCTCTTTTTAACCAATCTGGCATTCCGATTGGGCAGAAGGAGAATCCTGAGCGAATTATTCTCTTTGTCTGTTTGAAGATTACCCTGGGTACAGTTTCTCTTGAAATTTCAAACTTCATTAGGATGGCCATGGACCGTGATCTTGATGGGATGAGAAAACATCTGAAAGATGAAGAACATGCTAAAGCTGACAAACCTGCGCAGAAGGGCGCTTCCCCCGCAAAGGCGAATAGGGATAGCAAGCGAGCCCAAGCGCATAGAGGTGCCAAAAACAACCAGGCAAAACAAGAACTTGATAAACAGTTGACCCGCCGGCTTGCTGCTGGATTTGACATCAGCAAATCCGCATCCAGCACCCGCATCATCGAAGGTTGGTTTGGTGAGATCAACGACGACAACTTCGTGACCTACCAAACAAGTCTATCTCCTGCTGTTTGTCTTATGCGAGTTGCTTACGATTACGCTAAGACATCCTTCGAAACGATTCCTAACGTCTGGAATCTCCCTGCTGGCATTAGATGCACGGTACAAGACTCTTTACCAAACACAAATCTACTAGGGTGGCGTCGCGCCAGTACTCTAGAACCGTTATGCTTACAAGCATTAAACAGCGGTGGTATTGAGTTAACTCACAACGCTGGTCATACATCCGTAACAGGAGTAACTTTTGACGACGCGTTCGATAAATTATACATAAAATATACAAAAAATTGGACATGCATAAAAAATGCATAAATTATGTATAAAGAACTTATATTTTTTTATCCTACAATATGATTATACATAAATTATGTATAAAAAACTTTAACTTTTTTAACAAATTTTTTTTTTATCCTCGGGGATGATTATGCATAAACTATGTATAAGAAACTAAGAAACAAACTTTTTCAACGAAAATTAATATACATAATTATATATAAATTATACATAAATTATATATATGATTATACATAAATTATACATAAATTATATATAAATTATGTAGGTCCAAATTTTTGTATAAATTATACAAAATTAATATATATTTTTTGTATTTATTTTGCAAAAAATTTACATATTTTATGCATCTCTTTTTTGTACGGGACGCCACAAAATAAATTAAAAACAAAGATTTCATCAGATAATAACGCGTCGACTTCTTATGATTTACCAACTATTTCAGAAAAATACTTGAAAAATTTAAGTGTAGTGAGTGCAAAACCACCTTGTCCGGAGGTAATTTAGTGGACGAAGACTAATTTTTAATTAAATATAAACAGAAGCCTGGAAGACAGTCCATATATTACATCCCAAAAACTAAAATGATTATACTTTATGGACTTTTTTAAAACCAGACCCAGACTCATTTTTAAAATCAAAAATACAATCATTTGCATCTAATATGTACCTACATCAATGTACAAAAAGCAAAAGTTAAAAGCGTCGTATTTAAATTAATTAGTTCAAATTTTTTTTTTTTTTTTATCATTTTCATGCCTATCTTTAAAATATATTTCGATAAACATGCAACAAACCTTCCCTTAAAAGGCTATATGCAGTGGCAAAAAAAAAAAAAAAAAAAAAAAAAAAAAAAAAAAAAAAAAAAAAAAAAAAAGGTTTTTTAAAAAATTCGCATGCAACGAAAATAAGAAAGATTTCGTCTATGAATGGAAGGAAAAGTGTAAGTGAAATTTTAACAGAGGGTTCTTACCACAAGGGTAGCGTAACTGTAGAACTGTGCACCTTGTACCTGAATTTATTTAAGATGGACCATGCTGCTATATGAATGAAACATCCTAAAAGGTTTTTTAAAAATATTTTTTCGCGTCTGAAATATAAGAATACCTATTTTGAGTGTGTGTGGCATCGATAAGGTTTGTCGTATTAGATGTTTTTTGACATTTTAATTTCGAAACGAAAAAAAATTTTACAGCGCTCGCGGTGGTCGGGCGCTCAAGCTCCAAAAAAACAGGCTTCACGTTTTATATGGGGATTGAACATCTGTATAATCTGTGATACAACACTGGCAATATGTCTTATTTTTAATTATTTATTTAATTTTTTATCGGGAAAACGACTCCGAGTTGCTGAACGTTTGGAATTACGATTATAAAACAAAAAAGAAAAATATCCGAGAAAAATCGAGAAAAAATAAAAAAAAAAAAATAAAGAGGACGCGTCTGGAGCCCGTACAAATCAATAAATCAATAAATTTGATGACATTTATTTTTTTTAACAGGGCTGAAATTTTTGCCAAAAACCAAAACACTGTATTCCATTACTTTAAAGTCCGGAAAACCGAAAAAGGAAAATTCCCCTAAAAAACAAAAACCCGTCCTTTTTTTTTTTTTTTTTTTTTTCTCTGATTCTGAAACCAATAATAGAATCCTAACGGCAAAACTAGATTAAAAATCTCAGGCAAAATTTTAACTGCAGATGCTTTTTGGGCTTCAAAATCGTATTTCAATGTTTCACAGGGCTGCGGTTCCGTTTCCAATTCCGATGCCGATTCCCAATATTCTTCAATATTTTTCGGGCCGATTCTGATTCCGATTCCGATTCCGATTCCGACTCGAGACACAAATTTAAGTTCCGATTCCGATATTTCCAGATATGTACTAATCGTAAAAAGCTTTTATTAATATTTTTAAACTGAATTTGAATCAAAATTACTTTTCGATGCCGATTGCGATGCCGATTAAGATTCCGATTTCGACTGCTTGAAAAAAATTTGGGTTCCTATTCCGATTAAATTTAACTTTTGACCCGATCGATTCCGGTAGCGATGCTGATTCCGTTTAAAAGGGATGCGATGCCGATGCCGATGCCGATGCCGAAGCCGAAGCCGATTAATGGGAAAAAAAAATTTTCGACGACGCTGATGATTTCAAAAATGAGTCCAAAATTCCGCCGATTCCGATTCCACGAAAAAAAAATAAAAAATAAAAAATAAAAAATGCCTTTCTAAATTTACTTGTAGAAAAAAAATTGCAAATTTCTAAGTTTTAAAGCGGATCGAAAATTTCATTTTGTTCGGACTTTAAAAATAGATAAAAGTCTCCATTGGTGATTTAATTACATGATGTAATTAATTACAGAATGCAATTAAATGGTTTACAAAGGTGCTAATTTGTTTTTTCAAATCTTTGGAGCTGGATATTCTTTTTTATAATGTGGATCCAACCAACTAAATCGAAAACAACGATTTAGTACCTTCGAAAATCATTTAATTACATCCTGTAATTAATTACATCATGTAATTAATTCACCAATGGAGACATACTAATATATTAAAAACTTATCAAAATATGACAACTTATTCCAAGAAAATAATAGTATGCTTTTGTTTTCTTCATTTCTCTTTCTCTTTTTGTTCTTTTCTCGAACTTCGGTAAAGTATCATTCCAACACATTTTCAGTATTTGAGCAAAGAAAAAATTTTTTTTTACTTTTTTTTTTACTTCCAATGCGATAAAATACTTGGTGTGTTTTCTTAATTTTAAATTTTAGCTTTCTCAAATTTTAATTTGTTATTTTAAATATAATTTTTTTTTATTGCATCAACCATATTTCTTTTTTCTTTGGTAAAATACTTGATGCCGATGCCGATTCCGGCAAATTATTTTCCACAGATTTCGATGCCGATGCTGATTCCGATTTTTTTTTTTTTTTTTTTTTTTTATACCGATTCCGATGCCGGCAGCGGTGCCGATGCCCATAAAATGCCACCGGCCTCGCATCCCTGCCGTTTAAAATCTAAACGGCACCGCAGCCCTGTTATTAATTTAAATTAAATTAAAAATTAATCTGATTTAAATTCTTTTTTCCCCGAAAAAAATTTATTTTAGGAGCGTATTGGATTTTCCGAATTTCAGGACCAAATGTGTGCGATTTGCCGTCGAATTAAGGTTGACAAAACTTAAAACCAGAAAAAAAGGGAGCTTCTATTTCGGGAGGTGAAAACATTTACAAATTCGAAAATCCCAAAATTTTGGGCCATTTCTTGTATGCAAATACCTTAAGGCAATTAATTATTTTCTTATTTTTTTATTTTTTCTAAAAGTAAGAAGAGAAAAAAAAATGCAAGCTGTGTTTTGATTGACAGACAACAAACGGATTAATTTCCAGCGGCATTGAATTGAAAAATATATGGCCGGGGTTGAGAGAAAAAATTAAAAAAACCGATCTGTTTAAGGAATTCTCGGAAAGAGAGCAACGAACTTTTCCTAAAAAAAAAAAAAGGGTAGTTGTGTTTGAATAGGTTTATGCATGAAGAAACATTTAATCCTAATTAGAAGGCTTTAAACTAAAATGTAGGCATGTGCATATCTTCAAAAAAAAAAAAAAAAAAAAAAAAAAAAAAAAAAAAAAAAAAAAAAATTTAAAAAATTAAAAAAATGGTTCATTCAAACATTGACCCCATTGTCAGGTAGCTTAGGTTTTAAAAGTAAGGCCGTAGAAATGAAATTTGAGAATTTTTTTTTTTTTTTTACAAAACTGAAATTTTTGCCAAAAACCGAAACATTGTTTTTCATTATTTTAAAATCCGGAAAACCGGAAAAAGGAATATTCCATAAAATGCAAAAACCATTAATTTTTTTTTTTTTTTTTAAGTTATTAAAAACGTAGCTGAGGCAACTTTTCAAAGAGATTTTTAAACTTCCTCAAAAAATTTTTTTAAAGGCATTTCCTTCAAGGAAAACTCTAATTTCCTTAAAGTACCGGTACAATAATTTTTAAAAAAAACTCATTTTTCAAAAATTCTTGCAAAAGGAGCAGAGTCACGAATAGTGATCGGAAATATACAGTATACATTGCTCGGATATATATATAGTATATATATAGTATATATATACTATATATATACGTATACATTCTATATATATACCTTATGGGATTTTCAATGTAAATTTTAATCTTCGACAATAGCATGATACTTTTTGCCTTTTTTTTCGTTTTTGACGAACTATGAACAATAAATAACAGGTATAAACGAATAAACAAACGATAGAACCGTTTTTAAATATTTTAAAAACATATTTAAGTCAAATTTTACGGTAAAATATAAAAAAAAAAATGTTCACTGTTTCCTCCTTTTAATCCATTTAAAATACATTTTAATCACAGTTAAGAGTATATCTCAGTATCCCATACAACATAACGTTCGTAACAGAGTGTTTTAATATGCAATATTAATGTGTATCACATAAAAAATAAAAGAGATTCAAATTGTAATTGACGATGGCCAAGTGATGATATTTTGAAGGCGGCCATTTTGGAAGTTTGACTTGGCGCCTTAAATCAAAAGTCTTTTTTACATTATATATCGCCTATTTCAAAACATTCTTTGTTGTATCATGCATTTATATTTATTATTTGAAAGATTTAAATGAAAATTTTTAAATATTTATTATTATTTCACGATTTAAAAATAAATAATATATACAAAACGGCGGCCATCTTAAAATATACAAGTATATATATACTTTGGTTGGTATATATAGCTATATATATAGGTATATATATACAGTATATATACTTATATATATATCATGCCATTCACTAGTCACGAAAAAAAATTAAGCGGAAAAAAAATTAAATATCATTTCCATTGATTTTGAATTTGATAAAAAAAACCTCCAGGATATATATAAACAGGCATTCCCAAAAAGCTCACATAGTATTTAAGCAAAAATTATTTCTCATTATTGCGCAATCTTTTCCCCTTAAAGAAGCATCTAAATAAGCGATAATCATTCAACATTGGAATGCAGAAAAGACTTGTCAAAACTCGTCAATCAAACTAGGACAAAAAAGCATCGTGTTTCATCCGATTTATTTATTTTATAGCCTCAACGAGTTAGTTGTACGATAAGATAAGGGCGTGATACGTTCTTAAATTTTAAAGCAAACAAATTGAGCGGATTATTATTTTTTTTGTTGCATCATATTAAAGCAGATTTTTAAAAATTTTAAGTCGGCAAAAAATTTTGATTCATTCCCATCAAACTGTCAATAGCTCAAACGAAATGATGGTTATATACCATATTTATTCATTGACCAAGTCCGAAAATGGATGAAAGCTCAAAAAAAAAAAAGGCTTTCTAAGCATGAAGTCATGGTGATGGAATTCGAGCACTGCTACATGTCTTTTTTTTTTTTTTTTTTTTTAATTAGTTTCAGTTTACCGATTGGTTTGCTTGTTTTCGGTCCGAGTATAATTAGGACCGTTATATTTTTAAAAATTCAAGAAAGAAAAAAAAAGGTCTCCTGTCACTAATTTCTTGGAAATATAGCAATAGTTTAAGATTTTGTGGGGTGAGAAACAGGTCAAATTCAAGGTCGAACCTCGACTTTGCATTTATTTTCTAATTTTTTCCAAAAAAAAAAAAAAAAAAAAAAAAAAAAAAAAAGTTATAAATATTTTTTTTTAAAAATGCGGATAGCATAAATTACAAATGAGACCGACGCGACATTCAAATGGCATTAAATTTAAATAATTTCATTCTCTTAATTTTTTGAAACAAAATATTAATAATGGATTTGATTGTTTCAAAGTGAGAAAATCATTTCTCTGCTTTTAAAACAATTAAATGGCAAAGCGTACAAGAATTAAAAAATAAAATAAATACAAAGTCGAGTTGACCTTGAATTTCGACTGCTCCGAAGAACAAGTACCTATTTTTTTTTTAGCCGTACAAAAACTACCTATCTTTTTTGTGTTACTGCAAAAATGATCTATCGTATATAGTAATGACCATTTAAATAGATCGTTTATAAGTCGTCAAAAAAAAGATAGGTAGTTTTTCAACTGTCCAAAAAAAGATAGGTACTTTTTGTACTGCTAAAAAAAAAATAGGTACTTGTTCTTCGGAGCAGTCGATTTGACCGGTTTCTCACCCCAACATTTCCAAAAAAATTAGTACAAAAGACCTTTTTCTTCTTTTTTAGTTTTTAGCGGTAGCTAAACTATTTTTTTTTTTATTTATCTTTTATTTTATGCCCTGTCAATCATTTAAACTTAGAATGGGGAAAATATGCCTTGACCAAAAAGTTCTGCTTCTCTGATAAATTAACTAAGGTTCAGTTTTCCTGGGAATAGTTATTTTCAGGTATTTATTTTGAAAAATTTTGGTGTAAAAATAAAGTGCATTAATTAAAAAATTTATTTGCGTTATAAAAAAGTATTACAATCTTTTTTTTTCCTGTGTGTAGTAATTGTTAAATGGGGGTTAAAAATTGTTAATCAAAACAGTCGGAATAAGCGCGGAAGCGTTGTGACGTCATATGTTAAGTCATAGAATGCGATGCTTTCAATGTTTATAACGGCTAAGCCACCGCATTCTTGGAAACTTTTTTCGGACAGAACGATATTAACATATGACGTCACAACGCTTCCGCGTTTAGTCCGACCGTTTTGATTTACAATTTTAACCTCCACTTTAGCTAATATTGCATACAAAAAAAAAAATTATTTTAATACTTTTATGACATAAATAATTTTTTAAATTCATGTACTTTATTTTACACCAAATTTTCAAAAATAAAAATAGGCTTGTATTTATTCGGTCTGTTTTTTTTTTATTTTTTTTGTCTGTAGGTATTTCGACTTTTTGTCAGTATTTAATTTAAAAAAGCAAGAAAAAATTTTTTGTCAGTAAAAAAAAAAAAAAAATTAATCAATTACGAAATTTAAAATTTCTTGGGTCAGTGTAGTTGACGGTACAATTTTAAGCTCGAATTTTGGGACTATAACCAAGATTTAGAGCTTTTTTGAGCTTTCCGAAAAACCAAGTCTCCAAATTTGAGCTTCAAAATTAAAGAATATATAAGCGTAATATCAATAATGTACCGCTAAATTCACGGGCGGTGCAATATTGGAAGACATACACCAATGTATTGCGCTAAATTGAGCTTTTAAAAAACCAACATACCAAATTTTTGGCTTTTAAATTAAGGCTTTCACAATTTCTTTTTTAAAAATGCCGTGTACCGCAAGCTTCACACATCATAATTGGGTAGGTTCAGAACCCAAACCAATTGCATATCATTCTCCTAAATTTGAGCTTTCAAAATGCATAACTTGCACACGTAAGGCTAGCAGAATTGTGTAAAAAAATAAAAAAAAAGCACCGCCGATTTCACGCCATTGAATTGCAAGCTCAAAATTTTGCACCATGGCCAGCATTTAGAGCTTTTTTAAGCTTTCAAAAAAACCCATATCTCCCATAAAAACTAAAGATACAGACCAAAAAAATAATACGGCCAAAAGTAAATATTTTACAGTCCAAATCAAATTAATGGCTGACAAAAAATATTTTTACTGACTAAAAAATTACAGACCAAATCAGAAAAAAAACAGACCAAATACCAATGAAAATACCTGAAAATACCTTATTCTAAAATCTCAGGAATAAGGAATCCCGTTTTTAGAATTTTAATCATGTCGGGATTTAGGGCCTCTTTACAGTAAGTAATTTTACAATACCAGTTGTCTTTTGACAAGTTTTACAGTACATCAGAAAGCTTTCTACCCCCCATAAGTTTTCACATTTTTAACGCATTCGTTAGGGTGGCCCTTATTTACGAATTTTGAATTTCGGCGAACCCAAATTTTTTTATAGTAATCCCTGAATTTTTTTTCAGATTTTTCCGACATCGTTAGCCGTGTCCTTAGGGACCTAAAAATTTCTAGGGACCAAAAAATCAAAAATTTATTTTTATGTAAAAGTATTTCTTTCCTATTCGAATTTTTATGCAGTTTACGAAAAAAAAGTTAGAATGCATTATGCAAACGATTCCTGTGCTATAGAGGACGAAATATGAAGAATTTCGCAAAAAATTTTGGCTGAGGCATATTTTGCTAATTTTTTACTTATTTTGGCCTGTATCGTCAAAACCGTACGAGTTATACATATACCTTTTTAACTACATTTTCGTAATCTGCATAAAAATCCGAACAGAAAACAATTATTTTCATAAAGATAAAATTTTTGATTTTTTGGTCTTTATGGAAATTTAAAAATTTTTAGGCGTCGGGACAACATCCAAAAAATCTGAAAAAATTCAGGCATCTTCTTTCCATTACTATAAAAGAATTAGGGGGTACGTTCACGGAATTTCAAAACTTTGTAAAATAAGGGCTACTCTAGTATTTATCCCGACTCGTTTTCTGTATTACAGATTTTTTTGTAATTTGTATACTGCCCCTGTAAGCAGAATCACCGTAACTGTATTTTTTTAAATTTTGAGATACTGACAATAAAAACAATTGTAAAAAGTAAACAAATATTTTGTTTCTTTGTATTCCTAATGGAGATCGTCTTTTTTTCTTTTTTATTACTTTTTATTTCATAAAATAAGCTTTTTCCTGCTTCATATCTCACTTTTAGGTATGAAATGTAATTCGTGAGATTATAAGGATTCGATCGGTACCAAAATCGCCATTGTTTACAAAAATGAAGTTACGGTGATTTCGCTTACAGCGGCACTATAGGCCAATCCTATTTTATTTTATTCTATTTTACCCCTTCAATTAATACTTAATTTTGATGGTTACCCTACTATGCTTTTTAATTTATATTACTGCTTTTCAAGGCGTAAGTAATTAAGCAGTACTTCCTTATATGACCTTGTAAAATAATTAAGTAAAAATAAATCAATTTCATTTTGAGGTTTTGCAACAATAAAATAATCAGAAAAATGTTTGATGTTGCGAGCAGGAGGTTATAATCTTATTATAGTATGGCTTCATCGTTTGCTCGATCGATAACGAAGCTAATATTATAAGGTTATAGTCTCCAGCTCCCTCCCTAAACCAAAAATATTTCCTGATTTACTGTCCATATTTCTACGTCAAAATTAAATTTAAGTAAAATGACTAAATGAAAAAAACACGTCAAAGGATTTAAATGCTAAATAAATTGAAATTCTCTAATTAACTTTTAAATGATTCGAATGAAATTGACGGAATTTACAATAAAACTTCCGAAAACCTTTCTCTTTCCCATTTTATAAGTAAAACAATCCTTTTTTTCTTTCAAAATCACCTTAATTATTTCTTCATTTAAATTTGTTTTGGAGAGACATGGGCTAATCCCTCCTTAAAAATAATAACGGCATCGACTAACACGATCTTTAAAAAAAATTACATTATTAAATAAATGATAAGACATGTCTTATCGCTTACAATCTTACCGATGCTTAAGCTTAAAATCGTTCCATAAAAAACTATGTGCTAATAAATGAATGAGGAAATTTATTTTTATGTGTCACACATAGACTAAAGCGCAAAATTCGATTATATTCTGTTACTGCTTTTGACGGCGAAAGTACCGTAAATTGGGGTGAAGTTGAAAGGAAATTCAAAAAAAAAAAATTCTAGGTTTATTTTAGGCACTAAAAATAAAATTTTTTACTTAAGTATCCCAAAAACAATATCCACTTAATGAAATTAAAAAATTTCATTTTTTAGTGCCAAAAACAAACCTAGAATTTTTTTTTGAATTTCCTTTCAACTTCACCCCACCTTTTAAACTTCACCCTAATCTACGGTAATTAAGAAGTGCTTGTTTGCGCCTCAACAGTAAAATCTATTTATTCCATCTTAAAAATTTCCATCTTAAAATTTTTTTTGAAGCATTTAAAATCCTTTAACAAGTTTTTACTCCACTAGTTTTCAAATTTGCCATAGTCGATCATTTTTCCCGCAAATTTTATTATTAAAATTTAAATAATATTTAAAATTTTAACTTTGAAAACTTCGGAAAACATTTCGCGGATCCGCCCCATAAGAAGTTTCCCTTCAGTTAAGGAAATTTTAACGAAAATGAACCAAAAATAACGAAAAATGAACGAAAATTAAGATAATTAACAAAAAATTAACGTAAAATGATAAAAAAATTAACTGGATATTAAGAAAAATTTCCGAAAAATTTCCGAAAAATTTAAGAAAATTTCCGATAAATTGAAAAAAAAAAAAAAAAAAAAAAAAAACGAAAAATTAACGTATAATTAAGAGTAGGTAATTAGGCCTATAGAAAAAGAATTAACGATGAATTTTAAAAAAATGACTATGAATTTAAAAAATTAAGAAAAAATTAGGGGGCTATTTAATCGGCAAGTATTTTATATTGTTTGGGCAGTAAAAAAATGAACGTGGCAGTATTTTATTTAAACGGTAAGTATCGAATGGGAAGTATGACTATGGTCAGTATAAAAAATTTTTTGGTAGCAAAAAAAATTAAATGCAATTAAAAAAATAAGAAGTGTCAGTAAAATCACTTTTTCTGTCAGTTAATTAAAAAAAGGCTAACAAAAAAAAAAAAAAAAAAAAAAAAAAAAAAAAAAAAAAAAAAATGTTTTCTTTAATTCCGTCACACTCTATGGTACGTAAAATTGTCATTATAGGAAAAATTAAAGTAATTTAAAAGAAAAATTCACGAATGAACTTGTAATTCTCGTAATTCCGGTACTTGTAATCCCCGTTGAGGTAAATCTCAACGGGAAAATACAATTTCTTCCCTAGGTTAACAATATACTATTAATTTATTACAAAGGCAATTTTTTAGTTTTTTATGAATAAAAAACAACAAAAACACTGAAATTACTGACCTGCTATTGTTAATTTTTTTTCCTAAAAAAATTTTATCCTAGGAATATATATAAAGTTTGCTTTTGTGATCAGATCGTTTAATTACTTAGCAAAATGAGGGAACTTCCAGAATGTGTATAATAATAAAAAAAGGCTCCCGATTTTTTAAATTTGGCAGGGCTGAGGTGAGCGTTTTGATCGTATATCAGGGAAGTTTTTTCATAATTTTTTAATGACTTCTTGTAACGGCCTAAATTGCTAAATCGTTTTTTTGTTAAAGGAAGGAATTTTTTTTCTTGTTAAAAAGAAATTTAAATCATTAAGTAATTTTAAACGGACATTTTTTTTCTTGAAAACGCGCGAACGGTCAAAGCCTCCGAGATCGACTAAAAGCTTTGCGAAATTAAGGTACGCGCAGGCTCTGTGGACAATCGTCCATTTTGCCATTTCGTTTCATTTGAGAAGGATCGTGACTTTTTTTTTTCGTCCGATCAAATGATTTAAATTTTTTTTTCTTCTTAAAGTTTTCAAAAACCTCATTCGAGTAAGTTTCTTGTTTTTAGTTTTTAAGAAAAGGGATATTTGAATTTTTGTGAATATTATTTGTGCAAAAGCGATTGATTGATTTTTTTCGAACATGATTGAGCGTGTTCGTTATCACATGTGCTTGAATCATTTTTTTTTCATATAATTATTCGATGTTCGATCGGTTGCTTTTTTTTTGTCAATGTTTGGATAAAGTGTAATCTTAATTTGTGTATTTTTTAGGGTTTTTTTTTGGTTATCAATTACGCTGAGATAGCTTGT
The DNA here is from genome assembly GCA_037577465.1 of Liposcelis bostrychophila. Classification (NCBI taxonomy): domain Eukaryota; kingdom Metazoa; phylum Arthropoda; class Insecta; order Psocodea; family Liposcelididae; genus Liposcelis; species Liposcelis bostrychophila. The sequence continues at coordinate 4,594,139 of CM075215.1, forward strand.
AAGCGAACGACCCGCCACGCCTGTGCCTTTGATTTGTTTGAAGATGCCTGATCAGGTCCTGGCCTGCAACGTTTGATCCCATATTTGCTTTTTGGTTGCTTTTCCGGAGTCATGGATTTGGTCGTTGGATGGAGATTCGGGTTTTGATGCGATAATTTGATATCGATTATGGTTTAAAACACGTGGCAATGGGGTAGGGTCCAGAATGTGATTTTTTTTTTGCGTCCGGCAGATCGTTCGTACATTTTTTTTTGCACGTGGTCGTGCAGACTGTAAATTTAGAAATGTATCTTGATTAAATTTTACTTTTTCTTCATGTTTTTTTTTGCCCCGGGTCATTGTGTTAAATTTTACTTTAGCAAGGATGCTCTTTAACCGCTGCCGAAAGAAATAAGTTTTATATTCATTCTCGATTTATTTGTCTTTATTGAGTTAAAATTGATAAACCGGTAACAAATCGCGGTCGAGTTTGAACTTGCTCATAGTTGAGTTTTATTTCAGATTTGAAAGTTATTAGAGGGCCTAAATAATTTTGATAATTTTAGGGATCACTTTATTTATCTTGTATGAACATCCTGGTAGCGGAAAAAGGCTGCTTAAATTTTAGAAAGAATGATTTGATAACGGTTCGGAATTTAGGCTAACCATTTTTTTTTCTTTTGATTTAACACGGTGGCCCAGTCCATTTTTTTGTTGTAAATCTTTTTGGTATGTTGCTGTAAGTGAAATCGATGATTAAAAGCTCAGTTTTATTTTTCGGTAATCGCGATAATATAAAGCAGCAGTGTGAATGTTAAACGTTGTTTTATTTTTATTTCGATTTTCTTTCTTTCCGGGTTTAGTGGTTTTCACCGCTACATTCTGTTGGCATTTACTTGCTGAAAAAAGATTTTACTTCCAAATAATAATTATTTTACTGTCCAAATATTAATTTTTTACTGGCAAAATCATATTATTATACTGACACTTTTAATAAAATTGCCTTTTAATACTTGCCATTTTATACAAAAAAATACTTCTCATTTATATTAAAAATACTTGCCAATAAATGGAGGCCAAAAAATTAACGTCAAATTAAGAAAATATATCCAAAAATTAAGAAATATTAAGGAAAAATAGTTAAAATTTTAACTTTAATAAAACTTCAAAAACTTCATTACGCGGACCTGCCCCATAAGAAGTTCACTTCAAAACGAATATTTCAAAATTTTTAGATAAATTTTTCAATAAAATTTTATCAAAAATCTTTGATGATCCTTAAAAATTTTCAACGAAATTTATGATTTATGCACAAAATATTGTAAATTTTTGACTAATTTTAAGGAAAAAAGGAAAATTTTTAGAAAATGTTTTAGATTTTGCTTGATTTTTGATAAAATTTTATTGACAAAGGGGGCCACGTGGACTAATATAAGGGCTTGAAGGATTTAGGGGGATCATTAACATTTTTTGAAATGAAAATGTAGATGATTTTTGATTATTGAAAAATTATAAGACATTTTTTGAATTTTGTAAAATTTTGATAAAAACTATTAAAAATTTTAATTTTTGTCGTAGGACTACGTCTTGGGGGGGGAATCTGTCTGTTCAGGTGTCCGGTGTCGCACTGTTCGCACCAAAAATTTGATTTAAAATTTTAAAAAAAAATTTTTCAACTTTTCAAAAATTTTAAGTTTTTTTCGTGCCAGGAAAAAAAATGATTTTTTTTTTTTAACTTTTGGCCTTTTTTAATAGTAAAATTAGACGACATGAACGAAAGCAAGGCAGGGATGCGAGGCCGGTGGCATTTTATCGGCATCGACATCGCTGCCGGCATCGGAATCGGTAAAAAAAAAAAAAAAAATTCGGAATCAGCATCGGCATCGAAATCTGTGGAAAATAATTTGCCGGAATCGGCATCGCAGATTCTGAAGTCGGAATCGAAGCCGGCATCGGTATTAAGGGCAGTCTCCACTTGATAACGTTCACCGCATTCGCGTTATCCGCCTTCTCGATGAACGTAATCGCACCGGAAGTTTTGTGGATCTTTTACCACGATTTTTTTGATCATCTTCTGCTTTTTCCTATTTACAAACATTAAAAATGGCGGTTTTGAAAGATGTTTTTACGGATTTAAAAAGAGAGCGCACCCCTCCTCCATGCTCCTTATTTATAGGGGCTTAATTCGGTCCAAGATAGATTATGGCTCGACTCTATACGCTACAGCGAGTAAGATTCTGCTGGATCAGCTTGAACGTGCACACCGGTCTGCATTAAGAATTTCACTGGGATTGATGAAGTCTACTAAAATTGAGGTCCTTCTTTCCGAAGCTGGTGAATTGCCTTTGACATTTAGGCGAGAAATTTTGGCGGCTAGGATGATCATTAAGGCTTACTCGGACTCTAGTCATCCTTTGAATGAAAGACGAAAGGCCATATGCGGACAGTTGCCTCCAATTCATACTGGGCAAAAAAAAGAAAACTCTATTAGCACTGGAAATCCCTCGCTAGGAAATTGTCATAGGACGGAGGTTCTACGATGTATCAGTTTGACCTGCCTATGGAACAAGTAGAAGTCAACTGTAGCATGGAAGAAGAATTGTTCCGGGACTTGGCAGATACTGGCCATCCTAACATTACAGCTGTAAATTTCCAAGAAAAGACTAAACATCTAGGTTCCGCAATACAGATTTACACGGATGGCTCCAAAGATGACATCGGCGTTGGTGCTGCGATATATGAAAAGCCCTCTAGGGCTTTTAGGCAAATTAGGCTATCAGCAAAGAGCTCTATTTATACGGCTGAACTTACAGCCTTACATCACGCCGTTGAACTATGCCTAGACGGGATGAAAGTGAATTTCTTATTTTTACGGATTCTTGAGCTCTTTAAAAGCATGAAGCATTTCAAAAATTCACCGAAATCACATTTTTTGATTTTTCACATTCTCAGGAATTTGGAGACTAGTGCATTGCAGGGGAAAAAAATACATCTTTTTTGGATACCTGCGCATAAGGGAATACAGGGCAATGAAATAGTGGATAGCCTGGCGAAACGAGGCATTTCTCAGGGCATGCCATCGCCTTTTCTTTTGCCAACAGGAGATATAATAGCTTCTCATAAGCAGTATATTTTCAAAAGATGGAAGGAAATATGGAAGAATTCACTGGACACACACAGATATCTAAAGTTAAGACAGGAATTTACCATGGAGCCATGGTTTAAGGATTTCCGAGCATCTAAAGACATGATTTCCTCTATAAGCCGAATGCGTACAGGACACACAAGTTCTCGGTCTCATCTGTATCGGTTCAAGATGGTAGAAGATGCGAACTGTGAATGTGGGCAGGGAATAGAAGACGAGGAGCATTTAATTTTACACTGTCCTATAACGGCAACTGGACGTACAGAAATGATCAACATGATTTCTAAGCATTTAAATTACGCGCCTACTGGATTAATAGATATCCTCAAAGGAAATCATCAAGTGTACCAACTATTAATACAGTACCTACAACTGAACGAGTTAAAGTTTTAATCTAATAATAGGTCATGGCCAATGGATGCGTTCCGAAAGCCAATAATACAAGGTTAAAAAAAAAAAAAAAGATTTAAAAAGAAAAATTTTAATTCGGGCATGGGGAAGACAATAAATCTGTTCCAAAACAAATTCTGGGTAAGCCAATTTTGTATACTTAATGAAATATACGGTACTCTTTTTATGCCACAAACGTTTACGGGAGCAAAACCTGCAAAGTACTTCCGGTGCGATTACGTTAACCGCGATGACGGACAACGCGAATGCCGTGAACGTCATCAAGTGGAGACTGCCCTTTAAGTATTTCACCAAAGAAAAAAAATGATTGAGAGCAAAAAAAAATTTTATATTTAAAATAACAAATTAAAAATTTGAAAAAGTTAAAAATTTTAAATGAAGATCAGATTAAGAACAGATTTACTTCATCGAATTGGAAGTATAAAAAAAAAAAAATGCGAAAAAAATTTTTTCTCTGAAAATGAAATTTTCTATCCGCTTTAAAACTTTAAAATTCTCAATTTTTTTCTACAAGGAAACAAGAGAGGCATTTTTTTATTTCTAATCTTTTTTTTCGTGGAATCGGAATCGGCGGAATTTTTACTCATTTTTGAAATCATCGGAATCATCGCCGCAAAAATATTTTTCCACTAATCGGCTTCGGCATCGGCATCGGCATCAAAATTACTTGCGACCCATGGCGGCGATGCCTGCATCTGCATCGGCTTCGGCTTCGGCATCGGCATCGGCAGGCATCCCTTAAGCAAGGACTTTAAAAATTTCTTGTAAATTTTTTTTCAATTTTTTAAAATTAAATTTTACAAGAAATTTAAACCGGAAAGTTAAAATTTTATTTTAAAATTAGATCGGAAATGAAAGAAAACGCAGAAAGAAAACTAAAACGTTATTTAAATTTCCAACTGTTTCTTTGCAACAAGCACTTTTAATTTAACTTTAAATTTCTTGTTAATTTTTTAGAAAAGTTGGAAATAATTAGTCGAAATTTTATTTCAACTTTCCCAATTTAAAATATGATATTAAAAACAATGCTTAAGCTCATATTCCTTGCTAAAGCAAAAGGGCAATATTTAGCGGGGGAAAAAAAAAAAATTAAATGTCGAAAAATTCGAAATTTTTGACCGAAAACAAGAAAAAGAAAAATGCCTTAAAATTTTTAAATCGTTTGTTTGTTTAAATTTAGCAATATTAAGGACAGTACCCCAAAGACGTAGTCCTACATAGGGATATGCCTCATCCCTGAATGTTTTTTTGAAATAAATTGCATTTGGCTATCCAGCCTGGCAGCACTTTTTTGACGTAGGACTACGTCTTACCCGTAACCCCGCAACCTGGGAACTTTGTCTATGGCGTCCGTGAGGCGTCACACGTTCGCAAATTTAAACATTTCGAAAATTTTTAACTCATTTTGAAAGTTTTCAAGTAATTTTCGACAAAATTTTTAACTTTTTGAAAATTTTCGACTATTTTTGAATAATTTCGATAAAATTAATTTAATTTGAATTAAATTTTCAAATTTTTGACCCATTGGTCAAAATTGAGGTAATTGATTAAAATTTTAATTTTAAAATAATAATTTACGAGTAAATAACGAATATTAACTAAAATTAACGGAAATTATCGAGAATTCACGGAAATTAACCAAAAATTTTTGAAAATTAACCAAATTAACCAAAAATTTTTGAAAATTAAGAAAATTAATTAATTAATATTAATTTTATGTAAATTTATTAATTAAATATAATATTTTCGAATATTTATTTTCGAGGCAAATTTATTTCGAGGAAAATTTCTTTCGAGGCAAATTTCTTTCGAGGCAAATTTCTTTCGAAGCGAATTTCTTTCGAGGCAAATTTCTTTCGAGGCAAATTTCTTTAGAGGCAAATTTCTTTAGAGGCAAATTTCTTTAGAGGCAAATTTCTTTCGACATGGCCACAAAAAAAATAAGTGAAGAAAATTTAGCCCAAAAAACAGTCTTATTACCGTCATCCTTTTTAAATCTTTTAAATTTTTTTACTTTTGTTAATTTTTAAAATTTCGTACATTTTAGAAAACTTTCGTTAATTTTCGTCAAATTAATTCAAAAATTATGTTATTATTTATCTTACGTTATTAAATTATATTATTTAAAATGTGGCGCATGGCCACATTCTTTAGTCATTAAAGGGGTAAAAATAATTTTATTTTCAACTTTTTTTTCAAGAGATATGTTTTTAAATTTAATATAGAGATATGTTTAAAAATTTAATTAAAGTTAACAATTTTTATTAACAATATTGCTAAAATGATGAAATATACTTAACATTCAGTAACAGGGACCGAATTTTTTTCTCCGTGAATGATCACGCAACGCCATAAAAAGTTTCACTTCCCTATACTATAAAGTTAATGTTGAAATAATCAGATTTCAAGAGAGACGTAGTCCTACGTAAATATACGGGTATGCCAACATAGCCTGCTTCATTTTTTTTTTTTTTTTTTTTTTTTTTGTACACCCTGACAATTTTAGGAAATGGCAACCCTGTTGCTGAAAGGTTGTTTTCTTCTTTATTAACTGATAAATGAATCGACACTTATGAAAAGAAAAAAAAAGCTAAGCTAAGATTAAATTCAAGAAAAATAAATCACTCATAATATTTGGGTTTGTCTTTGCCTAAATTTATTTTATCGTTCTAGAAAAAATAAACACTTGCATGATGAAATTCAAATATTTTATCAACTGTTTTTAAATTTTAATTTACGGCGTCTAATTTTTATTTTTTGTTTATTTCAGAATAAAAACGAACGGATCTCTACCCCGAGATAAAAGAAGCAACGGATTGTCCTATCCCTTAGCCAATTCAAATTCCGAAGACGAGCTCAACCAATTTTCACGTTCGAAACGTCCAAATCCGTCCCGAGGAACAAAGGCCATTACAACAATCGGCTAAGTTTGCGAAGAGAAAATGAAAGAAAAAGTAACAAAAAACAAAAATATTATTATAAAATATGGTTTCCTGTTATGTAAATGACCAACATTTTCAAATTTAAGAACGAAAACCTCTGTCAACTCGGTGTTGCCAGCTTGTGTTTTCGCTTAACACTGTGTACGAAACAGAAGGCTAAAAACGGGTGGTAAAACGGTTTCACTTTAACAGAACTTTTAACACTCTGTCAAGAAAACACCTCTGTTTGTTAACAGAGGACTTAACAGAGTTGGTTAAAATGGCCCTAGAGAGATTGAGAGATTATTCCCAAGAAAAATCAAGGAGTACTCAAGGTCATGGATCAGGCTGATTTCTTGCATTTTTGATTATTATTTTTTTTTAAAAATTATTCTGAGAAAAAAAAATGTTTCCTTTGTAAATGTTTCAAAAGAGGCGACAAATGTGTCGAAAATTATTTTATTGGAGTTTACCCATAATAACTTGTTGAGAAGAATATGCGCAGTTTTTGAAGCGAAAACAGTCCCGACAAGAATGTCTTTTTTTTTTATGACTTTGTTTACTG
>CM075215.1:4602159-4677768 GCA_037577465.1 Liposcelis bostrychophila
ATAAAATAATGCGCAGTAAACAAAGTCATAAAAAAAAAAAGACATTCTTGTCGGGACATGTTTTCGCTTCAAAAACTGCGCATATTCTTCTCAACAAGTTATTTATGGGTAAACTCCAATAAAATAATTTTCGACACATTTGTCGCCTTCTTTTGAAACATTTTACCAAAGGAAACATTTTTTTTCTCAGAATAATTTTAAAAAAAAATAATAAATCAAAAATGACAAGAAATCAGCCTGATCCATGACCTTGAGTACTCCTTGAGTTTTTCTGGGAATAATCTCTCAATCTCTCTTAGGGCCATTTTAACCAAACTCTGTTAAGTCCTCTGTTAACAAACAGAGGTGTTTTCTTGACAGGGTTAAAAGTTCTGTAAAGTGAAACCGTTTAACCACCCGTTTTTAGCCCTTGTTTCGTAACACAGTGTTAAGCGAAAACACAAGCTGGCAACACCGAGTTGACAGAGGTTTTCGTTCTTAAATTTGAAAATGTTGGTCATTTTAACAGGAAACCATATTATAATAATATTTTGTTTTTTGTTACTTTTTCTTTCATTTTCTCTTCGCAAACTTAGCCGATTGTTGTAATGGCCTTTGTTCCTCGGGACGGATTTGGACGTTTCGAACGTGAAATTTGGTTGAGCTCGTCTTCGGAATTTGAATTGGCTAAGGGAGAGGACAATCCGTTGCTTCTTTTATCTCGGGGTAGAGATCCGTTCGTTTTTATTCTGAAAATAAACAAAAAAATAAAAATTAGACGCCGTAAATTAAAATTTAAAAACAGTTGATAAAATATTTGAATTTCATCATGCAAGTGTTTATTTTTTCTAGAACGATAAAATAAATTTAGGCAAGACAAAACCAAATATTATGAGTGATTATTTTTCTTGGAATTTAATCTTAGCTTAGCTTTTTTTTTCTTTTCATAAGTGTCGATTCATTTATCAGTTAATAAAGAGAAGAAAACAAAACTTCAGCAACAGGGTTGCCATTTCCTAAATTGTCAGGGTGTACAAAAAAAAAAAAAATGAAGCAGGCTATGTTGGCATACCGTATATTTACGTAGGACTACGTCTCTCTTGAAATCTGATTATTTCAACATTAACTTTATAGTATAGGGAAGTGAAACTTTTATGGCGTTGCGTGATCATTCACGGAGAAAAAAATTCGGTCCCTGTTACTGAATGTTATAGACTAGTAACTTTTTTTTTTAAATCGCTCTAAATCCTTGCAAGCGGCATTTCATATAACATTTTGCTAATGACGTTTTTAGGGTAATTAGACCCTGCTGAACACGAATATCGCTGTTAGCAACTCGAAATCTCAACCGTTTGTGCAGAATCCAAGATGGCGTCCAAAAGTCTGAAATTTTTAAACAAATTCCATTTTATTCTTTTGCCGGCTTTTTTTCTCATTTCTGGATGGGATATTATTTGAAATAGTGGATTCCGTTTTTATTAATCGCTGAACGCCAGAATTGGAAATCGGTGTTAAACTAAAAAACTTCAAAATTGTAAAATTCATAATTCCTTATATTGAGATCAAATGTTTATGACTCGTTTGATTAAAGCTAAAACTGGTGGTGTTACTTAAAGTATTTACCCGAACTATTTTTTACATCACCCCCTAACCGCCCCCAGGCCCCCCCCCATAGGAAAAAAAAGATTTAATATACCATGTTCTTCGTATATGAAATCTTTTTTTTCCTATGGGGGGGGGCCTGGGGGCGGTTAGGGGGTGATGTAAAAAATAGTTCGGGTAAATACTTTAAGTGACGCCACCAGTTTTGGCTTCAATCAAACGAGTCATAAACATTTAATCTCAATATAAGAAATACTACTTTTGCTCAGTACCGGGAGGGGGGAAGGGGGGGGGGGGTTAAATGGCCCAAATTGTGCTTACTTACATAGCCTCTAAGAGCTTATTTTGGCTGATAAAGGGGGGTCGAAAGTAAAAAGCCACAGACATTGTGCTCATATAGTGTTTAAATGGCCCGTTTGACCGAAATTTAAAAAAATTTTTTTTCTTGGTTTTAGCCACTTTGGATCAATTTTGGATAGGGTCAGTATGGACCTTTTGGTACACCCTACAATAATATAAGCCTAAGCTTTGGGCTACGCTGTTACGACCTGCCAAAAAAAATTTTTGAAATTTGAAAAACGATTTCCCGGAAAATCCGGAAATTTTCCGGAAGTTCAAAATACGGTAAAAGGAGCCTTAGGTAGCCCTTTCACCTCATATTTAGTTTCTCGAAATCGGCCCTGATTTTGGCCTTCAAAGAAAAAATTTTTTAAAACCCCATTTCCCATGTATTTCGCCATAAGGGCCGTCGGAAAAAATTTGGTCGTGTCCGAAAAAAGTCTTTAGGGGAGGCCTACAAGTTCCCAGTGTTTCGTCAAAGTCGGTCACCGGGGCAGATTCCTTATGGATATTCGGTAGGAGCCTTTTTGAGAGGCACTACATGACTTACGGTCAGTCAAAATAATTGTACATTTAAACATTATTTATCCAAACAAAGCACCCCAAAAAACCCGTAAAAGCTTTTTAAATTCGATTCCGAGAGTCAAAATTTAAGTTAAAAAAGTAAAACGACCGCTGATTGACGCCATCATGGATTCTGCGCAAACGGTTGAGATTTCGAGTTGCTAACAGCGAAAATCGTAATCAGAAGGGTCGAATTACCCTAAAAACACTTGTTAGCAAAATGTTATACAAAATGCCGCTTGAACGGAAAAAATTGAAAATGGTTACTAGTCTATTAAGTATATTTCATCATTTTAGCAATATTGTTAATAAAAATTGTTAACTTTAATTAAATTTTTATTACTAAAACATATCTCTTGAAAAAAAAGTTGAAAATAAAATTATTTTTACCCCTTTAATGACTAAAGAATGTGGCCATGCGCCACATTTTAAATAATATAATTTAATAACGTAAGATAAATAATAACATAATTTTTGAATTAATTTGACGAAAATTAACGAAAGTTTTCTAAAAATGTACGAAAATTTTAAAAAATTAACGAAAAGTAAAAAATTTAAAAGATTTAAAAAGGATGACGGTAATAAGACTGTTTTTTGGGCTAAATTTTCTTCACTTATTTTTTTTGTGGCCATGTCGAAAGAAATTTGCCTCTAAAGAAATTTGCCTCTAAAGAAATTTGCCTCTAAAGAAATTTGCCTCGAAGAAATTTGCCTCGAAAGAAATTCGCTTCGAAAGAAATTTGCCTCGAAGAAATTTGCCTCGAAGAAATTTTCCTCGAAATAAATTTGCCTCGAAAATAAAATATTCGAAAATATTATTTAATTAATAAATTTACATAAAATTAATTTAATTAATTAATTTTCTTAATTTTCAAAAATTTTGGTTAATTTGGTTAATTTTCAAAAATTTTGGTTTATTTCCGTGAATTCTCGATAATTTCCGTTAATTTTAGTTAATATTCGTTATTTACTCGTAAATTATTATTTTAAAATTAAAATTTTAATCAATTACCTCAATTTTGACCAAATGGGTCAAAATTTGAAAATTTAATTCAAATTAAATTAATTTTATCGAAAAATTCAAAAATAGTCGAAAATTTTCAAAATGAGTTAAAAATTTTGTCGAAAATTACTTGAAAACTTTCAAAATGAGTTAAAAATTTTCGAAATGTTTAAAATTTGCGAACGTGTGACGCCTCACGGACGCCATAGACAAAGTTCCCAGGTTGCGGGGTTACGGGGTAAGACGTAGTCCTACGTCAAAAAAAGTGCTGCCAGGGCTGGATAGCCAAATGCAATTTATTTCAAAAAAAACATTCAGGGGATGAGGCATATCCCTATGTAGGACTACGTCTTTGGGGTACTGTCCTTAATATTGCTAAATTTAAACAAACAAACGATTTAAAAATTTTAAGGCATTTTTCTTTTTCTTGTTTTCGGTCAAAAAATTCGAATTTTTCGACATTTAATTTTTTTTTTTTTCCCCCGCTAAATATTGCCCTTTTTGCTTTAGCAAGGAATATGAGCTAAAGCATTGTTTTAATATCAATATTTTAAATTGGGAAAGTTGAAATAAAATTTCGACTAATTATTTCCAACTTTTCTAAAAAATTAACAAGAAATTTAAAGTTAAAATTAAAAGTGCTTGTTGCAAAAGAAACAGTTGGAAAATTTAAATAACGTTTTAGTTTTCTTTCTGCGTTTTCATTTCCGATCTAATTTTAAAATAAAATTTTAACTTTCCGGTTTAAATTTCTTGTAAAATTTAATTTTAAAAAATTGAAAAAAAATTTACAAGAAATTTTTAAAGTCCTTGCTTAAGGGATGCACTGCCGATGCCGATGCCGAAGCCGAAGCCGATGCAGATGCAGGCATCGGCCGCCATGGGTCGCAAGTAATTTTGATGCCGATGCCGATGCCGAAGCCGATTAGTGGAAAAAATATTTTTGCGGCGATGATTCCGATGATTTCAAAAATGAGTAAAAAATTCCGCCGATTCCGATTCCACGAAAAAAAAAAGATTAGAAATAAAAAAAATGCCTCTCTTGTTTTCCTTGTAGAAAAAAATTGAGAATTTTAAAGTTTTAAAGCGGATAGAAAATTTCATTTTCAGAGAAAAAATTTTTTTCGCATTTTTTTTTTTTTATACTTCCAATTCGATGAAGTAAATCTGTTCTTAATCTGATCTTCATTTAAAATTTTTAACTTTTTCAAATTTTTAATTTGTTATTTTAAATATAAAATTTTTTTTGCTCTCAATTTTTTTTTTCTTTGGTGAAATACTTAAAGGGCAGTCTCCACTTGATGACGTTCACGGCATTCGCGTTGTCCGTCATCGCGGTTAACGTAATCGCACCGGAAGTACTTTGCAGGTTTTGCTCCCGTAAACGTTTGTGGCATAAAAAGAGTACCGTATATTTCATTAAGTATACAAAATTGGCTTACCCAGAATTTGTTTTGGAACAGATTTATTGTCTTCCCCATGCCCGAATTAAAATTTTTCTTTTTAAATCCGTAAAAACATCTTTCAAAACCGCCATTTTTAATGTTTGTAAATAGGAAAAAGCAGAAGATGATCAAAAAAATCGTGGTAAAAGATCCACAAAACTTCCGGTGCGATTACGTTCATCGAGAAGGCGGATAACGCGAATGCGGTGAACGTTATCAAGTGGAGACTGCCCTTAATACCGATGCCGGCTTCGATTCCGACTTCAGAATCTGCGATGCCGATTCCGGCAAATTATTTTCCACAGATTTCGATGCCGATGCTGATTCCGAATTTTTTTTTTTTTTTTTACCGATTCCGATGCCGGCAGCGATGTCGATGCCGATAAAATGCCACCGGCCTCGCATCCCTGCCTTGCTTTCGTTCATGTCGTCTAATTTTACTATTAAAAAAGGCCAAAAGTTAAAAAAAAAATCATTTTTTTTCCTGGCACGAAAAAAACTTAAAATTTTTGAAAAGTTGAAAAATTTTTTTAAAATTTTAAATCAATTTTTGGTGCGAACAGTGCGACACCGGACACCTGAACAGACAGATTCCCCCCCCAAGACGTAGTCCTACGACAAAAATTAAATTTTTAATAGTTTTATCAAAATTTTTTACAAAATTCAAAAAATGTCTTATAATTTTTCAATAATCAAAAATCATCTACATTTTCATTTCAAAAAATGTAATGATCCCCCCTAAATCCTTCAAGCCCTTATATTAGTCCACGTGGCCCCCTTTGTCAATAAAATTTTATCAAAAATCAAGCAAAATCTAAAACATTTCTAAAAATTTTCCTTTTTCCTTAAAATTAGTCAAAAATTTACAATATTTTGTGCATAAATCATAAATTTCGTTGAAAATTTTTAAGGATCATCAAAGATTTTTGATAAAATTTTATTGAAAAATTTATCTAAAAATTTGAAATATTCGTTTTGAAGTGAACTTCTTATGGGGCAGGTCGCGTAATGAAGTTTTTGAAGTTTTATTAAAGTTAAAATTTAACTATTTTTCCTTAATATTTCTTATTTTTGGATATATTTTCTTAATTTGACGTTAATTTTTTGGCCTCCATTTATTGGCAAGTATTTTTAATATAAATGAGAAGTATTTTTTTGTATAAAATGGCAAGTATTAAAAGGCAATTTTGCTAAGTAAAAAATTAAAAGTGTCAGTATAATAATATGATTTTGCCAGTAAAAAATTAATATTTGGACAGTAAAATAATTATTATTTGGAAGTAAAATCTTTTTTCAGCAAGTAAATGCCAACAGAATGTAGCGGTGAAAACCACTAAACCCGGAAAGAAAGAAAATCGAAATAAAAATAAAACAACGTTTAACATTCACACTGCTGCTTTATATTATCGCGATTACCGAAAAATAAAACTGAGCTTTTAATCATCGATTTCACTTACAGCAACATACCAAAAAGATTTACAACAAAAAAATGGACTGGGCCACCGTGTTAAATCAAAAGGAAAAAAAATTGGTTAGCCTAAATTCCGAACCGTTATCAAATCATTCTTTCTAAAATTTAAGCAGCCTTTTTCCGCTACCAGGATGTTCATACAAGATAAATAAAGTGATCCCTAAAATTATCAAAATTATTTAGGCCCTCTAATAACTTTCAAATCTGAAATAAAACTCAACTATGAGCAAGTTCAAACTCGACCGCGATTTGTTACCGGTTTATCAATTTTAACTCAATAAAGACAAATAAATCGAGAATGAATATAAAACTTATTTCTTTCGGCAGCGGTTAAAGAGCATCCTTGCTAAAGTAAAATTTAACACAATGACCCGGGGCAAAAAAAAACATGAAAAAAAAGTAAAATTTAATCAAGATACATTTCTAAATTTACAGTCTGCACGACCACGTGCAAAAAAAAATGTACGAACGATCTGCCGGACGCAAAAAAAAATCGCATTCTGGACCCTACCCCATTGCCACGTGTTTTAAACCATAATCGATTTCAAATTATCGCATCAAAACCCGAATCTCCATCCAACGACCAAATCCATGACTCCGGAAAAGCAACCAAAAAGCAAATATGGGATCAAACGTTGCAGGCCAGGACCTGATCAGGCATCTTCAAACAAATCAAAGGCACAGGCGTGGCGGGTCGTTCGCTTACAAGCTATCTCAGCGTAATTGATAACCAAAAAAAAACCCTAAAAAATACACAAATTAAGATTACACTTTATCCAAACATTGACAAAAAAAAAGCAACCGATCGAACATCGAATAATTATATGAAAAAAAAATGATTCAAGCACATGTGATAACGAACACGCTCAATCATGTTCGAAAAAAATCAATCAATCGCTTTTGCACAAATAATATTCACAAAAATTCAAATATCCCTTTTCTTAAAAACTAAAAACAAGAAACTTACTCGAATGAGGTTTTTGAAAACTTTAAGAAGAAAAAAAAATTTAAATCATTTGATCGGACGAAAAAAAAAGTCACGATCCTTCTCTAATGAAACGAAATGGCAAAATGGACGATTGTCCACAGAGCCTGCGCGTACCTTAATTTCGCAAAGCTTTTAGTCAGATCTCGGAGGCTTTGACCGTTCGCGCGTTTTCAAGAAAAAAAATGTCCGTTTAAAATTACTTAATGATTTAAATTTCTTTTTAACAAGAAAAAAAATTCCTTCCTTTAACAAAAAAACGATTTAGCAATTTAGGCCGTTACAAGAAGTCATTAAAAAATTATGAAAAAACTTCCCTGATATACGATCAAAACGCTCACCTCAGCCCTGCCAAATTTAAAAAATCGGGAGCCTTTTTTTATTATTATACACATTCTGGAAGTTCCCTCATTTTGCTAAGTAATTAAACGATCTGATCACAAAAGCAAACTTTATATATATTCCTAGGATAAAATTTTTTTAGGAAAAAAAATTAACAATAGCAGGTCAGTAATTTCAGTGTTTTTGTTGTTTTTTATTCATAAAAAACTAAAAAATTGCCTTTGTAATAAATTAATAGTATATTGTTAACCTAGGGAAGAAATTGTATTTTCCCGTTGAGATTTACCTCAACGGGGATTACAAGTACCGGAATTACGAGAATTACAGTTCATTCGTGAATTTTTCTTTTAAATTACTTTAATTTTTCCTATAATGACAATTTTACGTACCATAGAGTGTGACGGAATTAAAGAAAACATTTTTTTTTTTTTTTTTTTTTTTTTTTTTTTTTTTGTTAGCCTTTTTTAATTAACTGACAGAAAAAGTGATTTTACTGACACTTCTTATTTTTTTAATTGCATTTAATTTTTTTGCTACCAAAAAATTTTTTATACTGACCATAGTCATACTTCCCATTCGATACTTACCGTTTAAATAAAATACTGCCACGTTCATTTTTTTACTGCCCAAACAATATAAAATACTTGCCGATTAAATAGCCCCCTAATTTTTTCTTAATTTTTTAAATTCATAGTCATTTTTTTAAAATTCATCGTTAATTCTTTTTCTATAGGGTCAAGTGGGGGAAAAAACGGCCATTGAAAATTTGAGGTAAAAAAAAGACACTTGAATATTGGATTAATGACAAATCTTTAAAGTTCCGAAAAATTCATGATAATAGTTTGAAGCTTATATTTCGCTATGTCGTCAAGAAATTTTCATTTTCTCCTATATTTTTAGGTAAAAAAAATTATTTCTTAAACATTCGGCTTGTTTTGAAAAAAAGCAATGTTGACACTTGTTTTAAAATTACATTTTATTCGAAAAAAAAAACAAAACAGGTGAAAATATTACGGAACGTAAATAAACAATAATGACTGAGGAATCATTATGTGGTTCGAAATTTACAAATAACTAATTTTAGCACGAGTTATATAGCTTTAAAGTTGTGGGGTAAAAACGAGACACCATCACGGGTAAAAAAAAAGCCATTCGATATATGGCACTTTGCATGTTCGGAAAAAATCGACGCCATATGACTGCAATGTTTTGGTTTTGTGAAAATTGTGAAAGACGACGAGAAAAGTGCTTTCGGGAAAGGTAAACGCTTTATTACGGCTAAATATCATTTCATAATAATATTATCTTGCCTTGTACCGCGAAAAAAATTTTCTAAAACTCGATGTAGTGTTAATTTCGCGGGTGTCCCGTTATTACCTCATGTTTGGCTCGTTTTTGCCCCACTTTGCGGGTAAAAAAAAGGCAGCATTTTTCGGAGATTTTGACCATATTTGGTTAAACAGACGCATATTTGCTTTTGAAACATAAGCTAGATATAAAATTAGAACTTTGTACCGGAAAAAAAATTTTTTTAAAACATTAATTGCTACGTTATTCATAATTTTCAAAAATTGGCTTTTTTTTCCCCCACTTGACCCTAATTACCTACTCTTAATTATACGTTAATTTTTCGTTTTTTTTTTTTTTTTTTTTTTCAATTTATCGGAAATTTTCTTAAATTTTCGGAAATTTTTCGGAAATTTTCTTAATATCCAGTTAATTTTTTATCATTTACGTTTTTTTTGTTAATTATCTTAATTTTCGTTCATTTTTCGTTATTTTGGTTCATTTTCGTTAAAATTTCCTTAACTGAAGGGAAACTTCTTATGGGGCGGATCCGCGAAATGTTTCCGAAGTTTTCAAAGTTAAAATTTTAAATATTATTTAAATTTTAATAATAAAATTGCGGGAAAATGATCGACTATGGCAAATTTGAAAACTAGTGGAGTAAAAACTTGTTAAAGGATTTTAAATGCTTCAAAAAAATTTTAAGATGGAAATTTTTAAGATGGAATAAATAGATTTTACTGTTGAGGCGCAAACAAGCATCTTATTACGTAGATTAGGGTGAAGTTTAAAAGGTGGGTGAATGTTGAAGTTGAAAGGAAATTCAAAAAAAAAATTCTAGGTTGTTTTGGCACTAAAAAATGAAATTTTTTAATTTCATTAAGTGGATATTGTTTTTGGGATACTTAAGTAAAAAATTTTATTTTAGTGCCTAAATAAACCTAGATTTTTTTTTTTTTGAATTTCCTTTCAACTTCACCCCAATTTACGGTACTTTCGCCGTCAAAAGCAGTAACAGAATATAATCGAATTTTGCGCTTTAGTCTATGTGTGACACATAAAAATAAATTTCTCATTCATTTATTAGCACATAGTTTTTATGGAACGATTAAGCTTAAGCATCGGTAAGATTGTAAGCGATAAGACATGTCTTATCATTTATTTAATAATGTAATTTTTTTAAAGATCGTGTTAGTCGATGCCGTTATTATTTTAAGGAGGGATTAGCCCATGTCTCTCAAAACAAATTTAAATGAAGAAATAATTAAGGTGATTTTGAAAGAAAAAAAGGATTGTTTTACTTATAAAATGGGAAAGAGAAAAGGTTTTCGGAAGTTTTATTGTAAATTCCGTCAATTTCATTCGAATCATTTAAAAGTTAATTAGAGAATTTCAATTTATTTAGCATTTAAATCCTTTGACGTGTTTTTATTTCATTTAGTCATTTTTACTTAAAATTTAATTTTGACGTAGAAATATGGACAGTAAATCAGGAAATATTTTTGGTTTAGGGAGGGAGCTGGAGACTATAACCTTATAATATTAGCTTCGTTATCGATCGAGCAAACGATGAAGCCATACTATAATAAGATTATAACCTCCTGCTCGCAACATCAAACATTTTTCTGATTATTTTATTGTTGCAAAACCTCAAAATGAAATTGATTTATTTTTACTTAATTATTTTACAAGGTCATATAAGGAAGTACTGCTTAATTACTTACGCCTTGAAAAGCAGTAATATAAATTAAAAAGCATAGTAGGGTAACCATCAAAATTAAGTATTAATTGAAGGGGTAAAATAGAATAAAATAAAATAGGATTGGCCTATACTGCCGCTGTAAGCGAAATCACCGTAACTTCATTTTTGTAAACAATGGCGATTTTGGTACCGATCGAATCCTTATAATCTCACGAATTACATTTCATACCTAAAAAGTGAGATATGAAGCAGGAAAAAGCTTATTTTTATGAAATAAAAAGTAAATAAAAAAGAAAAAAAGACGATCTCCATTAGGAATACAAAGAAACAAAATATTTGTTTACTTTTTACAATTGTTTTTATTGTCAGTATCTCAAAATTTAAAAAAATACAGTTACGGTGATTCTGCTTACAGGGGCAGTATACAAATTACAAAAAAATCTGTAATACAGAAAACGAGTCGGGATAAATACTAGAGTAGCCCTTATTTTACAAAGTTTTGAAATTCCGTGAACGTACCCCCTAATTCTTTTATAGTAATGGAAAGAAGATGCCTGAATTTTTTCAGATTTTTTGGATGTTGTCCCGACGCCTAAAAATTTTTAAATTTCCATAAAGACCAAAAAATCAAAAATTTTATCTTTATGTTAAAATAATTGTTTTCTGTTCGGATTTTTATGCAGATTACGAAAATGTAGTTAAAAAGGTATATGTATAACTCGTACGGTTTTGACGATACAGGCCAAAATAAGTAAAAAATTAGCAAAATATGCCTCAGCCAAAATTTTTTGCGAAATTCTTCATATTTTCGTCCTCTATAGCACAGGAATCGTTTGTCATAAATGCATTCTAACTTTTTTTTTCGTAAACTGCATAAAAATTCGAATAGGAAAGAAATACTTTTACATAAAAATAAAATTTTGATTTTTTGGTCCCTAGAAATTTTTAGGTCCCTAAGGACACGGCTAAACGATGTCGGAAAAATCTGAAAAAAAAATTCAGGGATTTACTAAAAAATTTTGGGTTCGCCGAAATTCAAAAATTCGTAAAATAAGGGCCACCCTAACGAATGCGTAAAAATGTGAAAACTTATGGGGGGTAGAAAGCTTTCTGGATGTACTGTAAAACTTGTCAAAAGACAACTGGTATTGTATAAATACTTACTGTAAAGAGGCCCTAAATCCCGACATGATTAAAATTCTAAAAAACGGGATTCCTTATTCCTGAGATTTTAGAATAAGGTATTTTCAGGTATTTTCATTGGTATTTGGTCTGTTTTTTTTTCTGATTTGGTCTGTAATTTTTTAGTCAGTAAAAATACTTTTTTGTCAGCCATTAAATTGGATTTGGACTGTAAAAATATTTACTTTTGGCCGTATTAATTTTTTGGTCTGTATCTTTAGTTTTTATGGGAGATATGGGTTTTTTTGAAAGCTTAAAAAAAGCTCTAAATGCTGGCCATGGTGCAAAAATTTGAGCTTGCAAATTCAATGGCGTGAAATCGGCGGTGCTTTTTTTTTATTTTTTTACACAATTCTGCTAGCCTTACGTGTGCAAGTTATGCATTTTGAAAGCTCAAATTTAGGAGAATGATATGCAATTGGTTTGGGTTCTGAACCTACCCAATTATGATGTGTGAAGCTTGCGGTACACGGCATTTTTTAAAAAAGAAATTGTGAAAGCCTTAATTTAAAAGCCAAAAATTTGGTATGTTGGTTTTTTAAAAGCTCAAATTTAGCGCAATACATTGGTGTATGTCTTCCAATATTGCACCGCCCGTGAATTTAGCGGTACATTATTGATTATTACGCTTATATATTCTTTAATTTTGAAGCTCAAATTTGGAGACTTGGTTTTTCGGAAAGCTCAAAAAAAGCTCTAAATCTTGGTTATAGTCCCAAAATTCGAGCTTAAAATTGTACCGTCAACTACACTGACCCAAGAAAATTTTAAAATTTCGTAATTGATTAATTTTTTTTTTTTTTTTACTGACAAAAAAGATTTTTTCTTGCTTTTTTTAAATTAAATACTGACAAAAAAGTCGAAAATACCTACAGACAAAAAAAAAATAAAAAAAAAACAGACCGAATAAATACAAGCCTATTTTTATTTTTGAAAAATTTTGGTGTAAAAATAAAGTACATGAATTTAAAAAATTATTTATGTCATAAAAAGTATTAAAATAATTTTTTTTTTTGTATGCAATAATTAGCTAAAGTTGGAGGTTAAAAATTGTAAATCAAAACGGTCGGACTAAACGCGGAAGCGTTGTGACGTCATATGTTAATATCGTTCTGTCTAGAGTTGGGAAAAATACGTATTTTTATAATAAATGTAAAAATACGTATATATATACGTATACATATACGTATATGTATACCGTATCGTATATTTATTAAAAATGGCGGAAATATTTATTGAATTCCACTCTTTTTGGAGCGAACAAATACGAAAAGAAAGAGATTGCTTTTAACGACTTAATTATTTGAAATACTCCGTATTTATCGATGTAGGCAAATGTTACA
Source organism: Liposcelis bostrychophila (assembly GCA_037577465.1). Classification (NCBI taxonomy): domain Eukaryota; kingdom Metazoa; phylum Arthropoda; class Insecta; order Psocodea; family Liposcelididae; genus Liposcelis; species Liposcelis bostrychophila. The sequence continues at coordinate 4,615,404 of CM075215.1, forward strand.
GTAATTTAAGCTCTTTTGACTTAAAATTTCGTAATTTTCTGTTCATTTTAAGCTGTATTTTTAAAAATAGGTAAATGTATACCAAAAGATACCAATTTTGATCAAAAAAATACGTATATGTATACGTATATATATACCGTATACATATCCCGTATACATATACGTCCCATCCCTAGTTCTGTCCGAAAAAAGTTTCCAAGAATGCGGTGGCTTAGCCGTTTATAAACATTGAAAGCATCGCATTCTATGACTTAACATATGACGTCACAACGCTTCCGCGCTTATTCCGACTGTTTTGATTAACAATTTTTAACCCCCATTTAACAAATTACTACACACAGGAAAAAAAGATTTGTAATACTTTTTATAACGCAAATAAATTTTTTAATTAATGCACTTTATTTTTACACCAAAATTTTTCAAAAATAAAAATACCTGAAAATAAACTATTCCCAGGAAAACTGAACCTTAGTTAATTTATCAGAGGAAGCAGAACTTTTTGGTCAAGGCATATTTTTCCCCATTCTAAGTTTAAATGATTGACAGGGCATAAAAATAAAAGATAAATAAAAAAAAAAATAGTTTAGCTACCGCTAAAAACTAAAAAAGAAGAAAAAGGTCTTTTGTACTAATTTTTTTGGAAATGTTGGGGTGAGAAACCGGTCAAATCGACTGCTCCGAAGAACAAGTACCTATTTTTTTTTTAGCAGTACAAAAAGTACCTATCTTTTTTTGGACAGTTGAAAAACTACCTATCTTTTTTTGACGACTTATAAACGATCTATTTTAAATGGTCATTACTATATACGATAGATCATTTTTGCAGTAACACAAAAAAGATAGGTAGTTTTTGTACGGCTAAAAAAAAAATAGGTACTTGTTCTTCGGAGCAGTCGAAATTCAAGGTCAACTCGACTTTGTATTTATTTTATTTTTTAATTCTTGTACGCTTTGCCATTTAATTGTTTTAAAAGCAGAGAAATGATTTTCTCACTTTGAAACAATCAAATCCATTATTAATATTTTGTTTCAAAAAATTAAGAGAATGAAATTATTTAAATTTAATGCCATTTGAATGTCGCGTCGGTCTCATTTGTAATTTATGCTATCCGCATTTTTAAAAAAAAATATTTATAACTTTTTTTTTTTTTTTTTTTTTTTTTTTTGGAAAAAATTAGAAAATAAATGCAAAGTCGAGGTTCGACCTTGAATTTGACCTGTTTCTCACCCCACAAAATCTTAAACTATTGCTATATTTCCAAGAAATTAGTGACAGGAGACCTTTTTTTTTCTTTCTTTTTTTTTTTTCTTGAATTTTTAAAAATATAACGGTCCTAATTATACTCGGACCGAAAACAAGCAAACCAATCGGTAAACTGAAACTAATTAAAAAAAAAAAAAAAAAAAAAAAAAGACATGTAGCAGTGCTCGAATTCCATCACCATGACTTCATGCTTAGAAAGCCTTTTTTTTTTTTGAGCTTTCATCCATTTTCGGACTTGGTCAATGAATAAATATGGTATATAGCCATCATTTCGTTTGAGCTATTGACAGTTTGATGGGAATGAATCAAAATTTTTTGCCGACTTAAAATTTTTAAAAATCTGCTTTAATATGATGCAACAAAAAAAATAATAAATCCGCTCACTTTGTTTGCTTTAAAATTTAAGAACGTATCACGCCCTTATCTTATCGTAAACAATTAACTCGTTGAGGCTATAAAAATAAATAAATCGGATGAAACACGATGCTTTGTTTTGTCCTAGGTTTGATTGACGAGTTTTGACAAGTCTTTTCTGCATTCCAATGTTGAATGATTATCGCTTATGTTAGATGCTTCTTTAAGGGGAAAAGATTGCGCAATAATGAGAAATAATTTTTGCTTAAATACTATGTGAGCTTTTTGGGAATGCCTGTTTATATATATCTGGAGGTTTTTTTTATCAAATTCAAAATCAATGGAAATGATATTTAATTTTTTTCCGCTTAATTTTTTTCGTGACTCTGCTCCTTTTGCAAGAATTTTTGAAAAATGAGTTTTTTTTAAAAATTATTGTACCGGTACTTTAGGAAATTAGAGTTTTCCTTGAAGGAAATGCCTTTAAAAAAATTTTTTGAGGAAGTTAAAAAATCTCTTTGAAAAGTTGCCTCAGCTACGTTTTTAATAACTTAAAAAAAAAAAAAAAATAATGGTTTTTGCATTTATGGAATATTCTTTTTCCGGTTTTCCGGATTTTAAAATAATGAAAAACAATGTTTCGGTTTTTGGCAAAAATTTCAGTTTTGTAAAAAAAAAAAAAAAATTCTCAAATTTCATTTCTACGGCCTTACTTTTAAAACCTAAGCTACCTGACAATGGGGTCAATGTTTGAATGAACCATTTTTTTAATTTTTTAAATTTTTTTTTTTTTTTTTTTTTTTTTTTTTTTTTTTTGAAGATATGCACATGCCTACATTTTAGTTTAAAGCCTTCTAATTAGGATTAAATGTTTCTTCATGCATAAACCTATTCAAACACAACTACCCTTTTTTTTTTTTTAGGAAAAGTTCGTTGCTCTCTTTCCGAGAATCCCTTAAACAGATCGGTTTTTTTAATTTTTTCTCTCAACCCCGGCCATATATTTTCAATTCAATGCCGCTGGAAATTAATCCGTTTGTTGTCTGTCAATCAAAACACAGCTTGCATTTTTTTTCTCTTCTTACTTTTAGAAAAAATAAAAAAATAATTAATTGCCTTAAGGTATTTGCATACAAGAAATGGCCCAAAATTTTGGGATTTTCGAATTTGTAAATGTTTTCACCTCCCGAATAGAAGCTCCCTTTTTTTCTGGTTTTAAGTTTTGTCAACCTTAATTCGACGGCAAATCGCACACATTTGGTCCTGAAAATTCGGAAAATCCAATACGCTCCTAAAAATAAATTTTTTTCGGGGAAAAAAGAATTAAATCAGATTAATTTTAATTTAATTTAAATTAATAACAGGGCTGCGGTGCCGTTTAGATTTTAAACGGCAGGGATGCGAGGCCGGTGGCATTTTATGGGCATCGGCACCGCTGCCGGCATCGGAATCGGTAAAAAAAAAAAAAAAAAAAAAAAAATCGGAATCAGCATCGGCATCGAAATCTGTGGAAAATAATTTGCCGGAATCGGCATCGGCATCAAGTATTTTACCAAAGAAAAAAGAAATATGGTTGATGCAATAAAAAAAAATTATATTTAAAATAACAAATTAAAAATTTGAGAAAGCTAAAAATTTAAAATTAAGAAACAACTACAACAAGTATTTTATCGCATTGGAAGTAAAAAAAAAAAGTCAAAAAAAATTTTTTCTTTGCTCAAATACTGAAAATGTGTTGGAATGATACTTTACCGAAGTTCGAGAAAAGAACAAAAAAGAGAAAAGAGAAATGAAGAAAACAAAAGCATACTATTATTTTTCTTGGAAATAAGTTGTCATATTTTGATAAGTTTTTAATATATTAGTATGTCTCCATTGGTGAATTAATTACATGATGTAATTAATTACAGGATGTAATTAAATGATTTTCGAAGGTACTAAATCGTTGTTTTCGATTTAGTTGGTTGGATCCACATTATAAAAAAGAATATCCAGCTCCAAAGATTTGAAAAAACAAATTAGCACCTTTGTAAACCATTTAATTGCATTCTGTAATTAATTACATCATGTAATTAAATCACCAATGGAGACTTTTATCTATTTTTAAAGTCCGAACAAAATGAAATTTTCGATCCGCTTTAAAACTTAGAAATTTGCAATTTTTTTTCTACAAGTAAATCTAGAAAGGCATTTTTTATTTTTTATTTTTTATTTTTTTTTCGTGGAATCGGAATCGGCGGAATTTTGGACTCATTTTTGAAATCATCAGCGTCGTCGAAAATTTTTTTTCCCATTAATCGGCTTCGGCATCGGCATCGGCATCGGCATCGGCATCGCATCCCTTTTAAACGGAATCAGCATCGCTACCGGAATCGATCGGGTCAAAAGTTAAATTTAATCGGAATAGGAACCCAAATTTTTTTCAAGCAGTCGAAATCGGAATCTTAATCGGCATCGCAATCGGCATCGAAAAGTAATTTTGATTCAAATTCAGTTTAAAAATATTAATAAAAGCTTTTTACGATTAGTACATATCTGGAAATATCGGAATCGGAAACTTAAATTTTTGTTCTCGAGTCGGAATCGGAATCGGAATCGGAATCAGAATCGGCCCGAAAAATATTGAAGAATATTGGGAATCGGCATCGGAATTGGAAACGGAACCGCAGCCCTGTGAAACATTGAAATACGATTTGAAGCCCAAAAAGCATCTGCAGTTAAAATTTTGCCTGAGATTTTTAATCTAGTTTTGCCGTTAGGATTCTATTATTGGTTTCAGAATCAGAGAAAAAAAAAAAAAAAAAAAAAAAAAAAAAAAAAAAAAAAAAAAAAAAAAGGACGGGTTTTTGTTTTTTAGGGGAATTTTCCTTTTTCGGTTTTCCGGACTTTAAAGTAATGGAATACAGTGTTTTGGTTTTTGGCAAAAATTTCAGCCCTGTTAAAAAAAAAAAATGTCATCAAATTTATTGATTTATTGATTTGTACGGGCTCCAGACGCGTCCTCTTTATTATTTTTTTTTTTTATTTTTTCTCGATTTTTCTCGGATAATTTTCTTTTTGTTTTATAATCGTAATTCCAAACGTTCAGCAACTCGGAGTCGTTTTCCCGATAAAAAAATAAATAAATAATTAAAAATAAGACATATTGCCAGTGTTGTATCACAGATTATACAGATGTTCAATCCCCATATAAAACGTGAAGCCTGTTTTTTTGGAGCTTGAGCGCCCGACCACCGCGAGCGCTGTAAAATTTTTTTTCGTTTCGAAATTAAAATGTCAAAAAACATCTAATACGACAAACCTTATCGATGCCACACACACTCAAAATAGGTATTCTTATATTTCAGACGCGAAAAAATATTTTTAAAAAACCTTTTAGGATGTTTCATTCATATAGCAGCATGGTCCATCTTAAATAAATTCAGGTACAAGGTACACAGTTCTACAGTTACGCTACCCTTGTGGTAAGAACCCTCTGTTAAAATTTCACTTACACTTTTCCTTCCATTCATAGACGAAATCTTTCTTATTTTCGTTGCATGCGAATTTTTTAAAAAACCTTTTTTTTTTTTTTTTTTTTTTTTTTTTTTTTGCCACTGCATATAGCCTTTTAAGGGAAGGTTTGTTGCATGTTTATCGAAATATATTTTAAAGATAGGCATGAAAATGATAAAAAAAAAAAAAAATTTGAACTAATTAATTTAAATACGACGCTTTTAACTTTTGCTTTTTGTACATTGATGTAGGTACATATTAGATGCAAATGATTGTATTTTTGATTTTAAAAATGAGTCTGGGTCTGGTTTTAAAAAAGTCCATAAAGTATAATCATTTTAGTTTTTGGGATGTAATATATGGACTGTCTTCCAGGCTTCTGTTTATATTTAATTAAAAATTAGTCTTCGTCCACTAAATTACCTCCGGACAAGGTGGTTTTGCACTCACTACACTTAAATTTTTCAAGTATTTTTCTGAAATAGTTGGTAAATCATAAGAAGTCGACGCGTTATTATCTGATGAAATCTTTGTTTTTAATTTATTTTGTGGCGTATATATTATAAGACGAATTCCTTTATCGGGTAAACAGTTTGACTTACTAGAAACTAAATTATTTACAATATCATTACCCGTACGAAAAAGGGATGCATAAAACTTGTATTATTTATACAAAAATTATACATAAAATATACAAAAAATTGGACATGCATAAAAAATGCATAAATTATGTATAAAGAACTTATATTTTTTTATCCTACAATATGATTATACATAAATTATATATAAATTATGTAGGTCCAAATTTTTGTATTAATTTTACAAAATTAATATATATTTTTTGTATTTATTTTGCAAAAAATTTACATATTTTATGCATCTCTTTTTTGTACGGGCGTACTTAGTCTCATCACATCGCAGCAGATTAAGTTTTTTTAAACACAGTCTCATGACTCTGTTGCGTTTTGAGATGGCTGTAATAATACACTTAACATGTTTTTTTTATTTATTAATTTTTTTTTTTCTGCTGTTTCCTTAGCCTATTTTTCCTAGCTTGTGTGGACCGAATGAGGGTACTCGGCCGTTGATATATGTATCCCCCATTACGTAAAAAATATAATAGACCCCCAAAGATAATCGAACATCTTCAAAAATTTCGAACATGTTGGAAAACATATGTAACCACTTTCCTCGCGAAGAAAGTTTCGAAACGTTTCCAACAAAATGTTTGGTGCAATGTAACCAACGCTTTAGAGTTTATTTTGCATGGCATTTTTTTTAAATAAATTTTTTACGTCGTAAACTGCTGTAATAAAAAAAGTGTATTAAAAGAAAAAAGAAACGCAGTACAAAATAAACTCTAAAAATCTAAATGCAAAGTTTACAATTTTTACTCTCCTTAAAAAAATTATATATTTAAAAAAAAAAAAAAAAATCGGTTAAAATTAATATTAGCAAACGATTACGGAATCATCGGTGGCGTTTGAACTCCTTTGACTTTTTATTGTATTTTCAATACAAGTCTTTACTTGTTCCAAGCAAAAAAAAAAAAAAAAAAAAAAAAAAAATACCAGGAAAACAAAATTAACGTTTTTCGACCTCAAAATTTTTTTCCTGCCGCTCATACATTCAGAAGTTGAAACTTGCACTAAAAATTCCAGGATTTTAAACTCTAAAAATCTTATCCCAATTTTTTACAGTTTAAGTCATTTTGACGTAATTTCTAAATAAATTTAAGCTAATTCTTTACTTACAATTGTTCGGTTTACATTTTATTAGCCTTCTTTTAACAGCAATTAAAAGTAAAATTTACGTCAAAATGATCTTGTTTTTAATTTTTTTTTTTTTTTTTTTTTTTTTTTTTTTTTTTTAGTTATCCGGAAGAAATAATTAATTAATTTGTCATTTAATTAATACCGTAAAATCGGGTGAAGTTAAAAGGAAATTGAAAAAAAAAAATCTAGGTTTATGCTGCTTCTCCATTATGGTCCTAAATTAATTTTATAAAATTACCGGAAATTATGCGCTTTTTCTTTCTTTTTTCATAACATATTTATTTTTACAGATTTCTTATTCTTTTTTAAGTCATCCTCATGTTCGATTAGTAAAATAAAAGCATTATTCCCAGTAATTTTATAAAATTAATTTTGTAAAATTAATTTTGAGCCATAATGGAGAAGCAGCATTATTTTAGGCACTGAAAGTAAAACGCAGCAGATTAAGTTTTCTTAAACGCAGTCTCATTTTAAAAAATTTTTTACTTAAGTATCCCATAAACAATATCCATTAATGCAAGCCTCGAACTTGGTCCCTGAAAGTGCCTAAAGTCCATATTTTAAAGGAAGTCCTTAAATTCGAAAAATGGTCCCAAAGTCCATAATTTTTAAATCTGCAGCGCTTACGAAAATTTCCTATCGTTTTAATAAAGGACATGATATTTTTATGAAGCAAAATTAAAAAAATAAATTTATAGAAGATTTAAAAATATTTGATAGAAGAAGAGGAAAAAACTTAATTTTTTTCTTTTTTTTTTTTGCTAGAATTTAAAAGTTGTTTAGTCATGTCACAAACCTTTGAAATCAAGCAATCAGAGGAAGGTGCATAAAATTTTAAAAAAACTGACAAGTTTTAGCTACTTTTAGGGTCTTAAAAAGGTCCTTAATTTCATGTTTTGGTCCCTAAAATCCCTTTTCAGACCAGAAACCGGTTCGAGGCTGGGTATAATGATCATTTCGCCACTGATTATATAATCAGTGGCGAAACGATCACGGAATATTCGTGATCGTTTAGTAATATTAATTTTTTTTATTTTTTTTTTTTTAAATAAATTATTTTTAAGGAGGACAAACATGTTTAACTTTGCATTTATTTTTTTAGGCGTTAAGCGTTTGTTACATTGCACTAAAATGTTTGTTCGAATCAAGTTTCGAAAATTTTTGATGATGTTTGACGTTATTTTTTGGGGCTCTTGATATTTTTTTTCGTAATAAGGGGATGCATACGTCAGCGCCCGAGTTCCTTTATTAATATAAGTCCATTTTTTTAAACACAAAGTAGAATAAAAAAGACTAATAAAAAAAAAATGTTATAGTGGATTACATACATTCTCATCACATGTATTTAAATTTCATATTTGTCAATTATTACTACAAAAAAAACTAACAGATTTTTTTTTCATTAATTTTTTTTGAACTTTTTTCACAGCCTTTTATTTCCTATCGTGTGTAGGCAAAAATTGACTTAAATTAATGAGCCTCTGATATAATTTCCCATTACTAAAAACTACAACGGAGACGTCAAAGACCTTAAAAAATTCCATAGACGTTCGAAATTTTGAAGAGGCTTTTTATTTATTTATTTTTTTTTTTTTATTTACTTTTGGGGGTGTATTATATTTTTACGTAATGGAAATACATGTATCAGCGGCCGAGTAACTTAGTAATTTAAGTCAATTTTTTTCTGTACGCGGTAAGAAAAAGTCTGTAAAAAAATTCATAAAAAAAAAATGTTGGCGTACTTAGTCTCATCACATCGCAGCAGATTAAGTTTCTTAACACAGTCTCATCACTCTGTTGCGATTTGAAATGACTGTAATAATACACTTAACATTTTTTTTTTTATTTATTAATTTTTTCTACTGTTTCCTTAGCCTATTTTTCCTAGCTTGTGTGGGCCGGATGAGGGTACTCGGCCCTTGATATATGTATCCCCCATTATGTAAAAAATATTATAGACCCCCAAAAATAATCGAAGATCTTCAAAAATTTCGAACATGTTGGAATTAAAACATATGTAACCACTTTCCTCGCGAAGAAAGTTTCGAAACGTTTCCAACAAAATGTTTCGTGCATTGTAACCAACGCTTTAGAGTTTATTTCGCGTGGCATTTTTTTAAATAGGTAAATTTTTTACGTCGTAAAACGCTGTAATAAAAAAAAATTTTTTTAAAATGCCATACAAAATAAACTCTAAAAATATAAATACTTAAAGTTTTAATTTTTGCTCTTCTTAAAAAAAATCATACATGACTTATTGTATTTTCAATACAAGTTTAACTTGTTCCAAGCAGACAAAAAACAAGAAAGAAAAATCAAAGTTTTTCGACCTGAATTTTTTTTCCCCCGTCTCATACATTTCGGACAAGTTGAAACTTGCACTAAAAATTCCAAAATATGCCAGAGGAATTCGTTGTAAACTTAAAATTTGGAGTTTCATCGTAAAGAGTTTGAGAAAAACAGTCATTTCTTCCGGTGTCCGTAAAGCGTCCTCTTAATAATTTATTGTTAATTAATAATTAAATATTGGCGTCATATAAAAAAGTGTGATGTAAAGTCTTTTATAAAAGTTGCTGCTACCATTTTAACATCAATTTCTCTTTATTTTTCAGTGCCAGCAGCGAGGGAGCGACGGAGCGCCTTCAATTCATCAGCCAGATAAGGTAGGGTTTTTTTTATTTTTATTATTTTTTTTGGGAAGCAACCGAGTTGAATTTTTTTTCTTTGGATTTCTTTTTGAAATTTTTTTTTGGAAATTTTTTTTTGGTTTCGTCCATTCCATTAATTTTTTTTTGATTAATCGTCAACCCAACCCCATCTTTAAAAAAAAAAGAGAAGGGAAGGGAAGGAAGGATAGCCTAGCCCTTCGGCGATTTGAGTTAAATTTTTTTTTGATTTTTGTTTCATTCACGACAAGGATTGGTTCATACGAGTCAGTTAATTTAATTTTAAATTAAATTTAAACTGACTGGTATGTCGCAGGCTTTGAACTGAATGACTTTGGTTTGAGTTGATTGAATTTCCAATGAGCTTAGGTACTTAGGTATTGAGACATTATTATAGTTTACTGAATTATCGAATTAAATTATTGCATCGAATTATTGAATTTATTTTTTTTTGAATTAAATCTTTGAATTGATATTTTTTTTTAAATTTTATTTTCAACAATGAAGTCTTTTACTTTAAAGAACTATCAACCACCAAATCATAATGGAGAACCCAACAGTAACTTAGACTTTGAAGAGGTGTTATGGCAAAACATACAGACGAATGCCATTCTAGTAAACACCTTCAATGAGATGTCTGAATGCATCATGGCGCTGGTGCGGGACGTACAACCGCGCGGTATCGCGGAACAATCTCAAGTAACGCCGTATGATCCGCAAAATTTTCAGAGTATATCAACGCTGCATCAGGTCATTGCACCCAATGAGCATACCAGGTTAGCCTTGCCATGTAGATTAGGAGGTTTGAGAGTCATAGGCTTGTTGGATACGGGCGCATCACATAGTTACATCAGCGAAAATCTCGTGAAAGATTTGAAAGCTTTGGGTATTCAATTTTATAACACGAAAATGTGCAAAATCTTGTTAGCCGACGGATCAGTTAGGTTAGTGGGTAAAAGGGCGAGTATACCGGTAAACCTTGATGGAGCCGCGTATACTTGTACTTTTTACGTACTTCCCGACCTGGCCAACGAAGTGCTCATAGGCATAGATACAATGCGTGCTATGAAGATGGTGTTAAATTTTCAATACGACACCGTATATGTGCACAATGGATCTGAGAGAGTACCCGTCGGTGTACAACACATATCGGCCATCTCTTGCCCTAAAGTAATAAAAGAAGATTTGCCCTTAGATATCGAACTGATACTCGGCTCCGCACCGGTTTCCGATGCCGGCTTCGAAGCTCAGCTTCGGGTATCATCGTATGCGTTGCGCACGATGATTACCGAAGTTGAACCCTGGCCAAACACCATCTCTCGGTGCGGGCCGGATCAACTTTTATTTAAAACTTTAATACTTTTGATTTGATTTTGCTATCGCTACACATCCTAATTTTTTTCACCGTCTCGCACATCTCTTTTAGTTTTCCGCGACGATATCCGTTTTCACTATCGTCATTTCCGATAAATCAGTAGAATAATGGGTTTTCAAAATTTTAAAGTTTTTTAAACAGATGTTGGTTCTGAAATTGAACCTTTCCTCGAAAGCAAACTTTAATTGACTTTGATAAAACTGACATTTGCAAATGTTACAAATATTGTTTATGTATACATTGACTTTTCTTCTAATTCTTCTTGTAAATCAGATTCCTTTGAATCTTAGATTCAATTAAAGCTGCTTTCCCAATCATCTGTCAATTTTTGGATTTTTTTTTTTTTTTTTTAATTTCAACGTGCTGGGGGAAATAAACATAACCATGGTATCATGCTTGACTTTCTTATTAGGAGCAGATTCACTGCGAGCGACACGACGGATTTAAATTTTCCGGAGGCAATCGCGAAACCGAATTTCAAAAAATTACGATTTTTACGGAAAATTTGGCCGCGATAGAGCTTAAGAAAACCGAAGTAAAGCATTTTAACCGATTGCCTTTGCCTAGTTGCCCTTGAAAAAAAAAACACGACCTAGAACTTCGGAGAAAAAAAAGGAAGATAGATTTTTTTCGTTTGTTTTCTTGAATCTATTATATTCATTTAAAAAATATATACTCCCTCTGTCCGGAAATATGTGTGTGTCTCTAGCTTTTAATTCCCATTTCGTGGCTTTTGATTTTTGTCGAAGGAGCAGTTTTAAAAAAAGGGGGACTTGCTCCTTCAACAAAAATTTTTTCTGCGGTCTTTTGTCCTTTGAATCACTTTTATTGGCCTATTTATTGCATGTAGTGAAAATTTTGCGAATCTGAAGGTCATGGTTCATTTTTTCGGGAAATCAAACTCTTACCTATATTGTAAAATTGATATTGTTTTCTGCCTTTCAGTTCTTTTTTATAATGTAAAAAAATTATTTTTTGCTTTTTAGTTATTTTGTTAAAGGGATATTCTTTTTTTTTTAAAATTTTTAGTAGTTTCATGACCTAGGCCTACAGTAATTTTTATAACTTTTTATAACTTTTTATATTATTTTTATATTACCTTTCCTGTTGGGACTTGTCATACTTTAACATATCATTTTCAGCGTGCTCCACGGCCTGAGATATCACGTGGGGGTGGGAATCTGCGATTCACTTCTTTCTCAAACTCGTCATTACTCATTTCGGTCATAATTAAAATATTGTCTCAAGACAATTCGTTATTCGGTCACAAACCTCCGACATAATTGGACAAAAAAAGGCGTTAATATCCTTGGACTGGTAGGCCAAGACTTGCACGTTGATGTATTTTTTTTTCTTAACACTATTCTTCTTTATTTACATATCTATCGATGCCCTAGCCCGTTTGGCTTGTTTGTAACCATCTTTAATTGCCTCTATTTCTTCCTCAGACCATCCTAGTTTGAGAAGTGACTCTTTGTCAGGCGCCAGTATTGATGGCCTTGATCCATAAGTTATAAGGCTCTCTATGGCGTCCTTTTGTGCACCAGGTATGGGTGTCATTTTATAATTTTGAGTTATATTCCCTGATTTCTTGGCCCACAGTATAGCTGCAGTATATAAATTTGGGTAGTTCCTATGTGATAGAGGTTCCAAAAGAGATGGATTTAATAAGTGAGCTGTTGTGTAACCGTCCTTGACATGAATTTCTCGGTATTTTGGTGTGAATGAACTGGCCTCTCTTGCAAGTTCAGGTAGTAGCATAACCGCATACTTTTGACATATGAGTTGATACATGAGATCATAGGAAAGAGTTCCTACCCCTTTTATAACCATTCTCGTTTGTGTGATTATCACAGGGTCTTTTACTATAAAATCACTTGTTGCAAATGCTTCATAAAAGTCATTCCTGACTTTAACGTTATTGCTAAATATAGATGTTAGGTTTGCGGCTGTTATACATTTATCTATCACTGATGCAGCAGGTAAAGACAAGTTGAGACTAGCAAATGCGGCATTTATTCTCTTACTTATATACATTTTGTTTTCATTTGTTACAGGTTTAGCTATTGACATGGCAGCTATGCATGAGGCTATTACAGGTCCTAATTGTTTTGTATTTTCCGGTTCATTCTTATATCTTTCTATGCCTTCATATTTCTCTGGAATGCCTCCAGTTATAGAAAATCCTACTGTAATTATATCTTCGCCACAACAAGCTACAGTTTTATCCGCTCTTACAGACCCTATTTTCTTAATATCTCTAGTGTAGAGAAACTCCTCCGGAGAGCATGTGCCAGAGACATTTGGAACTCCTATATTTATTTTATTAACAGAGCGTCGCCTTCTAAAGGTGGTTTGGCGTCCGCTTTTACCATGAGTTTAAATTTATCGCCGACTGCAATATGACGCAGTAGGCGTAACTGCTTTGTGGCAGGCACGGAAACGTTGATGACATACCCTAAAATACTTTGTGACCCTATTGGTGAAGAGGGCCAAACTGTATTTATCTGAGGGATGTTTGTTTCCATCAACGTATCGTTCACATAATTGATAAGGGATTGCCAAATCGTTACGTTCCCGATATCGAACGCGTCGTCAAAAGTTACTCCTGTTACGGATGTATGACCAGCGTTGTGAGTTAACTCAATACCACCGCTGTTTAATGCTTGTAAGCATAACGGTTCTAGAGTACTGGCGCGACGCCACCCTAGTAGATTTGTGTTTGGTAAAGAGTCTTGTACCGTGCATCTAATGCCAGCAGGGAGATTCCAGACGTTAGGAATCGTTTCGAAGGATGTCTTAGCGTAATCGTAAGCAACTCGCATAAGACAAACAGCAGGAGATAGACTTGTTTGGTAGGTCACGAAGTTGTCGTCGTTGATCTCACCAAACCAACCTTCGATGATGCGGGTGCTGGATGCGGATTTGCTGATGTCAAATCCAGCAGCAAGCCGGCGGGTCAACTGTTTATCAAGTTCTTGTTTTGCCTGGTTGTTTTTGGCACCTCTATGCGCTTGGGCTCGCTTGCTATCCCTATTCGCCTTTGCGGGGGAAGCGCCCTTCTGCGCAGGTTTGTCAGCTTTAGCATGTTCTTCATCTTTCAGATGTTTTCTCATCCCATCAAGATCACGGTCCATGGCCATCCTAATGAAGTTTGAAATTTCAAGAGAAACTGTACCCAGGGTAATCTTCAAACAGACAAAGAGAATAATTCGCTCAGGATTCTCCTTCTGCCCAATCGGAATGCCAGATTGGTTAAAAAGAGATGCGACTCTTTTACGGAGTGTAAAGGTACGTCTAACATCCCATCCATTCTCTACCTGAAGGTAGAGAATGTTAATGTACCATTCTGTGGTAGCGATGTTAATGTACTGTGTAGTGTTCAGATAAGACCTGAAATATACCCGTTTCGCATCTCTCCTAGTTGCCATTACCTTGTAATTGCCAACACTTTAACGATTTTTCACGGGAAATTAAAATTCGGACAAAATCACTTTTTTGTCACATCTTAACAATACAACGAAAAGCTTTGTCGCCTTAGTGGCACTTGGTTTTATTTTTGTCATAAACGCCTTCTTATCAAAAGAGCCTGAGAACAGGGAAGAATCCGTTGTCACTGTGAGAAAAAAAAATTAAAACTTCAAAAACCTTCCAGCATTTTTCGTCTCTAAATTTAAACGACATTCTTCATCCTCAAAATCAAAATTTCTTCGGCTAATTGCGTCAACCGGTTTTGGTTCACCACAGGAATGACGTTTGCTACTCTGAATGCGATCGGCAATGCATGCGGGAACCATCCAGGCCGTCTGTGTTTCCTTGCATAGGGAACCAGGGAACGTTCTTATGGTCAACCTCTCTCTGCGAGGATCTGACGAGATAAAACAGAAAAATTAGCGTATGAGATAAGCGTAGAAAAAAATAAGCCTAAAAAAAATGAGTTATAAGCCTGGCCAGTACGTTATAAAAACTTATAACAAAATAATAAAACTTAAAACCTTATTATAAGTTTTTATAACGTATTGGTCGGACTTATAACTCACTTTTTCTTAGAAAGAAGGAAACTGGTTTTACCGGTTACATCTTCCTTCAGATGAGATTAAAAAAATTTTTAAACCCTGGAGATCCTAGGTTCCCCTATGCCACAGAGTAAAACATTCCTTCGATCTTCTGCAAGGTCGTCATCAGAGTCATCATCCGGCAATAAAATCTTTGTGTTTGAGCAGCTTGTACCACAGCAGTTGGGACATAAAGTTCTGCAATGCAATCCTGATTTTTTTTTACAAGAACACCTTCCTTTGCAAACCTTGGTACAGGCGAATGCGATAAGTTTCAGCAATTTTTCAGGAGCTGGAGTGAGATGAGTTGGAATAGCCAACTTGGAGTTGTCTTGGATTTCCCAGCCCCATTTTTGAGGTGGTAACACATTTCTCTGCCATTTCTGAACCTGGTGGTGTACACGGTAAAAGCTCATTATAAAGCTCATTATAAACAGTGGTTGAGGATCCCGATCAAAAGGAGTAATGGTATTGTTAAATACAGGTTTATGGCCCCCATGTTGTGCCCCACATTTAAAGAGGTGGCCAGCCCACCGATTGGGTAAAATTTGATGAGACGGATTGAAGGGGCATGTCATTCTCTTCTCCGCCATTTCTTGTTTAAGCTCTCTCAAAAGTCTTGAAATAAAAAAAAAATAGCATTCAATTTAAAAAAATTCAACGGCAGTGACTTTTAAATTACATCAAACCACGCCTGAATCCGGGGAAGAATTTTAATAAAATTTCGAACCCGTAGCCAGAACAAAGAGCCAGATACATGGACGTCCCCTAACATTATTTTTTTTAAAAGTGATTTTCTAGCAACAATATTGTTTGACATTTCCAAGTTGATTTTTTTTAAGTTTATTGCCGGCCCACAACTTCTACATAACAGTTAAACGGTCTTTTAAATCACTATATTCTTAGTTTTTTTTTCGTGCGTTTTTGCCCTTGTCCTGCCCACCTGGGTAATAACAGAAAATTTATAGTAGAAAATGCTAAACAAACAATGTTGTTTAGCATTTTCTACTATGAATTTTTTCTAAAAGCAGATGCAGTCGGTGGTAAACTTTCTTTTGTTCCAACGCATGTTCAGCAATTCTCGAAACAGGGATAAGTGGCCGGTTGACACCAAAAGTGGATATAATTTCCACAGCATTTAATATAAATTTGACTTGTTTTCTGCTCTTGACTGTAAAAAGCTAAGATAACAGCCGGACGGTTCGATTTTTCCTTTTAAGCTATGGAAGACAGTTTAAGGTAGACAGTTTAAGGTATCTTTTTATCTCGGTATATCTGTATGGTCTCGTCGTCGGGAGTAGCTGAAGCGCAATTTAAACCGGAGGCAACTAACATAAAAACAAAAGAAATTAAGAAATATAATAGTTGAAAATAAAAAAAATTAAAAAAATTTATGAGGGGAAATTTAAAAAAAAACTGTGCAATTCCTAAAAATATACGAAATCACAAATGAAAACCCGTACAAAAAAGAGATGCATAAAATATGTAAATTTTTTGCAAAATAAATACAAAAAATATATATTAATTTTGTATAATTTATACAAAAATTTGGACCTACATAATTTATATATAATTTATGTATAATCTACCTATATAATAAAACCCCTCCGTTTGTCCGCATTTGTCCGCAGACAAGCTAATTTTAACGAATTTGACGAAAAAATACATAAAGTTTCAGCAAAAAATTTTTTTTTTTGCAAAAAATTTTTCAACTTTCGACATGTGTGTCTGTTTGTAGGCGGTGATTTTTTTTTTTTTTTTTTTTGGGGGGAAGGGGGGGGAAGGGATGTGTGTCTGTCTGTAGGCGGTGGTTTTTTTTTTTTTTTTTTTTTTTAAATATTTTTCAATTTTCGACATGTGTGTCTGTCTGTTCTCTTTGCACAAACTCTTTGCACAAACGTTTGTCTGCGTTTGTCCGCGTTTGTCCGCAGACAAGCTATTTAAGTAAAAAATTTTTAATTTTAATTTTAATTTTTTAAATTGCTAAAGTAATGTTTTAATATTAAAATTTTAACTTTGAAGATTTTAATTTTAGTTTCCTAAAAAATATCGCATTTTTTCCCGCAGACAAAAAAAATTAGTGGCATCAGACAAAAAAAAAATTGGCGAAAAAATAGTTTGTTTTATTTGCCTAAAATATTTCGCATTTTTGTCCACAGTCGCATTTTTTGGGCGGAAAAAACTTGAGTATTTAACGTTTTAACGTTTTCCTACATTACTTTAGGCTAGACGCGAAGGGGCCGCGAAGCGGCCCCGAAGCGGCTAGTGTATGTATAATCATATATATAATTTATGTATAATTTATGTATAATTTATATATAATTATATGTATAATTTTTCGTTGAAAAAGTTTATGTTTCTTAGTTTCTTATACATAGTTTATGCATAATCATCCCCGAGGATAAAAAAAAAAAAATTTGTTAAAAAAGTTAAAGTTTTTTATACATAATTTATGTATAATCATATTGTAGGATAAAAAAATATAAGTTCTTTATACATAATTTATGCATTTTTTATGCATGTCCAATTTTTTGTATATTTTATGTATAATTTTTGTATAAATAATACAAGTTTTATGCATCCCTTTTTCGTACGGGAAAGTGGTTACATATGTTTTCCAACATGTTCGAAATTTTTGAAGATCTTCGATTATTTTTGGGGGTCTATAATATTTTTTACATAATGGGGGATACATATATCAAGGGCCGAGTACCCTCATCCGGCCCACACAAGCTAGGAAAAATAGGCTAAGGAAACAGTAGAAAAAATTAATAAATAAAAAAAAAATGTTAAGTGTATTATTACAGTCATTTCAAATCGCAACAGAGTGATGAGACTGTGTTTAAGAAAACTTAATCTGCTGCGATGTGATGAGACTAAGTACGCCAACATTTTTTTTTTATGAATTTTTTTACAGACTTTTTCTTACCGCGTACAGAAAAAAATTGACTTAAATTACTAAGTTACTCGGCCGCTGATACATGTATTTCCCATTACGTAAAAAATATAATACACCCCCAAAAGTAAATAAAAAAATAAATAAAATAAATAAATAAAAAAAGCCTCTTCAAAAATTTCGAACGTCTATGGAATTTTTTAAGGTCTTTGACGTCTCCGTTGTAGTTTTTAGTAATGGGAAATTATATCAGAGGCTCATTAATTTAAGTCAATTTTTGCCTACACACGATAAGAAATAAAAGGCTGTGAAAAAAGTTCAAAAAAAATTAATGAAAAAAAAATCTGTTAGTTTTTTTTGTAGTAATAATTGACAAATATGAAATTTAAATACATGTGATGAGAATGTATTGTGGGGACTGAAACGGTGTAGAAGGAAAAAGGGGAATCCAAAAAAGAAGGTGAAATGGGATACAGTAAGACAAACGTCTTACTGGACCAGAGTCCTAATGACATAAGGCGATTTCCCTAGGAAATCATGCTTGTTTTATACCGTCGATGTTTTGAGTATCACTCAAAACATAGGCGATATAAACATAATAAGGAAGGACAGGATGGTTGTGTTTTGACAACATGCAATGTGGGATATTCATATACCACAGTATGTAATCCACTATAACATTTTTTTTAGTCTTTTTTATTCTACTTTGTGTTTAAAAAAAATGGACTTATATTAATAAAGGAACTCGGGCGCTGACGTATGCATCCCCTTATTACGAAAAAAAATATCAAGAGCCCAAAAAATAACGTCAAACATCATCAAAAATTTTCGAAACTTGATTCGAACAAACATTTTAGTGCAATGTAACAAACGCTTAACGCCTAAAAAAAAAATGCAAAGTTAAACATGTTTGTCCTCCTTAAAAAATAATTATTTAAAAAAAAAAAAATAAAAAAAATTAATATTACTAAACGATCACGGAATATTCCGTGATCGTTTCGCCACTGATTATATAATCAGTGGCGAAATGATCATTATACCCAGGCCTCGAACCGGTTTCTGGTCTGAAAAGGGATTTTAGGGACCAAAAACATGAAAATTAAGGACCTTTTTAAGACCCTAAAAGTAGCCTAAAACTTGTCAGTTTTTTTAAAATTTTATGCACCTTCCTCTGGTTGCTTGATTTCAAAGGTTTGTGACATGACTAAACAACTTTTAAATTCTAGCAAAAAAAAAAAAGAAAAAAAATTAAGTTTTTCCTCTTCTTCTATCAAATATTTTTAAATCTTCTATAAATTTATTTTTTTAATTTTGCTTCATAAAAATATCATGTCCTTTATTAAAAACGATAGGAAATTTTTCGTAAATGCGCTGCAGATTTAAAAATTATGGACTTTTAGGGACCATTTTTCGAATTTAAGGACTCCCGTACAAAAAAGAGATGCATAAAATATGTAAATTTTTTGCAAAATAAATACAAAAAATATATATTAATTTTGTATAATTTATACAAAAATTTGGACCTACATAATTTATACCATATAATTTATGTATAATTTATGTATAATCATATATATTTATGTATAATTTATATATAATTATATGTATAATTTTTCGTTGAAAAAGTTTATGTTCTTAGTTTCTTATACATAGTTTATGCATAATCATCCCCGAGGATAAAAAAAAAAAAATTTGTTAAAAAAGTTAAAGTTTTTTATACATAATTTATGTATAATCATATTGTAGGATAAAAAAATATAAGTTCTTTATACATAATTTATGCATTTTTTATGCATGTCCAATTTTTTGTATATTTTATGTATAATTTTTGTATAAATAATACAAGTTTTATGCATCCCTTTTTCGTACGGGCTTCCTTTAAAAATGGACTTTAGGCACTTTCAGGGACCAAGTTCGAGGCTTGCATTAAGTGGATATTGTTTATGGGATACTTAAGTAAAAAATTTTTTAAAATGAGACTGCGTTTAAGAAAACTTAATCTGCTGCGTTTTACTTTCAGCCCGTACAAAAAAGAGATGCATAAAATATGTAAATTTTTTGCAAAATAAATACAAAAAATATATATTAATTTTGTATAATTTATACAAAAATTTGGACCTACATAATTTATACCATATAATTTATGTATAATTTATGTATAATCATATATATAATTTATGTATAATTTATATATAATTATATGTATAATTTTTCGTTGAAAAAGTTATGTTTCTTAGTTTCTTATACATAGTTTATGCATAATCATCCCCGAGGATAAAAAAAAAAAAATTTGTAAAAAAGTTAAAGTTTTTTATACATAATTTATGTATAATCATATTGTAGGATAAAAAAATATAAGTTCTTTATACATAATTTATGCATTTTTTATGCATGTCCAATTTTTTGTATATTTTATGTATAATTTTTGTATAAATAATACAAGTTTTATGCATCCCTTTTTCGTACGGGCTTCCTTAAAAATATGGACTTTAGGCACTTTCAGGGACCAAGTTCGAGGCTTGCATTAAGTGGATATTGTTTATGGGATACTTAAGTAAAAAATTTTTTAAAATGAGACTGCGTTTAAGAAAACTTAATCTGCTGCGTTTTACTTTCAGCCCGTACAAAAAAAGATGCATAAAATATGTAAATTTTTTGCAAAATAAATACAAAAAATATATATTAATTTTGTATAATTTATACAAAAATTTGGACCTACATAATTATACCATATAATTTATGTATAATTTATGTATAATCATATATATAATTTATGTATAATTTATATATAATTATATGTATAATTTTTCGTTGAAAAAGTTTATGTTTCTTAGTTTCTTATACATAGTTTATGCATAATCATCCCCGAGGATAAAAAAAAAAAAATTTGTTAAAAAAGTTAAAGTTTTTATTATACATTTATGTATAATCATATTGTAGGATAAAAAAATATAAGTTCTTTATACATAATTTATGCATTTTTTATGCATGTCCAATTTTTTGTATATTTTATGTATAATTTTTGTATAAATAATACAAGTTTTATGCATCCCTTTTTCGTACGGGAAGGAAAGTCGGTTTCTGAATCGACATGACGCGTTAAAACGTCTCCTTTGAAAACTGTTTGATAATCTTCGCGCCGATCGGAAAACCGAGTGTTTCGAACAAATTTTTCAACCCTCTTTCAAGGGTATAAATTGGGGGTGAAAAAAAAATTTTGAAATATACAGAATGCTCCGAATTTTATCAGGATTCTAAAAAAAAATTTAAAAAAAATGATTTTCTATGTTAAAAAAAAAAAGTTTGTACCTATCAGCCGCAAACTGATTAATCATTATATCGAATTTTCATTATGCGCACTCGATAGGCATAAGAATTCGATAATTTTTAATGCAATTTGCGACAGATAAAAGTCTTATAGAATTCAAATGAATTCGAAAACCATAAAACATTTTCCACCCTGTATATTAATCCAATCATCATTTTTTTTTTTTTTTTTTGCGAACTTACTTTTCATTGAACGCATTAGATTAGAGTTACTTTTGATCTCACGTCAAAAGTCTCCTGGAATCAAGAGTTATTTTTATATCTTCATTCCAGATTACATAAGGACCTTCACATGGGATAAGAAGCTGGAGACTATGGTGAAAAAGTCTGTCATCATGGGAGGTCAAGGAAAGCAGCCTACCATTATACAGCCTAAGGACTACAGGGACCGCTTCATAGCTGCCATGCATCGGTATTTTCTGCCGGTCCCTGACAGATGGTCAGGAAGGGGAAGAACACGGAATCCTGAGATTCGCATTCTCGGAAGAGTGATTCTGACTTCGAATCTTAAGTCATAAGGTAGGAATTTTTTAGCAAATATTAAATTATATTAAAAAAAAAAAAAAAAAAAAAAAAAAAAAAAGAAGAATTTGCAATTTTACTCGGATGTCCCAAAGCCCGTTGTCAGTGTAATAATTAATGAATTTTTTATATAAAAATTACCGTATAAATTTTGTTTTCTCGGTTAAAAAAAACAAGACTTATGCTGGAAAACTGCTATAGGAGCATCTTAAAAACCTGTTTACTGACTAATAGCTCCCTTGAGTAATAATGAGCTCTGTTATTTGCTATGTTATAAAGTTGGAATTTACCAACCATCCGCCATCTTGAATTTTGGTTTTTTTTTTAAATCCTGACTTCATATTCAGTTTCAGCAAGTCAAAGTACCCCTAGTTACATGGTTTTTACAATCTTTTAAGAAAATTGAAGCTTTGCAGGGTTGCAAAACTGGTGGTCCGTGGGATCATTGGGCTGCAAAGGGCTAATCCTATTTTGGGATTATATTAAGCTTAATGCGTAAATAGAGGCACAACATAATATTTTTACTTCAGTTTTTTTTTTTTTTTTTTTTTTTTTTTTTTTTAATAGACACTGTCAAATATACTCTTTTTTTTATTTTTAAAAAAAAAAAAAAGCGGTAATTAGCTGAAAAAATCCAAGAAATAATAAATAACTACAGTACACCTCGGTTATAACGCGATCCAAGGGACCGGAGTCAAAACCACGTTATAGCCGGGGTCGCGTTATAAACAAAGTTAATTTTTCTTTTTTTTTAAAATGTTTTTTAGGTTAAAAGACTTTATTATAACAAGAAAACAAAATTATTTTTTGCTTTTTAATTTGAAAAACACCCCCAGACTGATTTATCTGATCTGATCTTATTGCCATTTAGGTACTCAATAAGGGTTACATTTTTTGAGCTCAATAATACAAAATGTGAACAAATAAACAGCCTTGAAGCCCTAAAAAAAATTAACTTTCTTTTTCATTCAATTTTCTCTGTGCCTGGCTTTCAAATAAAAGATCTGCAGAGTAATTCAAACGCCCCAAAAAACTTAAACAAAAGAAACCCATAAAAAAAAGGTTTTCTGCTCCGCTCCGTTGGCAAAAAAAACGTTTTTAGACAAAAAACCTGACCCAAGTCGGACCGCGCTAAAAGCGGGGGGCAAATACGAATGATCGTCGTCATATCCCGGATAAAGTTAGAATCGGTCTTATTTGTCCTGGTAGAAAAACATAATTTTAATCTGGGACATTTTTTAAAATTTTTTCTTCATCTCGTTATTATAAATATCGTTAAAAGCGTTAAAATCGTTTTGGATGTTGAGATTGTAAGATTGTTCTCTTTAAACTTAATGTGAGACATTTCGTAAAAGGTCGGGTATAATTTCTCAAAATTGGCTACTCTTTTATTTTCTGCCTACTTTGTCTGCCAGATGAGTATTTAGAGCACTGGGCTCTCTTTGTATTTGCCATCTTCACTTTACGAAGAGATGATGGGACGGAAGATGACTTCATGAGAGCTGATTAAGCATTGAAAGCATGTATCTCTGGTACCTAACGTTTTTACGGTAGGGGAGATAACATATAATGTGCATGTGAATTCTTGTTTTTTCCTTGGACAATTTTGGAAAGTAAGTACGCTATCGTTCCAAAAATAATAATTGTGCTTGGTTTTCGGGATTGGAACGGAAATTCATCATGACATCAGACATTCATCTCATGCCAAATATTTATATTATTGCCCGACGTTTCGATAACCATTCGTTATCTTCTTCATTGTAAATCTTCTTGGTTATCGAAACGTCGTGCAATAATATAAATATTTGGCATGAGATGAACGCCTATTTCTGTTCCAATCCCGAAAACAAGCACAATTTTGGAAAGCTTCCCGTTATAATCCTCAAAGGGGAACGCTGAATTTGCCCAGAGTGGACCATACCGCGGAATGGACAATGGGAGATGTCCATTCACATTAGGGTGGTTCTTATTTTGGAAATTTTCATTTACGCAGGTGCCACCCCTAAATTTTTTTATTTTATATGAGATAAAACTGAAATTTTTTGGTTGTTACGGGATTCTTTCGAACTAGAGGCTCGATGAGGCACGCTTTGCCGTCGAGTAAAAAATGGAAAAATGAAAGGAAATTTATCTCATGAAAATAAAAAAAGTTAAGGGGGACACCTCCGAAAATACTAAAATTATTTTTTTTGGTTTTTCTAATTAAGACACTTAAAGCGGAAAAAAAAGGGAAAAAAATGATTTATTACTATTCTGTCAAATCCAACTCTGGGCTGCAGAGCTAAATAGACCCCACTGTAAATTTGAGTGGGGATGTGGGGGGATTATTACTATTGTATTTTTTTTTTATTTTAAATGACATAGGCTATCGCAGTTTTAAAATTAAACAGTTTTGTACTTCTGTGACAAAAATGATGAAAATATTGATGTTAACATGATGAAAACAAAGCTATTAGTATATTTGCTAAAAATTACAATGAATAATAAACATTACCTTGCTTCTGATAGTTCGACATTTTTACTTCGGAACAAGGCTTTTTTACGGTATCTAGTAAATTACTTTCCCTCGAGAATACTTTCTAATCACTACCATAGAATGGGGTGAAGTTTAAAGAAATTCGAAAAAAAATATTCTAGGTTTATTTTAGGCACTAAAAATAAAACTTTCTTATTTCATTAAGTGGATATTGTTTTTGGAATACTTAAGTAAAAAATTATATTTTTAGTGCCTAAAATAAACCTAGAATTTTTTTTGAATTTCCTTTCAACTTCACCCCATTCTACGGTAGCTGACCATTTTTGTTAGGAATAAATGAGGGAAACATTTGCGTGTCTGGTATAGTTTTGCTTTGTGCAAACCTATCATGACTAATTCTATCATGACTTTTCTTTTCACTGTACTTTTTTTCGGTTTTTTTTAGTGTGTCCCAAAAAGAAATTTATGGTGTCTAAAATGGATTGCTGTTCCGCGTAACTGTTCGAATCTTTGTGAAATAATGTTTCCAGTTCTGGAGGCGCTTGCGTACTAGCCTGTACTGCTTTTCTTTTTAAATTTCCCCTACACCGTCGCAAACCCCTTACCATAAGCAGTTGCTAAAAAATGCCACTTGGGGGTAACTTTTCAATCTTTTAAATGGAATTGCTTTCTTTCTTCACCCATATTAGCCCGACGACCACGTGAAGGTCGGCGTTAATGGCGAAAATTCGACTGCAGATGCATTTCATTTTAAGATTTTATTTAAACTAAACCCGAGAAAAACTAATGAAAAACAAAAA
The DNA here is from genome assembly GCA_037577465.1 of Liposcelis bostrychophila. NCBI lineage: Eukaryota > Metazoa > Arthropoda > Insecta > Psocodea > Liposcelididae > Liposcelis > Liposcelis bostrychophila. Next base: position 4,640,409 of record CM075215.1, read on the forward strand.
AACCGAAGCAACATGTTCGCATTTTCAAATCATGGGGAGAGAAGGGGGGAAAGCCTAATGACGGTTTGGTTCTCTATTTTTTTAATAAAAAAAGTTTTGAATTTAAGAAAAAGACGGAAAAAAAGAAATACAAAAGAACCACCGCGTCATCAATACATAAAGTACATCATACATAAGATGTTTAAGAACTCCATACTAAAATATAACACTTTTTTTCAAATTAAAAATTATTTTTAAATGTTAAATTATATGCGTTTTTCTTCCTGAGGAAGCGGTCTTTTAGCTTGAGGAAATCGAACTTATACAAGTTCAAACAAAATCATCTCAAGCTTAAGGTCCCTTCTTTCATCACTCGCACCCCGAGACCTTCAGCAAAATTCAAAAATTATAAGGTCAGCGAACTCCTTCTTTATTGCATTTTCTACCCAGTCCTTCTCTTTCAACGATTCCTTCCCGAAAAATGCACAAAACATTTCATGGCTTATGTGTAAGTTAATTTATATCCTCCTCAGAAAGGAGGCCACGAGAGAGGACATCGATCCATGCTGACAAGATTTGTGAAGGAAACTCTTTATGTACGAGGGGAGTAAAAAAAACGGCACTGATTTTCGTTAACACAATAAATATTATCAAAAAATTCCTGCTTTTCTCTATCTCTTCCAAATTACATACAATCTTCATCAACTACTCCATGTTCCAGACCTTGCCCAGGACTTTGGGGAAATTCTGATTAACTTTCTTTTGAGGAGGAGGTGGAAGAGTTTTCGGTTGGGCATCTCGACTGATGAAGTTAATGGCAACATTAGAATTTGTTTTTTTGTTGCTGTTTGGATTTTTGTAGTATCCTTCAGAGACAAATTTTCTGGCCATGGTTTTCATTGATTGCTCAGCTCTTGGCCATTGCTTATTTCTGGAGCGGATTTTTTTTAAGAGTATGAACTACCATTTTCTGTACCTGTAATGAAAGAAGAGTAAAAGCTTAAACGGAAAATACGGACAGCATTATGAAAGAAAGTTAAAACTGAATTCCGCCGAATTCATGAAAGTTAAATAGAGATCCAAATATCCACAGTTTAGGCTTAACCAACAATATCTTTTTTTATTTACTTAATGATACTTGTGATACTTTTCCCGGCGATTTTGGAGTGTTCTATTTCAATTTATTCAGTGGTTACATACGTAATCCCTCGTTACTTGCAACGCACCTTATTTTATTCGGTACCGCTTGCCGGTTCCTTCCAGCCGTCTTGCGGGGGAAGTCAAGTTTCCCAACAGCTCCGTCTCCAAAAGCTCTATTCTGCCTCTTATTACGGGCAAAATAGCTTTTTAAGACACTCTTCTTTTCCATGACTCTGGAAATTTTTAAGATCGTGTCACGTGTAATAGGGATTTTTTGGGGTTTTGCGGTCAGGTTTCGTGTCTGTTGCATCCTTAGCCGGCAGGTACATGAATCGTCTATTAAAGTCAAATATTGAGAGATAAAAGTCCGGTCTCCCCGGCTTTTCGATCTTTTGGAAATTTTTAAGGACTTTAATTTCCGGGAAAGTTGTAAAATATCAATTGTAAGTAAGGGCTTGTCCACCGGGTTTTGTGTCAGAAGGGTAACGGGCTTCATAAGCTAAACATTAAACATGTTACTCTTGGGACACAAAACCCGGTGGACAAGCCCGTAATATTAAAAAATAATAATAAAATAATTACAGTTTCACAGTTTAGTTCGGCTAGTTGCATCTTTAGGGAAGGATTTTTTTCTCTCAATGCCTTCACCTCCCGCTCCATTTTTTTTTTTTTTTCTCTTGAAAAGTGCAAATTAAGTTGTTAATATAGACTTTAGATCCAATTGGTTCTAAATGTAGTTCTTCTTTTAACCTATGTTCAATGAGCTCTTCTCTTTAAGCCTCTGTTCATCGTAGTTAACGTAGTTTGTCAACTGATTTTTAATTAAATTCAGATTAATTTTTTTCCCAAATCTGTTAACGTGTTTCCTAAAGTCTTCATTCAAAAAAGTCTTAAAATTTAAATAAGAAATCCTAAATCCGATAAGTGTATTCAGTATATCCTCCATGTGGTAACAAATACACTTTCATCTGCTACATTTTTATTTTACCGTTCAGCAGCTTTGAAATGAATCGAAACTTATGAACATAAACGGTGAATCCTTGAAATTATATAAAAAATTTCCAACAGTTCGGTTCCAGCATCCCCCAGATACTTTCACAGTATGTGGGAGAAGGGTTCCAATAGATAAATCCTCTCGCTTAAACGATTCTTCGTAGCTTCGCTAGGCCCTAATGACTATATCCGATCATGGGATATATCGTAAGTAGAGGCAAGACTTTTTAGAGGAAAAATTTCTTTTTAAAAAATTAAATTTTAAATAAACTTACCTACGACGATGAGGTTAATCGTTCCATTGCACACTATTTTCGTATGCAATGCGACAAAACTAAAAAAAAAACTAAAAAAAAAAATTCAGCCATAGCAAAAAAAAAAAATTAAATAAACAAATCATGTCTTTCGACAAATTGAAAATATGTAGGCTATCATCTTTTGGGTTATACAGCTGAAAATATTGCAAAAAAAAAAAAAAAAAAAAAAAAAACAAGAAATCACAAAAATTCAAACAAAAGCAAAAGCACACACTTCTCTTTGCAGAATCTTGAAGAGTTTTTTTCAAAATCAAAATTTTGGAAGACATTTTTCGATCCTGATAATTATTTTTTTTTTATTTTTTTATTCGGGATATGGATCTCAAAATCACGATTATATGATCGTGAATTGTATAATGTTTATCTTATACAGTTCACGATCATATAATCGTGATTTTGAGATCCATATCCCAAATAAAATAATCAAAATTTTTTTTGAGTTCAAACAAATGAATAAATAATCTAAAAAAAGCTCGTTCCTTCGTTCTATCATTGTTTTGGAAGATTGTGTTTTGAACTTTTAAGACCAAAGTTTTTGAGATAAATACCGGATAAGAATTTGCAAAAAAAGGCTCCACATACCCCATATCGAAGGCTAGGGATTTTTCCTGGAATATCTTACGCTTTAACATTTTTTTTTTTAAACTTTTCAAATACACATATTATTATTATCACTTGTGGTGAGTGATTAAACGATCGAAGGAACGAATGAGTTAACAATTAACTTAACCATGAGAATATATTATAAAAAAAAGACTCATGTAAAGTAATCGAAATACTTAAAACGGCATTTCGTTTAAATAATCCTCATGATTCTAATATTTTCTTTTATTATTTTCCGTTAAAGAAGTACAATTGGAATAAAGACAAGTTTTAATGTTGGTCCGTAAACAAAATAAAAAAAAAAAAAGACCAGATTCATTGACATATTTTTTCATGCGATTAGCAATTTTGTCTATACTACGATAATCTAAGTCTGGCAGGGGAGCCAGCTCATCTATTTTCTCGGAGGAGTGTTCGCAAAAATGAGAATTTTCAGGAAAAAAAAAAACAACAATCTATGAGTAAATTCCTGCCTACCTAATGACAGCTTGCTGATTGTCCATTCGATTTCTTCTTTGGTGTAAAACATCCGAAATTCATGTACAGTACGCGGCAAATATCTTGACTCCTGGAACACGATTTACTTTTGCATCTAAATGTACGTTGACATATTGTATTAAGAGTGTGCCTGTTACTGTATTTTCATTTTCATAAACATCCGTAAACGTAGAACAAGTTCTCCAGCCACCAATTTCCATTTTTTATCTCATTTTTGTATATACGACGAAGATTTGTCGCATAAGGTGCAAATGTTATTGCAAAAATCATTTTGGTTACCCCCAGCAGCGTTCAACAAAACTTTTAATTTACTTTAGTCTATAATATTTCAACTTTTAATTAATAATGAATTAAGACCAAAAAATTTCAATCTCAGATTTAAAATGAATTTGAGAACAAGCAAAACTTCGACGACTTGAGGTTCCAAAATTTCTAAATAAATTTTACTCAAAAATAATTTAAATTTCCCTTCATTATCTTTTAAAGTGAGTAGAACTGTTTTCCCGTTGGTTGTATCAACGATTTCGCACTTTACGGTTTCATATTTAAAAAATTTCTCCAACTCTGAATGTCTTTTAGTTAAGGCAACTTCGTTAATCTTTTGAACAAAAGACATCTGAAAAAATTCGTGGTTTTTGGATTCTCATGGTTTGGTTCTGCGCTTTTTAAGTAATTCGTCATGCCACTCTGACAGGAGTGTCATCGCCAGCAATTGTTGGCAATTTCAGGACATCTGGAAAAATTAAAAAAAAAAAAAAAAAAATCGAAATTAAAAAAATTATAACTTGCTCAGAAGAAGAACTCCTGATTAACGTGAAACGTACCTGAATAAAAGTGGATTCAAAGGACAAAAGAAGCGCAGAAAAGATTTATGAATATTTGTACCGTAGATTGGGGTGAAGTTAAAAAAAAATTCAAACAAAATTCTAGATTTGTTTTAGGCACTAAATATAAAATTTTTTACCTAAGTATCCCTAAATCAATATCCACTTAATGAAATAAAAGAATTTTATTTTTTGTGCCTAAAATAAACCTAGAATTTGTTTTTGAATTTTCTTTCAACTTCACCCCAATCTACGGTACAGCGTTTAAGTTCATTTCATTTTTTACCTTCCTTTGCAGCCGCAGTCTAAGAGCATTGGGCCAATACGATGACCCTAAATTTACTGTAGTCGCCGAGTTCGGACCTAAATTAAATACCTGGTGCAGCGCTGTTATCGCTGTAAGCACGAGGTCCTCACGCTTTTGCTGAATCTGCAAAAAAGTTGAATATTTTTTTTCTTCGTCACCTTTAAAGCGTTTTAATTGCTCCGGCATTTTCTCGTCGCCGCAAACAATTTCCGAGACTCATAAACCCGATGTAGCCTCTATAAATAAATCATTGCCCTTATATATACACTTGTTCGACTTTCAATTAATTCATAAACTACAGTTGTAAAATTATTTACATTTTTTTTCACTTGATTTATAAAGGATATAAATTAAGAGTTAACCCTCAGTTGTGGGGCCTTCGTATAAGCATAAATATTCTAACCATAAATATACATATACTTCATTTTGTAATTAATGTAGTTGGATATCGCTAGTTTAATTGCAAATGTAGTTTTTTACAAAGCAACATGTAGTTTAATTTGTTGTCGTCTTTTTTTAAATTTCGTAACTATATTTATTGTCGTATGGGGCTTATGAGAATTTTTTTTAAAAAATTAAATGCTACTTTTACATTTTTCAAAATAATTAGATCATCCGTCAAGTTCATTAGAAAGATTTTTTACATTTTCAAATTCATGGTAATGTACTAAATGCACAGAAAGTGATTACCCGTTGCCCGTCTGAATCGGCGGCGTCCGGAAGGCGGAACGGGGATGAGCAATACTTACCGTAGATTGGGGTGAAGTTGAAAGAAATTTCAAAAGCAAATTCTAGGTTTATTTTAGGCACTAAAAATAAAATTCTTTTACTTCATTAAGTGAATAGTGTTTTTGGGATACCTAAGTAAAAAATTGTATTTTTAGTGCGTAAAATAAACGTAGAATTTTGTTTTGAATTTCCTTTCAACTTCACCCCAATCTATGGTAACAGCGAAATTGGTTGAACTGAATCTAAATTGTAGCTCTGTACATACGTCATAGGCCTTTTTAAATGAATAGATTTAACGGATTTTGAAGATGTTGATTATTATTAAATTTTTTTTTTTTTTTGGTGGCATTGGAAGCATTCTGTGATGATTTAGCTGGCGCACCTTCGACGCTCGGCGGGCGTTTGCTTAAATCTTGATCACCAGATTTTTCAAGTGATTAAAAAAAAAAAAAAAGTGCAATTCCTAAAAAAAATTCACGAAATTATAACCACATTTTAACCAAAAAATAAGACATTTTAACCAAAAAATTATAACCACATTTTAACCAAAAAATAAAAGACATTTAACCAAAAAATTATAACCACATTTTAACCAAAAAATAAAAGACATTTTAACCAAAAATTAAAAGGCAAAAAAAAAAAAAAAAAAAAAAAAAAAAAAAGAAGTGAAATTTTTTGAAAGCAATCTGATGGGGATGATGCAATTATTACAATGGCCACATACCTCATTGTGCAATACATCTGGCTGATCCCTAAGTTAGCCCAATTCATCTTTCTGAAAAACGGAATAAAATCGACACGAACACGAATACGCTTCATATCAAAATAATAATTATAAGATTGACAAATTAATTCTGGTCAGTTTGGATTTAAAAACAAAGAAAAAAAAAAAAAAAATTGATTTTTTTAAATGTTTTCAAATCCTCGTTTGACTTCGGCTCGCATTGATTCCGACTAAAAAATTAATTAAGAAATAAAATATTTGTTTTTCAAAAAATTTTCGATAGAAAAAAAAAAATTACCATTTCCTCCTCTCTGGATATCCACGTCGACGAATGAAACCTCTAAAAATTATAAAAATGGTTTCCAATTCCGGAAAACCGGAAAAATCGAAGACACACAAAACCAATGAACGATGGAAATTATTTTTAAAATATGAACGATTTAAAATTAAAAAATTAAAAAAGTATTTGGAACTATATTATTGAAATTATTTGAAAAACTTACATATTCTTTTGTGCACAATTTCTTCATTTTGTCTGATCCGAGATTTGTCAGCGATAGTTTTTCTGGAAGCCAATTTTCTCAATTTTTATCTTCAAGTCCTACTTATCTGAAAGGCTCCTAAGCTCTCATTTGCTACACAAAATTCCACGTTTTTCCTTTGGATAGCGACTGGTTTTTTATCATTTGTAATGGGGCTATTTATTACCGCAGTTGTGGGGCTTTATTGTAAGAGACCCCTGTCACCTAAAAACCAAGATATCTAAAAATGACAAATAAAAAAATTCAATTCTTTTAAAAAGTAAAAAAAATTTTCTCTTCGATTATAATAACTAAAGTGCTTTGCAACATTAAAAAAGTCAAATGGAAACAATCCTCATGGTTAACTGCAGGTGGTAACAATGGAGGTTAGGTAGCTGTTCGACTACAGAAAAAAAAATTCTCAGCTTTGAATATACCATCTAAAGCGCTTTGACACATTAAAAAAATTAAATGGAAACAATCATGACTAACTGAATCGTTTATTGCAAAAAGGAGTCTTGTCCACCATTTTTAAAAAAGGAAATAGTTTGTTTTGATTTTTCCGAACGTAAATATACGTTATCAAAACAATACAAACTTTTTCCATTTTCTAAAATGGTGGATAAGACTTCTTTTTCCAATAAACGATTCAAATATAGTAAAGTATTAAAGAGTATTTACTTAAATGGAAGGGCTACTCACATGACGATAACACGTGGGAGCCAGAAGAGAATATGGACTGCCCAGATCTAATTTCAGAGTTTGGGAGAATAGGAGGAATAAGGACACTTCCAAGAAAGGAAATTAAAAAAAAAAAAAAATTGGTGCTCCTTTTAGCAGCTAAAATATTTTTTCTGTCGACAAAAAATACTTTTGTCATGTAGGATTCACTTTTCATTCGAAATATTTTTTTTCTTCTGATGTTTTACTTACAAAAATTTTTTTTGTTCGAGAGAGGGATTTCGTCTGAATAATTTAAGAAAAAAAAATACTTTTCAAAATGTTCACTAATTTTTTTGTGCACAATTTCAACATTTTAACCGTCGCTGAATATGCGATAAACGAATCCGTCTACCGTAACCACGGGTAGTTTAGGGACCGTAAAATGGATCGAAACCACTTCTTGTTTCCCGGTGTATTACCAGTAAATAAGTCACCATATCAAAGTCTGTTTTTGAATTTTTTCTTACGCTCCAGGTTGCTTCATATGACGCGAATTTTTCTTTTGGTCAAGTAGAATTTTTTTTTTTTATTCCAGGCTCTCCCCGGTTATTTAAAGCGCCATATTTCTAGCGTGATTGCTCTCTAACGCCCGATTTATTTTACGCCCTTTTCGCAGCTTTGCTGGATAAATTTTGTTTCTTTTTTTTGGCAGCTGGCAGTGCTGCAGCATTTTATAATCTTTTTGTGATTGTGAGTTTTTAATACTTGGCTTGTATTTCAAAATCCTTCATTTTTAGCAAAATTCTCTACGGACAGTGCTGGCATCTTGCATTTCTTCCACTGACCTTTTTTCCCCCGATTCTCGGCCGAGTTCGTCTTCGGGCTATGAAAATTGCAGACGAAGTATTTATAAACAACTTCACGTGTGGTCTTTTCTCCGCATATCTTCCTGTCGTTAGTAAAGTGGATTCTGTCTTCCGCTTCTTTCCATTTCACAAAATCGTCATGGTTAGTATCACGTAAGTTATAACGATGTCCAGCGGTATTAACATTCTTCTCGTCACTATCCCGCTTAGCAGAAGTTTCTCCCATTCCTCTCCTCTTGCGGGACTGTTTTCGATTATTATTAGGAGCATCCGGTTTCTGAGCGAGGCCCATCTCATGTAGCGGTATTTCTGCAAAACCTAGAACTAATTTTTCCGTAGGTCGTTTATTTGCATCGGGTAAATCGACAGATTTGTGAAAGTTTTCACCTCTGTAATGTAGTTCATAAAATGATCCATCTCTAGATGTCTGTACATCTCGCTCACGTGGTAAAATTTTGTTCGCATTCAAAGCACTGCCTTCGTAATCTCATTTGACTTATTTCTGCATCGTTAATTTTTTAGGTGGTTGTAACGGTCTCTGGGTGTTGTAAAGCTTGACTGACACATTTTGCATGTGAACGATCCATTGCCTTTTTTACGGGTGGCGCAAGCATGGCTGCAAAATTGGCAACGTCCATCCTGCGTCGAGAGCAACATCGGATCGCAATCTATGCTATTATAATTGTTGTAATAAAAATTATGATTATGAGGATCGCAATCCATGGAACCATGGTTCCGTTTTTTCGATTGTGATCGGAACTGTTGTCTCAGTTCCAATCGTGATCGGAATGGTTGACTCAGTTTCGATTCCTGAATAAGGGACGCAAACGTATTGCCACCCGAATCGTTTTCTTCTTCCAGCAAAAAAAAAAAAACCGCTGATCCAACGTTCCATGGCGAACGTTTTATGTGCCAAGTTCAAATTGTGAAAATATTCAAAATATTAAATATACTCAAAATATTCAAAATATTCAAAATATTCAAAACCATGCTCCGTTTGGAATGTTTTCAAAAGACCGAGCGGAATAATAAATAAAATACACAAAGAGGTTGAAGATCAAATCCTTAGTATATTTCTCTTCTGACTTATTATGAAGAAGAACCTAAACCTAACTCTAATCGCAGATGATCCGAACTAATAAACACTAAATGGCGAATGAAATAGTAAATAAAAAATTCTGCACTTGGCAGGTCAACTGAGCTATGTCCATCACAAGCATTGTGGGCATTATTCCGGAACACATACGATGAAGCAGACTTGCAGAGGAAGCATTCAGAGCTCATTCTCCAGCACACTGTTTTAGAAGAAGAAAATAATGTAAATTTGGTTGTAAGAATGGCTGCATCTTATATCTTATAAATATATATTATATCTTCCGAAAATGTTCTCTAAAATTCTGTTAGAATTTTTATCAGGCCAAATTTATTCGCTTTCCTATCGGATTTTTAACGTTACTATTCGTAACAGATACGATACTAGCTGTTTACTTCTCGGTAGAGGTAAAGATGTTAAAGCAAAATTATAAATTATATATAATATAAATATATAATATAAAATATAATTATAATATAATATAAATATATAATGTAAATATAATTATATATAATATAAATATATAATATAAAATATAATTATAATTATAATATAAATATATAATGTAAATATAATTTATATATAATTTATAATGTAATTATAAATTATATATAAATTATATATAATTTGTAATTTATATAAAGTTCAAAAAATTGCTATTCCCCCTTTTATCTACGAAAAAAAAGTTTCAAAATGCCGAAAGTTTGAACTTTGAGGGGTGAAAGCTGGAATTTTTTCATACTGGGATGTAATCAGTCGACCGGAATCTAAAAGTAATCAGGTATAGTTTTCAGAAAGTTGCATATTGTGAAGCAAATGTTTTGGTAGCTTTTGTGTATTCTTACATCGTAACGATAATAATAAAGGTTTTCTCATAGGAGATTTATGCTCCGAAGTTGGAGTAGACTTAATTCGAATACCTTAAATGTTCAGAGCTCTTTTTGGTATGGATCCTGTGACCTAATTGTGTCTGCAGTGTTCAGGTTGACATTAGTGTCCTGAGCGTGAAACATAAGGAACTGGTGTCAAGCTGAACACTGCAGATACAATCTTGTAATACTGGCCCCAGCGTTGACAATTTATCTTCGTCCCTGACGAAGCATATATCACGGTTCGGTCGTCCTGCAGGACGAAGAAGCGGAACTTAAAGAAGTGAAAGAAGTTAATGTTCCTGTTGCAAAATTGGATTTTTCTGAACGAATATTCCTCCTCTTATTCCTCCTCAACCACTTTGGTATGCGTGAGGTCGGAGGACTTAGGGAAATAAGAGCGAACAAGACTCATCTATAACTCATGTAACAAATATATATATATTTATCTGTAATAACTTACATAATCTTCCAGACTGCTAAGCCAAGAGGTTTTCACAGCTTTCAAAGTCGCGTACTAATCGAACTGCACGAACGGATACACTCACAAACTGACTAACTGCGTTTCAGGTCCGACCGCTCCTTATATTCAAGGGGACCTTGCAAAGGTATTTTCAAACAAATATCTTTGCAAGGTTCGAGAGCTGATCGGACTTGAATCCGATCGTTTGTTATGGTATTTGGGAATAAACATTCCCAACCATAACATCACCCCCTTGCTGGACGTTTTTTGGGGGTGAAAACGGGTTGAACCCCGAAAAAACTCCTTGGCTTAGCATATCTACAATTAAATTTGGCTTAATTTACAAAAGGAGAGAAAAAAAAAAAGGTAGAATAAATTGCTATGTATTTACATATATGAAAGATTTTGTGGGGGATGCTGCTCTGGACCGTAGGCTTCGGGTGGTGAGATCGTTGATGTTTTGCTGCTCGAGGGTTTTAACTACTTGGAAGATGAACCAGCTAGGTGAGACATAGTGGAGTGGTAATTTCGGCTGCAACCGCATGCGATGGCTCTGGATTATGCTGAAGACTCGTGATTATGATGCTACCACGGTGATGGAGGGAACAATGGTCCTATCTTGTTTTTTTTTTTTTTTTTTTTGTATTAGAGGTCCATTAATAAGGTCAATTTGTGATGTTGGCTGTGATTCTGTCCCCATGGATTTGTGAAAAGGCTTAGGATGGTCGTATCAATTCGGTTTTTTTTTTTTTTTTTGAATTGATTGGTTTTGCTGGATAAATTTGCTATGCCTTATGATTGATTGAAATTTGGGTAGCGGCTGAATGTGCTGTAGTGATGGGTTTGGCCTCGATTGGTTTTTTTTTGATGATCTTTGCAAATTTCGGTTTGTTGGGTAGGTGACGATTTTCTTTTTTTTTTTTTTGAAAGTTTCTTTTTTTTTTTTTTTTGAATTGACGATTTTGGTTTATCTGCTTGACTGAAAATTCAGGTAGTGATTGAGTTTGGTACTGGATTTGTTCTTCCTAGTGGTCTGTCGGTTGATTTGGTACGGTTTACCGGTCGTATGACTCGTGCTCTGTAAGGCGGGGCGATTCATGGAGCTGTTGAGCAGGTTACTTGTTACAGGATAAGGCTTCGCTGAAGGTCCAGGCAACATTTACAACTTTGGGGGAGGAAAAGAAAAGAAGAGAAAAAAAAATTTGTACAGGAAACATTTTACAATTACTATAAGTAAAGAAAAATTTTTTTTTGCTACTGGGATATTTACAATTTTTGTTATTTATCTACTTATTTATCTATTTATTTGAATTTGTTTGTTCGTTTTTTTTTTTTTTTTTTTTTTTTTTTTTTAATAAGTGAGTTTAGACTCTTATTGTTTGTTATTTCTCTCGCTTTTTTTTTTTTTTTGACAATGTTAGAATGCTTTGAATGCGACAGAAAATTTAAACGATAGATCATTATTTTTTTTTTTTTTTTTTTTTTTTTTTTTTTTTTTTTTACACATCAGTATAATGTTAGTACGTACAATATTATTTTCTTTTGAATTTGCATTTCTTCTTTTATCTGTTTATTGCATTATTATTCTTGTCTGGATGTTCATGGCGAGGGGTTACTGTTGACTCACTCTTCAGTGCCATGAAGATCCAGACTAGGAATTTGACATTTAATGATTTTTATATAAGATTATCATTAATTCATTTTAGTGTTAGTACGTAAAATCTTTTTTTTTTTTGAATTAGGAATTTGCATTTTCTTTTATCTGTTTATTGCATTATTATTCTTGTCTGGATGTTCATGGCGAGGGGTTACTGTTGACTCACTCTTCGGTGCCATGAAGATCCAGACTAGGAATTTGACATTTAATGACTTTTATATACAATTATCATTAATACATTTTAGTGTTAGTACGTACAATCTTTTTTTTTTTGAATTAGGAATTTGCATTTTCGTATTTTGAGTGAAAATACGGAATACTAATATTTTACTTTGAGTAAAAATATGAATACTTCGTTAGTTTTCTTTATTTTGGCTACTTTTTTTTTTTTTTATTATGAGGATGAGTTCAAATATTTTTAGATTTTGTTAGATATCGGGTTGTCTAATTGTTAAAAAAAAAACAGGAAAAAGGGAATTTTTTTTTTTTTTGAACTGAAAGAGAGAAGGGAAGAAAGGGAAAATGGAAAATCATTATTTTTTTTTTTTGAATTAGGAATTTGCATTTTCTTTTATCTGTTTATTGCATTATTATTCTTGTCTGGATGTTCATGGCGAGGGGTTACTGTTGACTCACTCTTCGGTGCCATGAAGATCCAGACTAGGAATTTGACATTTAATGACTTTTATATACAATTATCATTAATACATTTTAGTGTTAGTACGTACAATATTATTTTCTTTTGAATTTGCATTTCTTCTTTTATCTGTTTATTGCATTATTATTCTTGTCTGGATGTTCATGGCGAGGGGTTACTGTTGACTCACTCTTCAGTGCCATGAAGATCCAGACTAGGAATTTGACATTTAATGACTTTTATATACAATTATCATTAATACATTTTAGTGTTAGTACGTACAATATTATTTTCTTTTGAATTTGCATTTCTTCTTTTATCTGTTTATTGCATTATTATTCTTGTCTGGATGTTCATGGCGAGGGGTTACTGTTGACTCACTCTTCGGTGCCATGAAGATCCAGACTAGGAATTTGACATTTAATGATTTTTATATAAGATTATCATTAATTCATTTTAGTGTTAGTACGTAAAATCTTTTTTTTTTTTTTTGTATTAGAGGTCCATTAATAAGGTCAATTTGTGATGTTGGCTGTGATTCTGTCCCCATGGATTTGTGAAAAGGCTTAGGATGGTCGTATCAATTCGGTTTTTTTTTTTTTTTGAATTAGGAATTTGCATTTTCTTTTATCTGTTTATTGCATTATTATTCTTGTCTGGATGTTCATGGCGAGGGGTTACTGTTGACTCACTCTTCAGTGCCATGAAGATCCAGACTAGGAATTTGACATTTAATGACTTTTATATACAATTATCATTAATACATTTTAGTGTTAGTACGTACAATATTATTTTCTTTTGAATTTGCATTTCTTCTTTTATCTGTTTATTGCATTATTATTCTTGTCTGGATGTTCATGGCGAGGGGTTACTGTTGACTCACTCTTCAGTGCCATGAAGATCCAGACTAGGAATTTGACATTTAATGACTTTTATATACAATTATCATTAATACATTTTAGTGTTAGTACGTACAATCTTTTTTTTTTTTTTTACACATCAGTATAATGTTAGTACGTACAATATTATTTTCTTTTGAATTTGCATTTCTTCTTTTATCTGTTTATTGCATTATTATTCTTGTCTGGATGTTCATGGCGAGGGGTTACTGTTGACTCACTCTTCGGTGCCATGAAGATCCAGACTAGGAATTTGACATTTAATGATTTTTATATAAGATTATCATTAATTCATTTTAGTGTTAGTACGTAAAATCTTTTTTTTTTTTGAAGATTTCCATGTTTCGCATAGTTACTAGTTTCAGATGCGTAGTTCGGACGTCGTCGCTGGTGCTCGAATCCTTCGCGCGCAGGATTCGCGGAATTTCAGACTTCTGTCCCACACAGACTTCTAATAAGACCGCTAGACCAAGTGATCGATGTCGTCATTACTGCTTTTTGATTGTATGGCGGTGGTAATGGTTCTTTGGGATTTCTGAGGGTAGCATCTATCAGTTTGCCTCAGTTTGATTTTTACTTCAGGACATTTCAGGAAGATAATGGACTCTCCTCTTATTTCGGCTGCGACTCCTGGTTGTCGCGTCACGCTGAAGGCAAACTGATTTGGGTCCAAAAAAGCCAGGGAAAGTGCTAGTCTAAAATTCTGGAGTCTGGTCAGGCAGTTTTGATAGGTTATTGTGTTGTACATTGATTCTAGGTCAGTTTGTAAGTGGTCGACTATGTACTTAGTTTTCGTGTTTATGTAGGTGCCGATGTCAATGTTCTCGGGTTCTACATCGGTGTTTGTTACGAGTTCTAGTGGCCCGTTATTCAGCAGTAGTACGTTATGCTGATCAGTTAGATAAAAATTAGTAAAACATTCGACAACTTGATTCATTTTCTCTAAGGAAAATAAAAAGTTGCCCTGTTTTACTGATATTATTTCATGAGCTAGACCGGTACTTTGATCTAGCATTTTGGTCAGTGTGGCCTGGCCTTTATATAATCTAGTATATGCAGCTAGGTCACACTGTATGTTCTTGTTTACGGACCAGAAGACATTTCCAAGACCTAGGTGGTCAGTACATTGTCCGTCTTTGTACTGGCAAGTGGTTTGTCTTATATTTAAGTTATCTGTCGAGGTGTCCAAAGTCGCGTTTAGATTTGTGTAGTATAATGTAAAATCATGAATCACTACACTCTCAGTATAAGGAATATTCATAAAAGTGTAGGCGTGCCTTGACACTTCCCCGTGTTGGTTACGGTACCTACCACATGTACCCTACCAACATTAAGAGTGTCAGGAGAGACTTTTTGTATTGTACTGGGCTGATATGGGTAGTGAAACATGTTGGTTTTAGTGAGTTCTTTGCACTGATCGTAAGTAAAGTCATGGTAAATTTTGCCGGTCGCCTGCAATTCTTTATAATTTATGTGGTGCTTTCCACAATAGAATATTTCGACCGTTATCTCGAGTCTGCAGGCTATTGCCTCGATTTTTACATACTTTTTCTTTAAGATAACGTCGATGTCTACTGTGGAAACATTTTTAGTAGTCATTAAAGGTTTTTTACAGTCTTGTATCGTTTTTGTCGAGTATGTTTCTAATTTGTCTTGGTATCCCTACAGTCATGAGCGGTGAATTCTAATGTGTTAACCCTAGTGCTCAAAAGGGAAAGTGCTGAGAATATAGCTAAGGAAAAAAACATTTTGTTGGAGTATTTGCTAGGAATCATTTTACAGTAGTTTGAAGAATCTGAAAAATTAAGGCTTAGATTAGTTCTTATTTCTACTTCTAAGATTATATTTATGCGTAGTGTTATAAGTGTTAGTTTTTGGCAAGGTTTGTGATTGGAGTTGTTGTATATTCTGGTTTTATGGCTGAGGTTAGGTTTAGTTTTTGTTTTCGTGTCGGAATTGGGTGTTTGCGCTGCAACTTCGGGTTTTAAGTTGTTGCTGGAGGGTATGGGTTTATCAACTTCGTCTGTAGGTTTCAGCCTGGAAATGTGTATTGTTTGTACATTATTTAGGTTCGATATTTCCTGGATTACGGCGTTGGGTCCAAAAAGTTTTAGGATTTTGTAAGGACCTATCCATTTTGGTTGGTAAAGCTTTGATTCTTTGTTATTGAAGCTCATCTTTTTAAATACACTATTTGATTAATCTTAAGGTTGTTAGGTTTTGATTTTTTGTCGAACCTATCTGCGTATTTGCTTTGATATGTTACTGACTTTTTTATGACTTCATCCCAGGATTTTTTCCATAGGGCAAATTGGAGATCAGTCTGAGAATCGTCGAGCCGATACTGACTGAATTCAAGTTGAGCTGCAACTGGTAGCCTCATTTCTCTATTATGGAGAATGAAAAATGGGGTTTTGCCAGTTGCTTCATTTTTCAAACTGCGTAAGGCAGTGAGGCAGTATGGCAAAAATTGTTGCCAGGATATTCTGCCTTCAGTGGTTCTTACGAGAGATTTTATGGCATATTTCAATTTCTTGACCGATAATTCGGCTTTCCCGTTTGAGCATGGTCTCCAAGCACTTACTGGCTGGAGATTTATATGCATCTTGCTGCAGAAGTCTTTAAATTCATCTGCTATAAAGGCACTGCCGTTGTCACTATACAGTAATGTGGGCAGTCCGTGCCTGGGAATTATCTTTGTCATAATTATGTTTATTAGGGTTCCAGCCGTTAGGTCTGGAATTGGATAAGATTCAATCCAGTTAGAGAACCTACAACAGAATACGACTCCGTATTTATTTTCGTGGTCCTCTGGAGCTCTGGATAAAATGGGACCGTAGAAATCCATGTTCCAGACATTGCCTGGAGTATCGGGAATGGCATAACGGCCCATTGGAGGTAAAAGTGGTTTTAGGTTAGGTTTCGTCTGTAAACAAATTTTGCACTTTTTTATAACTTCATGGACGACTTGGTCCATCTTTCTGAACCAGATTTTTCGTCTGAGTAAATCTGTTATTTTGTTAGTTCCAGCATGCGCCGTGAAAGGGGAGTTGTGAAATTTTTCCACTACTATTTCTTGAATGGAGGGAGGAATATAGGTTACAAAAGATCCTTGTTTATTTACTCTAAATAAGAGTTGATCTTTTGGATCCAGAGCAAAGTTGCGCTTAGTATTACGAACTTTGCTATTATTGCTACTGGAACTTAGCAGTTCCTTGGTTTGCTTATAAAAGGGGTCCTTTACTTGAGCTTCTTTTACCTCAGTTCTAGAAATAATTGGCTGAGGTAAAATATCGGTTATGTTAAATACAGATTCTGAATTGGAATCTGCAATTATTGACCTTTTGGACTTAAGGTCCTTAATGTAGTTTAGTAAACTTAATATTTGTTTGTATTGGGTAGTGTTATCTAAAGCTAAACTTAAATCGTAAGTTATTTTTAGGAGTTCTAACCTAGCTATTAAATCTAGTAATTCTAATTCTAAATTTGTAATAAGGTCATTATTTAAGCATTCACGACTTGAGTTTTCTATAAAATTTTGTATGGACGATGTTGCTTGGCCTATAACTTCTAATTCAGAAATTATGTGACTTAGAGGGATTTGAGGGATCTTGCCATAGGGTTCACTCATGTGATCTAGCATATTTATTTCTACTGGTTTTGGCTTTGCTTTAGGGGGAGGGGGTGGTATGGGTATTTTTTCTGGGGGAAATTGAGCAAGCCAACGAGCTTTGAATTCTTCGAATGTCTCGTGTTTACCTCTTTTTTCATCTGGCAGGAAGGATATGTGACCTTCGTTAATCTGAAGCCTCGACACTGTGTCAGCGGCTGTATTCTTTTTCCTTGGATGTGAATGATTTCGAGATCGAATTCACTTAAAGTGAGAGCGTATCGCTGTAAGACGCTTTTTAGCCTTGAACTTTTGAAAAGGTAAATCAGGCCCATATGATCCGAATATATTTTTGTTTTCCTGCCAACAATGAAATGCCTATATTTCTCTACTGCGTGCAGAATAGCTAGTATTTCTATTCTGTAAGCTGCGTAGCACTTTTCTGTGTCGGAAAGCTTTCTTCCTGACAGTGAAATGGGAGTGTTTTTCTCGTCATCTTGCACAAGAATGGCCGAAACTGCATTAGCTGATGCATCGTCATAAATAGCAAATCCTTTGCTAAAGTCGGGCATCGTGAGCAGAATTCTTCTAGATAATTCTTGCTTGAGTGCTAAGAAACATTTGTCGTGAATTTCTGTCCATTTCCATTTAGATTTCGGCCTAGTTAGGTCCGATAATGGAGCTGCAAGCTCGGCATAATTAAAAATATGACGTGAAAAAAATTGCATGAGGCCCAATAGGCTTTTGACCTGTTTGGGCGTTTTAGGTTTTGGGAAGTTTTTTACGATTTCAACTCTATCAGCCGATGGCCTAACGCCTTCGGCTGAAATTTCAAAACCTAAATGAGTTACTTTAGTTTGAAGGAATTTGCATTTATCAATGCGGAGGGTGAGATTTGCCTCCTTTATTATTTGGAGGGCTTGCCTAAGGCGAGCTAAGTGCTCTTTGTATCCACCTTTGGTGTGGAGCAATAAGTCGTCTATATAGGCTTGAATCCAGTCTTTATGTTTGATGAACAGATTGTTCATCATTGACTGAAAAATGGCTGACGCGTTTCTAAGCCCAAAAGGCATTGTTTGAAAAGCGAATGTCCCCAGTTCGCATGCAAACGTAGATTTGGGAATATCTTCTTTTCTTAAAGGGATTTGCATGAACCCTTTTACACAATCTAATTGCGTGTATAGATTTTTGCCGCCTAATTCAGTCAATGACGTGAATATGTCAGGGATTAAAGCCGATATAGGCTTAGTAATGGAGTTGACCATCCTATAGTCTACAACTAATCTGTAGGACACTCCTTTAGGAGTTTTCCTGGTGACTAACAGGCATGGTGAACACCAAACTGGATTCTGTACTGGTCGGATTATATCTTGACTCAGCAGCTCATTAATTTGCTCTGCTAATGGTTGTAGCAGTTTCTGAGCTGTTTTAAACCTTGGGAGGTTCACTGGAGGATTGTCTCCAGTGTCAATTTGAGCTTCTACTAAATTGGTACGACTAATTTGCATACCTTCGGTCCAAAATACGGACCTATATTCTTCCAGCACTTCGAGTAGTGCTTTTTTTACTTCTGGGTCTAGGTGATCTGTTTCTGCTAAACTGATCACGTCTTTTGTTTGGGATAATTTCTCTAAATAATTATCCCAATCTTTTTCTTCCTGTTCAAAGCCCAAGTTGTGGGCTAGGTCACAGGCGAAAATTGAGTGAACGGATTCATGATCATCAGGGTCTTGCATGTCAATAAGTGCTAATTCTATGTTAGAAGTGTTAAGGGGTGCTAAATGGCCTAAAATTGTGTTATTAGTCAAGCAACATTCTTCGTCCGATTGGTTTATAATGGTGATATTTAGTTTTTATTTTTTAATGAATGAACGGAGTTCAAAATTTGTACTGTTTTGTCATGCATAGTTTGTTTATGCGGTAAAAATATATAATTTCCGCGTTTAGGTCGAACAGAGAGTTTTATTGGTAATGTAGTCATGGTGTTTGGCTTAAGGGTGGTGGCTGGAGCCAAAACTGCCACTTGGGGTTCTTGAATTTTGTGACCGTATATCAGCAGTTTATAAAGTTTGCCTCTGAATAAGATGAGGTCATTCCGGCCTCTGAAAAACAACTGGTTGTCCCGCAGGAATTTTCTTGATAATAAGCCGTCGGTTTTCAGTGCAGTACAGTCATCAGCCACTATAAATGTTTTTGCCTTCAATACGTGACCACCAATGTGGTAGGGCACTATGCAAGCACCTAACAGTTTTAGCTGCTCGGCCGTAATGCCTTTTACTTTGACTTTTTGTGGTTTAATTTCATTTATTAGGTCTTGGGGAAGGGCTGATTTTTTCAATAATGGGACAGTGGCCCCAGTATCCAGTAGCTCGGTTTTGATATTTTCAGCTGACCCAATGCCCATAGGGAGGACACACGGGGCGTCGTCATAATCGTCCAAGTTTGAGACGATTATTTCTTCGCACTCGTCGTCCTCGGGCATGTCTTCGGACCCAGAGGATGATTTGTGACTCTGCCCGGGAACATTTTAAACAGAGTTTAGTTGTTTAAATCATCCTCCTGCTGCCTATTTTTGCGGTTGGAGTTTTTGTTTTGTGGTTTGCCTCTGTTGTTGTTGTTGAGGCTAAGGTTGTCGGCTAGCATTTTTGTTATTGCCTCAGTACAGGCTTTAGCTACAAAATTTTGCATGCTTAGACTAGAATTATTCTGGGGTCTGAATGAGTTGTGGTACTGCCGGGGGTAATTCATTCTTTGATTTTGGGTGTTTCTGGGACTATATGATCGTTGTTATTGTTGTAACGATTGTTATTATTGTTCCGCCAACTAGCATTACCTTTTTGGCTCTGAAAATTTTGCCTGTTTTGGTGTTGGCGGTACGTATTTCGATCAACATAATTATTTCTAGGTTGATTATTTGGATTGTTACGCTGATTGCTTTGTGGCCTATATTGGGTGTTCTTAGGCCGGAAGTTTTGTTTTTGCGTCTGCGACAGATTAATTTCATGTTGGCTTTGAGGTTGACTCTGAGTTTTCAGAGTGCTGATAAGATCGTCGATCTTATCCAGTAAGGCTACCTCATGAGCTGAGCTAGTGCCGTTGGCGGTTGCCAATGAAGGCAACCTAGCCTCATACTGCTTAGCCAGCGTTTTGGCTTGTTGGTAAGAGGCCGGGTCGGCAATGGCTAAATGCTCTTTAAGGGACTTAGATAGTCCGTTGATAAAATGTTCTTTTTTATTTTATCATTAGTTGGGAGAAGAGCTTGAGGGTCGTTATTTAGCAGTCTAAAAAATTTTTCTGCAAGCTCTTCAAATCTGGCAATAAATAAGTTGACTTTTTCTCCCGGCTGCTGAGTGCAGCTTAACAAATTGAAACTTGCTGTCGGAATGTCTTGAGGAGTATCCGTGGCAGCTCTTACCGCATTCTTGAATTGATCCCAGTCTTGAATTGCATTGATTGTGGGATCTTTTCTGATAACGTTTGCTATTTTGCCTTGAAATTTCATAAAAAATACATTTTTCTTAGTCCTATCTGACCAATTACCGGTTGCTGCGGCGGTTTCAATTTGCGTAAGGAGATCTTCGATCGAACTTGAGGGATTGTCAGCCGAAAAGGTCGAGATATGGACGGCTAAGCCTATTTTTTCGGCGGGTCCTATTTGAGCTACTGGATTATTCATGGTGGAGTTCGGTGTGATCAGATTCACCGAAATATGACCTCTAGGTGGGTTTAGTGGTATAATCCGGCTAGGATTATTAATTCGATGAGCCCCGGAGGAATTGTTAGTGGCGTTCAAAGAGTTGAAACTATGGGCTTGATTTCGCTGAATAACAAGCGGTTGTTGTACAAACAGTAAATTTGCCGGTAGAGGAGGTGGCGTCGGAATACGGTTGTGTCCTGAGCCGTTTCCGGCTTGATTGTTAGCCGATAAATTTTGAGGATTTACAGGTGGTTGTTGTACGAACAATAAATTTACTGGTAGAGGGGGTGGCGTCGGAATACGGTTGTGTCCTGAGCCGTTTCCGGCTTGATTGTTAGTCGGTGAGTTTTGAGGATTTACAAGCGGTTGTGCAATAGGGGAAAGCTTCGGTAAATTTAAGATAAGAGGCGAGGAATTTGTATTTTTTGGTGTAGAAGTTTGCTGTGTTATGGGCACCGGAGGTGCCGGTAGTTTGGGAGCTGGCGGTAAAGTCGGATTGCTGACGGAAAAATTTAATAGCCTAGCCGCCGTGTCTGTACTAGTTCCTGGGTTAGTAGGATCTTTTGGCGGAGTTCGAAACATAGATCGTTCGATTTTTGTCTTTGATTTTCTAAGTTCTGTTTTCCTTAAGAATTTATCGTCCTTAAGCTTTGTACCTTTACGAAAAAGAAAATAGGAGATGTTGCCTTCCATTCATTCTGATTAAAAAAAATTTGTTATTGGTGTATAAAAAAAAATGATTAAGACTTAGTATTTCGACCGTAGAGGAAAAGAAAAAAAATGAAATGAAAACGGATCAATTATTTGTTTAAAAATAATGATGACTAAAGAAACTTTGTTTTGACGTTTGATGACGACACCATGATTCGGTTTTACTCGGAACGTAAAAAAAATTTAAAGAGATTTATGTCTTTGGTGTCTGATTTCCGATAGGTGAAAAGAGTTTTCTTTTGAAATTGCTAAAGGGAAAATATTCCAATGTCTTTGTTTGAATGGTTAATTAAAGGCCTATTGGTAATTTTCTGAATTGATTATTCTAAAAAAAAGTTGTTATGCTGGATGGCATGAGAGCAGGAACGAGACAGGGAGAGAAAAGAAAAAAAAATGTTAGTTTGTTAGGGCTCAATTTACATCGGCATTCTACTCGGTTTAGTTATATTGCTCTTTTTTTTTTTTTGCAATGTATTGATGATCATTGTTTGCATATAGTAATTGAAATAGCCGAATGCTGATGTAAGCAATGATGTTATAAGTGGGTCAAGTTCGCATCATGTTCGCTGATCGGTGTGTTGACATTCTTTCTTTCACTTTTTTTTTTTGCAAAATAAAGATTTTTCTCTCTTTTTAATTCATTTCCTTATTATTATAATTATTATTCTTTGAAAGGGAAAAGAGAAAGAAAAATGACCGATCTAGCAGATCCTTTTTTCGCTATCACCATTTGGTATGCGTGAGGTCGGAGGACTTAGGGAAATAAGAGCGAACAAGACTCATCTATAACTCATGTAACAAATATATATATATTTATCTGTAATAACTTACATAATCTTCCAGACTGCTAAGCCAAGAGGTTTTCACAGCTTTCAAAGTCGCGTACTAATCGAACTGCACGAACGGATACACTCACAAACTGACTAACCCCGTTTCAGGTCCGACCGCTCCTTATATTCAAGGGGACCTTGCAAAGGTATTTTCAAACAAATATCTTTGCAAGGTTCGAGAGCTGATCGGACTTGAATCCGCACGTTTGTTATGGTATTTGGGAATAAACATTCCCAACCATAACAACTTGTTCCTCCTAGACCGGTCATCCCTCTTGCTCAGGCTGTTTCTCTTACTGCAGTTATTCCTCCTGTACCGTTTATATCTCATACACAAAATATCGATCCTTTGTTTCTTCATGCGGAGACATTGAAAACTCTAACTGAGCTAAAACTTCACCAGGAAAAATTGATTCAGAAAATTCAGGAACAAGGCTTAGATGAATAATTACAAATTAATAATTTAGCTCTTCATCTACTAACAAATGATCCCGATATTAAAGAGATTGCGAGCTACAACCTCGAAACGGCTATGGATTTGGCTAGGAAAAAAGCAGAAGCTAGTTTTAGGAGCGAGCAGTCAAACATTAAACCTCCAGATATTAAAAACTTATTAGTATTTTTGAAGAAAAAAAATTGAAAATTTTGAGGTCCAATTGGAACGAAATGGTAGAATACAAATTTAAATTTAACAAAAAAAAAAAAAAAAAAAAAAAAAAATTAATTTAACATATTTAAATTTAAAAAAAAAATTTAATGACACTAATTTAAATACAACGTCTTTTCCGTGTTTTTCCCGGAATCGAGCGGAAAGATATAAATAATTTAAACAAAATTATTTAATGGTAGAAAACGTTTTTCAATGAAGCCTTGCGGGTGAAAGTATTTCTTGAATAGACTCCTTAAAAATAAAAAAGAAAAAAATTTCAAAAGTACTAAATTTATGAAATTGGACAGAGTCAAGTTACATGGTTTAAATGAGAAGAGTTTTTTTAAAAATATTCTGTGCTTTCGGTTTTGCCTGAAAAAGCACTTGTTTTGTTAAAAAACAGCTGTTAAATTTTTTCATGTTGATGTTTTGAAACCTAAAATTAGTTCAGACTAAAAACTAAAGACAAAGTCAAACTCAAAGCTAACTGTTTTGAAAAATCTCTCCTTCATGGTTTCAGCAATGGTTTGGACAAGTTCCTTACAAATTAGAAGCATCCAGAAAATAGTGGAATCTTTAATTCATTCGAATCTTATTACTGTCAAAGAGGTTTTTGCTGGACCAATATGAACAAAAAAGGGCGTTGCATCGATTTAAAATCAGAAAAAAAAAAACAATAATTGTATCACGCTGATATTCAAGAATATAAAGATATGTTCGCTGTTGCCCCTGTCTAGAAGTGCCTAGAAAATTTTTTTATTATCGCTTTCTGCCAAGAGGGCTGAACTTGCTGGATTTTTAAGCTTTTCTAGAAAATAATTTTCAAATGAATTTACTTTTTCTACTCCCCATGCTATAATTATTAAGTGGCCACTTGGAGCTTTTGCAATAAGTTATCAGGATTTTAACTCTTAAATATTGTGCAAGTATTAAATGTTTTCTCCAACTAGTTATATTCAAAAAAAATTAATCAGTTCTTTAAAATACATAATAAGGATTTTTTGAGCCATGCAAACCAAAAACACCAATATGTGGTCATATTGTTTATGAGTTTTCTTGCTTGAGCTCAGCTCATTTAAATTTTCTATGAATTGCTGACTTTAAGAAAACAATTTTTGGACCTGCCGCGGCAGGCTAATAAAAAAATAAAAATAAAAAAGTAAACCTAACCTAACCTAGCCTGTAATACTCTTCGTCTCTACTGTACCCATAGTGTGGTTCACTGTTCTGCGATCCTTCAAATTGTCTGCCCACCGGAAGCGGAACCGGCGGCTGGTGTGCGGCTGCCTGAAGAGGCAGAGGTTGCTGCGGCGGACGCAAACGTGGAGGTGGCTGCCGCCGCGAAGGCAAATACTATTTTGATAGATAAAGATCCAGATCTTGATAGATAAAGATCCAGATCTTTATCTATCAAAATAGTAACCTTAAATAATGACAAAGGCCAGTTTTGATATAAAGTTTTTTTTGAATCTTTGAAGTAATAATCCATGAAAAAGCTGCCCAGGACCATATTGGCTTAGGGCCAATTGCACCAACACTGGTTAGATGTGGACCCAATACTTGTTTAATGGTTCAAACGCGGTGATAAATGATATTTCCACTAAATCGGTTCTTCCGACCTCCCGTTGAAGTCGCAAGTATAACATTTTTAACATATTTGATCCCAACAAAAAACAGTTCCTGTAAAAAAAGGGTGCCAAATTTTTTCTTTACAAAAAGATTCTAGTTTTGATATATGTCACCTATCACCCTTATAAGTGTTCTTTTGTCATCTCCAGACATGTCTCTATAGTCTGTCTCAGTTTCAGTTGTCAGGGATCGGTCATTAGAATATCCCGGTTGACGCAATAAATTAAAACCTATGGACAGGGGTAGGATGAGTCTTAACTTTAGTAAGAAGGCAGGTCACATTTAGAAGTGAAGTGTATTACGCACACTTTTTATGTATAAATCCGAAATACAATCATTGTAGGAGGGTTGAAGACCTTTTTTTTATGAAGGTTTTCAGGTTTCAAATAAAAAGTTTAGCGCTATTATATTTTATCTTTAACACTGTTACTTCTTACTAGTGGTCCGATATATTTTGTTTCAATGGTCAATCGGGAAACATTAACGATCCCATCCCTGACAACTGAAACTGAGACAGACTATAGCTTCCACTATTTCGATTATAGTTTCTGTGCCGGGAACATGAGCTAGTGCTCTCTTGACAGCCTGCATCCATTTAGAGCGGTAGGCAGGTTTAGAGTTGAGATATTGAATTAGTATTGTGTGGATACTAAGGAAATTTTTACGTATTGCCTAATGTCAATATTAGATCTAGTTCTGAATCCTTAAAATAATCAAAATACCATATATCCGTGTCAAAACTAGTCCTTTATCGAATCAAACATACCTCCACTAAAAAACAGGTAGTGGTTCTGCACCACGTACAGAGGTCTGGGATTGGGCAGAAGCTTTATTTTACGCTAA
The DNA here is from genome assembly GCA_037577465.1 of Liposcelis bostrychophila. Classification (NCBI taxonomy): domain Eukaryota; kingdom Metazoa; phylum Arthropoda; class Insecta; order Psocodea; family Liposcelididae; genus Liposcelis; species Liposcelis bostrychophila. Next base: position 4,666,160 of record CM075215.1, read on the forward strand.
ACCCAATCCCTGGTTGAAAAGTACAACCTTTAATTATCACATACCATTCTGCGTTAAAAAAAAAATTTTATAAAGCTATCTTCGACATACCGCTTAACCTTTGCAATCCCTATGATCTGATTTCTGCCGTTCGTTAAAAAAGAAAAACTCGAAACAGGGTTCGTCCGCTCGCCGTCATCCGTCCAAAAAAACATATTATCATAACTTCAAAATAAATTCATCCACATGACGATACGACGACGAAGCGAACGACGATTCTAAAACAAAAATAAAAATAAAAAAAATACTGGAAAAAATTCTGTCATTAGGGCTGATTGATACTTAAAACAAACGAAAAAAAAGGAAACACTTGGTCAGCTTAATAAGAAAAGAAAACGTAAGGCAATGGTAATAATATTCATACTAAAAAAAATTGCTACACTTAGCATTTCATGTATGACCTATTTAAATAATAATAAAAAAAAGAATATGCTTGTAATCATTAAAAAAAAAATTCAATTCAACAAAACATGCTTTCACAAAAAAAAAAAAAAAAAAAGGAAAAATGTCTGTTCGGGGGAAACTTTTGGTTTAATAAAAAAGGAATGATAAAAAAAAAAGGAATTTTATTCTACACCTCTTCAATCCTACATGACAAGAGTTCGTTTTCCCCAAAAATTAAAAATAATTTTGGGGGCCCACCGCGATCACCAATAATGTGGGGACTGAAACGGTGTAGAAGGAAAAAGGGGAATCCAAAAAAGAAGGTGAAATGGGATACAGTAAGACAAACGTCTTACTGGACCAGAGTCCTAATGACATAAGGCGATTTCCCTAGGAAATCATGCTTGTTTTATACCGTCGATGTTTTGAGTATCACTCAAAACATAGGCGATATAAACATAATAAGGAAGGACAGGATGGTTGTGTTTTGACAACATGCAATGTGGGATATTCATATACCACAGTATGTAATCCACTATAACATTTTTTTTTTAGTCTTTTTTATTCTACTTTGTGTTTAAAAAAAATGGACTTATATTAATAAAGGAACTCGGGCGCTGACGTATGCATCCCCTTATTACGAAAAAAAATATCAAGAGCCCCAAAAAATAACGTCAAACATCATCAAAAATTTTCGAAACTTGATTCGAACAAACATTTTAGTGCAATGTAACAAACGCTTAACGCCTAAAAAAATAAATGCAAAGTTAACATGTTTGTCCTCCTTAAAAAATAATTTATTTAAAAAAAAAAAAAATAAAAAAAAATTAATATTACTAAACGATCACGGAATATTCCGTGATCGTTTCGCCACTGATTATATAATCAGTGGCGAAATGATCATTATACCCAGGCCTCGAACCGGTTTCTGGTCTGAAAAGGGATTTTAGGGACCAAAAACATGAAAATTAAGGACCTTTTTAAGACCCTAAAAGTAGCCTAAAACTTGTCAGTTTTTTTAAAATTTTATGCACCTTCCTCTGGTTGCTTGATTTCAAAGGTTTGTGACATGACTAAACAACTTTTAAATTCTAGCAAAAAAAAAAAAGAAAAAAAATTAAGTTTTTTCCTCTTCTTCTATCAAATATTTTTAAATCTTCTATAAATTTATTTTTTTAATTTTGCTTCATAAAAATATCATGTCCTTTATTAAAAACGATAGGAAATTTTTCGTAAATGCGCTGCAGATTTAAAAATTATGGACTTTTAGGGACCATTTTTCGAATTTAAGGACTTCCTTTAAAAATATGGACTTTAGGCACTTTCAGGGACCAAGTTCGAGGCTTGCATTAAGTGGATATTGTTTATGGGATACTTAAGTAAAAAATTTTTTAAAATGAGACTGCGTTTAAGAAAACTTAATCTGCTGCGTTTTACTTTCAGCCCGTACAAAAAAGAGATGCATAAAATATGTAAATTTTTTGCAAAATAAATACAAAAAATATATATTAATTTTGTATAATTTATACAAAAATTTGGACCTACATAATTTATACCATATAATTTATGTATAATTTATGTATAATCATATATAATTTATGTATAATTATATATAATTATATGTATAATTTTTCGTTGAAAAAGTTTATGTTTCTTAGTTTCTTATACATAGTTTATGCATAATCATCCCCGAGGATAAAAAAAAAAATTTGTTAAAAAAGTTAAAGTTTTTTATACATAATTTATGTATAATCATATTGTAGGATAAAAAAATATAAGTTCTTTATACATAATTTATGCATTTTTTATGCATGTCCAATTTTTTGTATATTTTATGTATAATTTTTGTATAAATAATACAAGTTTTATGCATCCCTTTTTCGTACGTGAACCTCTCACCACATTATAACAAACATTAAAACCAAAAACAATAATTTGAATTTAAAAAAAATAGAGTTAAACTCTAAATATTCACTCAAAAAATAAAAGACAAAAAAAAAAAAAAAAAAAAATGTTTTGGATTTTGAATTTGTATACGTATATCTTTCCCTACTTATGAACTAAAATAATGTAATTCCCTGTTATGCCTCCTCATTCTATACTTTTGTGTCCGTATTTTGCCTTTCTCCTCGATCCTTCGCTCGGTGTCCGAGGTATTGAATGGTATCATCTTACAGGCTTTACCTGTAAAAAAAAAAAAGAACTTTCTCTTACAATATTCTGTTCTTCTGTTATTCGAGCGACTATTCTTTTCCTCTTCTCATTATAGTTTCTGTTGTACCTTCTGTACTTCTGTTTTTACGCGTAGCGTTTTGGATGGCCATAGGACACTCACAGGCTATCCTAGGCCGGAAACAGTACATCCTTATGATTATATTTGATATCCTACGTGGTTACATCCATGGGATTGTCTAGCATCTCATAGGCTTGTACTTAATCTCGTACCCTTGCAACTCCTTCAAAGCCTTTTTGCAGGATATGCAATCTCGAAGAGTTTCAAAGTTCCCAAAAAAATTAATGCTGATATCCATACCTTGCTTGACTCCACACCCTTTGTTGATAAGGATTCTGGGATGAGTCAAATGCCTTATAATGAGGTTGGAGCAGGGAACATGTAGCCTAAAAATAAAAATAGCCAGTCTCTCAGTCTCCAGTAACTGCTAAAGGTGCGGCTTTTTTTAAAATACCTTTTTCTGTCCTGTGGAATTGGTACGAGCCATCAGCGATCCGTCTGTAGTGATTTTTCAGAAAATGTCTAGCAACAATCTTACCGCTCCAACCTTTGAGCGACCCTTCGAAAAATTTCACCGTGGGGGTCATCCTCATTTTCCAGACGGATTTCCAAGGGACCGAACAGTCCGATGTGACGATGTGAGCATGAAAGACATTAGAAATCCGAAAAAAATCACATCCTAGGTGATGTGGAGTAGAAGCGACGATTAAGAAAAACAAATAGAGAATCCTCATCATGTTTGCACTGGAAAAAAAATTAAAAAATGTTATTCAGATCTTTGTTTCTACCATTCAAAATTATTTTACAGATAGAGAAAATCCTTTATTTCTGTATAAATTCTAACATATATCGACTGCTCCGAAGAACAAGTACCTATTTTTTTTTTAGCCGTACAAAAAGTACCTATCTTTTTTTGGACAGTTGAAAAAATACCTTTCTTTTTTGTGTTGCTGCAAAAAAGATCTATCGTGTATAGCAATGACCATTTAAATAGATCGTTTATAAGTCGTCAAAAAAAAGATAGGTAGTTTTTCAACTGTCCAAAAAAAGATAGGTACTTTTTGTACTGCTAAAAAAAAAATAGGTACTTGTTCTTCGGAGCAGTCGATATTCTGACATTCTTATTTGATCAATAATATAATTCCTTTTGCGATCAAGTGCAAATTTGAGATTAAAAAAAAAAAAAAAAAAAAAAACTTATTTTAGTGTAACTCAATTGGTTTTTTTTAATCTCCTGTTAAAAAAATGAAATTATTTAATACATCAGTTTAAAGACAGAAAAAAAAAAATTGATGTGGAAGATAGTTAAAAGGTCTCATATAATCTCCATCAAAATTTCATATAATTCCTGATACTGGAGAAAAAAAATAATCAATTTTTTTAGAATCATACTTTAGGCGAACTTGTTAAGGTAAAGGTAGGTAAGTGTGACCGTCTGAAAAGTGTGATTTTACCATATAAACAAGCATATGGGAAATTATTTTTTTTTGCGAACAAATACATCATAATCTAGTGTATATATTCCGACCAAAATGATTTTTCCACAAACGTGTTTATATGGTAAAATCACACTTTTCAGACGGTCACACTTGCCTACCTTTACCTTATTCACGTTTTGCAGTGCCCCTAACTATTTTATAAGTCTAAAATTTTTCCTGCGGGAACCATTCGTCAAATCCCTTCAAAGAACTTATTGAAGGCAATTAATCAGAATATTGTTAAAGGTAATTAACTCAGAATATTCTTATATTTCAATCATTTTTTTAAGTAAACATTAATTGCTTTAATAAATTTTTTTAAAGGGAATATAAAGTTGCTTTACATGGAGTGGACATGAGTTATGACATGAGTCGCAACTGCTTTTACTGCATTTATCGTGCTTTAAGGAACTAGGTTTTTGAATCAAGATGATAAAAAAAAAGAAAAAAAAAATTAAAATAACTGATTTGACGTTTCCAAAGTCTTCAAAATTTTCCTCTTCGACCCATTCAAAGTTACCGTGGGGTAATTTCTGAGGGAGAGCCCAACCGTAATGTTTGTTAATATCTAAATACCAAATAAGAGTCACTCTAGAGTGATCCATACCCGGTTAAGAGTCACTCTAGAGTGATCCCTCTCTTAGTTACTAATGGGTCACTAAAGTTCAACGAATTAAATTGTGAAATTAAGTAAGTAAAATCTTCTTCTCTTAAAGTTTTTAAATAAAGGATATAAATTAAAAATTTACCCTCAGTTGTGGGGATTTTTCTATAAACATGAAAATTCTGACCATAATTTAACCTATACTTATAAACCAGCGATTGCGAACAGTTAAATCGGTTTTATCAGGTCAAAATTTAGACGCAAAGTGCGACGCCGCAAACCGTGTTAAATCGGCAGCTGTAACTGCTTTTTTCACAGCTGTTTCAAGACTATGATCGCCTCCGCTTAGAAAGGCTTTGATTTGGAATGACGTTCTTTTGTTTTTGGCAGGATTCTGACGAACCCTCTTTTTTTCCCTTTCGGATACACACCAACGCGCAAAATTTGAATACGCCCGTTTTTCCAAACAACCGCTGAACATTTTTTCCCGGTTATTGAAAAGTAAAAACAGAAAAATTCACTTTAACAAATCATAAAATTGCTCGTATTTGAAATATAACTCATTCTCGAAGCGGGGAGGGCGTGTAGCCCTTGTTCGCAATGGAAAAAGAAAATAAAAATAAAATCTTTGTGTTTGAGCAACTTTTACCACAGCGGTTGGCACATTTGGTTGCGCAATGCAGTCCTGACTTTTTACAAAAATAATGAAAGGAAAAACGTACAACTTGCAAAATGAATCCATGGCTAAGGTGAGAATCTCCAATATCGGCTCCACGCCGCCTCCTTGGCTTCGAAGATTTGCCTTTTCATATCTGAACAAATGAATTCATATTCTCATATTCGGCTCCACACCGCCTCCTTGGCGTTTTGCACGGAGGAGTCATCTAAGACCCTCTCCTCCATGTTAAGGCTATTGATTTTGAAGCATATGAGCTTGCGTTGTTTCGAATCCGTCTTATCAGGAAGCCTCTGGCCTCTGAAGGGATGCGGATTGTTTGATATGGAGAAGTCCGTCAATTTGAAACATAGTCTAGTATTTACTATGGGTATATGAGAGGCATTATTGTCATGGAATACAAGGCGCGTAATGCGATTTGATTCAGGCACATCAGAAAGTATTTGAAGAATTCTTCACCAATACTGAAGACACGATTGTCCAGATTATACGTCTGAACGAAACACGTTGTTTTTGCAGTTGCGAGCTCGACGTAGCGAGTTACGTTAAGAAACGACTGGGGATGCGAACGGCTAGCTTCAGTCTTTAATGCCAATAATATTTAGGCGAACTTGTTATTTACGTTTTTCAGTGCCCCTAACTATCTTAACCGTTCGTAGTGATCAGAAAGGAATTTTTCAGCAACACTTCTCCTTTGACGGCCCACAACTTCTGTTATAATCTAATACTCTTCGTCTCTATAAATCTAGAATTTTTCCTGCCACAACCATTCGTCTAATTCCTTTAAAGAATTTATTTTCAGAAGCTAGATCTTTTTCACCTTCGTAAACATCGATTTGAATTTATTTTTCATAATCACGGGAGGTTCTTTTGTAGTTCATTTATTGATTCAATTTTTTCGTCTATTTCCGCTAATGAATTATTTTTCTCAAATTAAGGAAATCGTTTTCGGAATTCTTCCAGGATTTTTTTTTACAAAGTTGTTGGTATTCCACTCCGAATTCGAATTTCATTCGACAAGGAGTCGCAGTCGGAAAAGATTTCCGTACCTGTTATAATATTATTTTCTTGATGGTCTTCTTTCTTTTCTTTAAAGTTAACCCTCAGTTTGGGGATTTTTTGTATAAACATAAAAATTCAAACCATAAATATTTAAAGACTCAGTGCAAAGAACGATCAAGGTCTAATATTTTTGTTAAAACTTTGTTCCTATGTTTAACCTTTGACAAAGGAATGTCAACAAAAACATTAGACCTTGATCGTTCTTTGCGTGGAGTCTTCATTTAATAAAGGATATAATTTGAAAGTTAACCCTCAGTTGTGGGGATTTTTCTATAAACAAAAATTCTAACCATATTTATTTAATTTTGTAAGTCCTCGTTCTCAACGGAAAAGAGAAGAAAAATAAAATAAAATCTTTGTTTGGATGAATTTTTTCGTTCCTAATTTAATGACAGGTTTTATTTCGTTGTTACGTCTGATAAATTTTTCTTCTGTTGCCAAAAACTATGCCTTCTTCAAGAAAACAAGTTTCCAAGAGTATTTTGGCTGCTGTTTCAACAAAAGGCTGTTTTTGCCAGATTTTTTCCCCAAATAATTTTTGTCTGGTGTGTTGTGTAACTGGGTCTCCTTGGTGAATAGGTAAGATTGTGCAAATAGATGATAATGCAATGGTTTGAATTTTGCTGTTTCGATGAGTTGAGACTACACAAATGCTGTTGACTTAAATAAAAAAGTTCATTCTTGCGGTCAATTTTATCATCCAACAATTCTTAAACTAGATAAATAAGATTCTGACTTTTGACAATAATTTAAACTTTGAAGAATATCCTATTTACACCCATCCGGTGACTGTTATAGTCTATATTTAATTATGATGTTTTTCTAAATTTTATTCTGCACTCACTTAAATAACCAATTTTCACAGGAATTGCCCATTACCTGCTTCCTCGATTCCTCATTCAATTTGACTTTTAAATAAAAGAGAATAAGTGTTTAAGCTGCTTCTGAACATACAAACAGGCCAGATTCTACGCAATATCCCTTCTGCTTCAAATAATAGAAGAAAGAGAAGGAATTAACAATTAAAACAAAACTCTTGGGGGAAGAAAAAAAAAATCATCCCTTAAATTGTCGAAAGCAGGTTTTCACTGTATTAAAGACACTAAAAGAATGCTAGAATTTAATGACTGGTTTTGGAAACTCCTTAATTAATCTTTTGAAGGCAAAATGAGATATTATAATAAAAAGTGTTATAATTGCATCACTATCTCAGGATAGTGGAGCAATCAAAGTAAGAGAATGGCAAATTTTTTTCCCAACTTTCATATAAAAGCAAGTAATATTTTGTCACACGATGATACATAACAATAGTCAACGAACCTTTAACTTTAATGAAATAGAAGCTATGATGAAATTTAGAGTCTTACCTTATCTGGCTGATGAAGCGACGGCCCTCCTTCCGCTCCCTCGCTGCTGGCACTTGTGGATGGAATCCAGTTGTGCATCCAATAAAAAAAAAAAAATTAATTTAAAAACTATAGGAATTGCACAATCGAAAAATTTCATTTGAAAAAAAAAAAAAATTGAGGGCAAAAAAAAATGCTATATTTGGTTATCAATTAGCAGCAGAATAAAAATTTTTAAAATTGCACAGCAAAAAAAAAAAAAAAAAAAAAAAAAAAAAATTTTAAATTGAAATAAAAAAAAATTTATAATGCTGCTTCTCCATTGTGGTCCTAAATTAATTTTACAAAATTAATTTCATAAAATTACCGGAAATTATGCGCTTTTTCTTTCTTTTTTCATAACATATTTATTTTTTACAGATTTCTTATTCTTTCTTAAGTCATCCTCATGTTGGATTAGTAAAATAAAAGCATTATTCCCAATAATTTTATAAAATTAATTTTGAGCCACAATGGAGAAGCAGCATAAATTGAAAAACTGACTGAAAAACTAAAAAAAAATTTTTTTGGGGCAATTTAAAAAAAAAAAAAAAAAAAAGTGCAATTCCTATCAATCCACAAAATCACATCATATTATAACAAATTATGACCAAAATATATTATTGAAATTATGACCAAAAAATAAATAACACACAAAAAAAAAGAGGTTAAAATGGCCCTTAGGGCCATTTTAACCAACCTCTGTTAAATCCTCAGTTTTCGTTTAGTTAACTAACACTCTGTTAAAGTCAATTTCGATTTTAACCAACCTCTGTTAAGGAGAAAACCCTCTGTTAAAGACGCTAACAGAGGGTTAAGTTAACAGAAGCTAAAGAGGTCTGTTTTCTACTTAACAGAGGGTGAAAACCTTAGTTTGCAATTGGAATCAGAAGAAATAGTTTACATTTTGCCTAAAAAAGTTTTTTCAATTTGTTTCAAAGCTCCATCTTTGATGGTTGAAAATAAAAATTCTAAAGTCTATTTTAGGCAGAATTAAAAAATCGTTCTAATTATTTTATTTTTCTTCTAAACCTAGTTAAATTCTGTACACGGAAGTTTTATGGCATGCTGAACTCAAAACGGACATTAAAATATGGGGGGCCATTGCATTTCGCAAAAAATTGTAAAAAATGGAAAAACTATTTTTTAATTTTTTTTTTTTTTTTTTTTTTTTTTTATAAAACGATTATTTACAATTTATAATTTTGAAATAAGTGATAGAGGTAACGCTGGCATCTAGTTTTATAATTAAGTACTTTTCATAACACATTGCGCGCAAAAAAAAAAAAAAAAAAAAAGAATATAAATCTATAGCATAATTTGCTTTTAGGAGTTGCTGAGGAACAAAAAAATCAACCCCCCCCTCCTCTCTCTCTCTCTCTCTCTCTCTCTCTCTCTCTCTCTCTCTCTCTCTTACTCTCGGAAAATTTATTATAAATTGTTTTCATTTATAATTTTACTTATTGTTTTACGCAGCTTAAAGTTATTGTGTAACTAAGAAATGCCGCCTAGTACGGCTGATTTATATTCGTTGAAAATATTCGGTGTTTGCAACATTTTTAATTGTAATACTCTTTTTGTAACACTGCTTGTACTGTAATTAATTATAGAATTACAATTACCTGAGCGTAGTGTGGAGCAAGTGCTGACTCTGGCAACATTACATTAACATTGAAATTCCAAAATATTATGTTCGCTTTAATATAAAAATATTCTGCCATAAGCTTAATATAGGATATACAAATACCATAAGTTAAATATAAAGTTTCTTGAAAGAAAATAAAATTTAATTACTACATTGACAACGGGCTTAAATTTGGGAAATCCGGCTAAAATGGCAAACTCTTTAAAAAAAATATATACGGTATATAATTTAATAATTTTGTAAAATAATCCTTTTAAATAAAAATTAATTAATCAAGGGACTTAGTAAAGGGGCTTAGCCCCTCTACGGTTTTTTCCTGGTTCCGCCAATGGTTTCTTTCATCCGCAAATTTATCTTTATGTATCGCCGACTCGATTTTCGAAACGCAGTAAACATAAACTTTATGTGGACCTATTTTAACATATAGTAGATTCCGTCACAAGGATGGGTTAGAGCCCTATATACTGGGAGAAGCGCAATTGGTGTCATGGCGGCGTCCGTATGGACGGTAAAATGGCGTAAAATTCGTATAGTTGTTTATGACGGGAAAATGGCGACCTCCGTGGGACGGTAAAATGTCGACCTCCGTGGAACGTACAACGCCTATGTTTCACTTACATAAAAAAATACATAGGCAAGGACCAATCAAAATTAGACCGTAGGTTGCGCTTCTCCCAGTATATAGGGCTCTAGGATGGGTATGTGAGATTTATCCTGTTCGAGACCTTTGTTTGCCGCCGAGCCGAAGGCGAGGCGAGGCAAACAAAGGTCGAGAACAGGATAAATCTCACATGTCCATCCTGTGACGGAAGTTACTTTTTATTGCTAGTGGGGCTCCCGGTGAATGTTTTGTTCTTGTTTTGTTTTGTTTATCTTTTTTTTTCCATGTTTTTTTTTTTTTTTTTTTTTTTTCCTTTTTCAAAACGCGGCAAACAATACCATAGAGTTTTTAAATGTTGTTTGTCAACAATGACACGAAATCAGTGAGGATAATTTCAATTTATCCTCCCTAGGGAGGATAATTCTTGTTATCTATATCGTTTTTAACTCTATGGATAAAATCGTGTTTTCAATATTGAAAACAGTGTTGGTAACAATCATTTATACATCACGTGTAATGAAAAAATTTTTTACACTGTAATAATTTCTCATTCTTTCTTACCATCGCGCTTATCTCTTCATGGTAATACTCCTCCTTTCCATCGTCCGCAGTTTTATCCTTATTTTTAATTTTTTCTCACAGTCATCAGGTACTACAATTTTTCTTCTGTTGCCAAAAAACAATTACTTCTTCTGGTAAATACTCTTTGGTTTTTCTTCTTCGTAGGCGATTTTTATTTCCACTTGTTATCTGCTTCAACTACGGATAACTTGATAATTCTAACTCTGTAACTTTTGGATGGTTGAATATTCAATTTAATAAAGTACTTAAGAAATTTACAATTCTATTTACATGTCTATTGAGGTCCGAGCTCTTTTAGCCTGTTTGTATCCATTCTTAATAGCTTCTATCTCTTCTTCAGACCATCCTAATTTAATAAGTGTTTCTTTGTCAGGAGCCAGTATTGATGACCGAGAACCGTAGGTTATAAAACTTTCAAATGCATCTTTCTGTGCACCGGGTATAGGGGTCATTTTATAATTTTAAGTGATATTCCCTGATTTCTTTGCCCAGAGTATGGCGGCAGTATATAAATTGGGGTAATTTCTATGGGATAAGGGTTCTACTAATGACGGGTTCAAGAGATGCGCGGTTGTGTAACCCTCTTTAACATGAATAGACCGATACTTAGGTGTGAAAGAACTTGCCTCCCTCGCTAATTCAGGCAAAAGCATGACGGCATGTTTTTGACAGACCAACTGATACATTAGGTGATAAGAAAGAGTTCCTACCCCTTTTATGACCATTCTGGTTTGGTTGATAAGTGCAGCTATAACTGGATCCTTCGCGATGAACTCACTAGTTGCAAATGCCTCGTAAAAGTCATTTCTGACTTCTACATTGTTGCTAAATATTGTATTTGTTAAGTTAGCGGCTGCTAGACATTTGTCAATTACTGATGCTGCCGGGATAGATAGGTTAATGCTTGCAAATGCTGCATT
>CM075215.1:4678768-4722916 GCA_037577465.1 Liposcelis bostrychophila
TCCCGGGAAATTATCGTAGAAAAATTAGTCTAAAATACATTCGGGGAGTATAGGGAATTGTCTTAGACCCGATTTTTTTACGATAAGTTCCGGGAATTTCCGAAATTTCAGATTTCTACATCGACTACTTTTTTTTTAAAATTCGGTCTACGATAAATTTCCGAAATTCCTGGGAATTTATCGCAGAAAAGTTGGGACTAAGATAAATTCCCGGGAATTTCGTAAATTTAAAATTAGGTCTGCGATAAATCTACAAAATTCCCGGGAACTTATCGTACATAAATTAGTCTAAAATAAATTCGGGGAATATCGGGAATTTATCTTAGACTCGATTTTTCTACGATTAATTACCGGAAATTTCAGATTTTTTCTTTTCCTTCAACGATAAATTTCCAAAATTCCCGGAAATTTATCTTAGACTCGATTTTTTCTATGATAAATTCCCGTGAATTTCGGAAATTTCAGATTTCTACATCGACTTCTTTTTTTTTTTAAATTGGGTCCACAATAAATTCCCGGGAATTTCTGATTATTTCTTTTTCTTAAACATTCGATTTACGATGAATTTCCAAAATTCCCGGGAATCAATGGTAGAAAAATTAGTCTAAACTCAATTCTCGGGAATTTCCGAAATCTCGATTTCTACATTAATTACTTTTTCTTAAAAATTTGGTCTACGATATAAATTTCCAAAATTCCCGGGAATTAATGATAGAAAAAATTAGTCTAAAATAATTTCCCGAGAATTTTGGAAATTTCGATTTCTACATCAATTTATTTTTCTTAAAAATTCGGTCTACGATAAATTTCCAAAATTTCCGGGAAAAATCGGGTTTAAGATAAAATCCCGGAGAAATTTTAGATTTCTACATTAACTACTTTTTCTTAAAAATTCTGTCCAGGAGAAATTTCCGAAATATTCGAAATCCGTGACTCAATTTACATCAACACACCAATTTTTAGCCCCCTGCACTTGCAATTATTGAAACTGAATTTTTTAATAATACACCCCATCGGTATGAAAATAAATTTTTGTGAATGGCCATCGGTAAAGAAAGGGTTAAAAAGGCCTAAACGGACAATTCTTTTGCAGTTCTTGTGCCGTAAGCTCCTTTTCATCCCAAAGCACACTTTTAAAAAAAAAAGGTATTTTTCAAATGCAAGTTGAAAAAGAATTATTTGGCTTTGCGAAGAGCATTTCTTTCAACGTGGACGAGAAAAACAAACGGAAAAAGGGATCAAAAGTTTTGCGTAACCGTGTTCCAAGGGATATTCTACGTAACGAAACAAGTGGAAGGAAAAGAGTTTATAATGCACGCATCCGACGTTGTTTACAACTCAGTTTTCGCTTGATCGTCGAAGTAACACGACGGTAGTTCGGGTCTCAAGTTTTGTTTATAACGTAGTGGCGTTCAACAAGTTTCCAATATAAAATTCCATATTTTATTTTACGTTTTTATGAAGCAAATGAGATAATTAAAAAAAAAAAAAACTAAAAAGGTGAGCTTTTAAAAATATGAAACATTTATAAATAAGGTTAATTTTTTTTTTTTTAAATACGGAATCAGAAAACAAGTTTTTTTCTTTTTTTTGATAATGACGCTTCGTTGTTATTGAACGCAAAGGGGCGAGTCTTTTTTTTTATATATATCCCGACACGTGGGATGGGAATATCTACGTGCAAACCAAAACAAACATCATGGAAGGAGAAAACTTTTTTTCATCTTTTCGGATTTTTTACGAGACATTTTCGTTTGTAAAAAACGGCTCCCGTGTATTTTTTTTTTTATTTGGGCAGTCGATTTTTTTTCTTTTTTCTATTTTCTGATTGGTTTAAAATTTTTAGGTTGGGCGAAAAAAACAGGTTTTTAAACATTAAAATCGTGGATTGATCTCCAGAAAATGCGTCTTTTTTTTTCAGTATATTTATCCCAAAAATTCTACCATTTTTTATAAAACGTTAATAATATTTATGTTTTTTTTTTGTTTTTTTTTTCCTCCCGCCAAAATATAAAATCGCCGAATGATTTGGTTTTCGATTCTATTTGAAAATATCGGATAAAGAAAAAAAAAAAAAAAAAAAAGAGAAGTGGACTCTTAACGATGTTGTAACACGCATTTTCCCTGAAATCAGGTCACGAAAGCTTCCCCCCTTTCCCCCCGATGTTATTTTGAAAACCCAACGCATTTTTTTTCTAATTATAAAAGAACGCGGAAAATAAATTAATTTCAAAACTAAAACGACATCGATTCTTATCAATTTTTTTTATTTCTGAAAGGTTCATTTAGCAATAAAAAAACGATGACCTAAAGACCGTCGGAATAATTTTTTTTTGGAATTGTTTACTAATAGTTCATTTTTTCTGTATTAAAAAAAAAAAAAATTAGGGCGTGCCCTATGTTTTTCAAATAAAAACCATCTTCAAATCTTGTCAACAAATTTCTTATCAGCGTAAAAATTACCTATAAAAAAAAAATTAAGTGCAGTCAGGGTCGAACTGATAGCTCGAAATAAATTTCGCTAAGCGTCGACTGAAACTTCAGACGACTTTCAAGATTTTTTTTTTAAAATTCCTGGGGGATTTCGGGGGAACAAAAATATAAAATTTGGTTAAAATAATTCACAGGATGTCAAACAAACAAAAAATTAAATAAGATATTGGGAATTTTTGGAAACCAGAAATTCCTGAAGTCTCGAAAAAAATTACCATCCCGGTTCCGTAAGTTTTTCCCATTTTTCCAAGAATTACTCCAGATTGTTATTTCCAGTTACGGAATGTTTTCTCGAAAAAAAAAACCGAGGGTACCTTCCTTAAGCGAGGGTTTAATTAAAAACCTCAACGGGAACATTCATTTCCCTCCCTAGTATAACAATATACTATTATAGTCCTAATTCGGGAAGAGAAAAAAAAATTGATGCATGGAAACGATGCCCCTCAAATTTTAACGAAAAATGATTTTAATATTCGGATTCAACGACCTCGAAAAAAATATTCTAATCCTTTTTTTTGTATGTAAACAAAAAGCAGTAAAAGGAAGGAAATCGAAATTTAATTGACCACTCGAGATTAATCATTTCCGCAACTTACCACTTCAAAAGTTTCAAAAGAAAAAAAAATCTCAAAAAAAAATGATCTGCAAAAATTGTTCTATCAATGAACGGGATCGTGTTAAAAAAATACGATTCAAATGTTTTTTTTCGACATCCTAATAATTAGCCAGGAATCCATCTTTTAGTTTTAATAAAAAAAAAAAAATTCGAAAGTTCGAAAAACAATTCACCGTAAAACATTTTTCCACAGCCAAAAATTTTTCCATCATTTACTTAATCAGTTCGTCCCTGAATGCATTTGACTATAAAACGCATTGTAAAAAAAAAAAAAAAAAAAAAAACGTATAAATGACCTTCGCCTCTTCTTCCGGGCCTTAACAACAACAATAAAAAAAAATTCGATTGTAAAAATAGATCACAAGTGCAGTCCTCTTGATTGTAACTAATTACTAGTTTTTTTTTTCTGACCTTCCCAGATAATTTTCCTATAACAAACAAATTAAAAATGTCAAAAAGTTCACGGAGCGGAAAAAAAAAAACGCATAAAGCTTAATTCTCTACCATTTTTCCTAAAATTATATTTTTTCCAAATTTATTTTTCCTAAAATTTTTATTTCCTAAATACATTTTTCCTAAAAATTGTTTTCCTAATTTATTTTTCCTATAGGGCAGTCTCCACTTGATGACGTTCACGGCATTCGCGTTGTCCGTCATCGCGGTTAACGTAATCGCACCGGAAGTACTTTGCAGGTTTTGCTCCCGTAAACGTTTGTGGCATAAAAAGAGTACCGTATATTTCATTAGGTATACAAAATTGGCTTACCCAGAATTTGTTTTGGAACAGATTTATTGTCTTCCTCATGCCCGAATTAAAATTTTTCTTTTTAAATCCGTAAAAACATCTTTCAAAACCGCCATTTTTAATGTTTGTAAATAGAAAAAAGCAGAAGATGATCAAAAAAATGGTGGTAAAAGATCCACAAAACTTCCGGTGCGATTACGTTCGTCGAGAAGGCGGATAACGCGAATGCGGTGAACGTTATCAAGTGGAGACTGCCCTTATAAGTTGTTTTCCTAATTTATTTTTCCTGAAAATTAATTTCCTAAAAAATTGTTTTCCTAAAAACTGTTTTTCTAAAAAATGATTTTCCTAGAAGTTGTTTTCCTAAAAAATTGTTTTCCTAAGAAATTTTATTTCTAAAAATTGTTTTCCTAAAAAATTTATCCTAAAAAATGTTTTCCTAATTAATTTTTCCTAAAAATTTCTTTCCTAAAAATTAATTTCCTAAAAAATTGTTTTCCTAAGAAATTTTATTCCTATAAATTGTTTTCCTAAAAAATTCTTTTCCCAAAAAATTTCTCCTAAAAAATTGTTTTCCTAAAAAATGTTTTTCCTAGAAATTGTTTTCCTAAAAAATGTTTTCCTAATTTATTTTTCCTATAAATTGTTTTCCTAATTTATTTTTCCTAAAAAATTGTTTTCCTAAAAATGTTTTTCCTGAAAATTGCTTTCCTAAAAATTAATTTCCTAAAAAATTGTTTTCATAAAAAAATGTTTTTCCTAGAAATTGTTTTCCTAAGAAATTTTATTCCGAGAAATTGTTTTCCTAAAAAATGTTTTTTATTTAGAAATTGTTTTCCTAAAAAATTGTTTGCCTAGAAAAATATTTTCCTAAAAAATTGTTTGCCTAGAAAAATGTTTTCCTAAGAAATTTTATTCCTAAAAATTGTTTTCCTAAAAAATGTTTTTTTTTAGAAATTGTTTTCCTAAAAAATGTTTTCCTAATTTATTTTTCCTATAAATTGTTTTCTTAATTTATTTTTCCTAAAAAATTGTTTTCCTAAAAAATGTTTTTCCTAGAAATTGTTTTCCTAAAAAATGTTTTTCCTAAAATCTGTTTTTCCTAAAAATTGTTTTCCTAAAAAAAAGTTATCCTAATTTTTTTCGTAATTCATTTATTTAAAAAGAAATTCCTTCCCAACAGTAATTTGTCAAAAGGAAAAAAAAAAAACAAAAAATATTTTTTCTAAAAATAGTTCATTAATTTTTTACTTTTTTGTTTTCTAGGTTTCAAGATTATGATCGGAAATTGCTGATTATCCAAACCTCGCAAAACACAGTTTTCCTCTCGTCGCATAAAAAACAACAAAGTTCTCACGTCCTAATCGCCATGGATATCGCATACCTTCCCGACTGTATCTCGTACCTGTCTTCAAGACGTGCTTCCAGCACCTGGGAGCAACCTTGGATTGATATCAACGCACCAACCACAAGTAAGCATTCCATTCACGAGCCCAATTCCCTATAATTATTTCCGCCTAATGATTTGTTTTGATTGTTTTTTTTTTTTTTTTTTCTACGCAGAATCATCATCGCCAGCTAACAGCAGAAGGGGAAGCAACTCAAGCTGCGAAGACGTGAAAATCGACGAGAGAAACTGTAAAATTTGCAAGGAAAAGAGGAAGAAAACGCTTACTAACTACATAAGGGAAAGACTGAGGAGGGATAGCGAAGCCTCCACCAGCATCCGGGAAGAGGATGGGGACACGGATGTTGAATGTGATCGCCGGGGAAGTATTACCAAGTACTGGAAACAAAATCGTAGCAATAGTGAATGATTGAAGGCCGAATGAATGTGATCGATTGAAGCTTTAATTTTTAAGGAAAATATCGTTTTTGGTTATGTTACTGTTATTTTTTATACTTAAATATTGGAGGGTTTATATATATATATTTATATAATAATTTAGGATAAGTTCCTCTTGTGAAGATTTTTTTTTCCATGTGGGAAATCTCTCACTAAAAGCGGCATTGCGTGTGCTTTCTTAGGAAACCCGACAGAGAAAAAAAAAAAAGCTAAAAAGCTCCAACGATGCCTTATGGCCGTTTAAATCTGATGGGCATGCCTAAGAAAATCATAGAGAGCCGCAAAATCGTTTTAAACTTTTCTTCCAAAAAAAAAAAAAATAGATCTGAGATTTTTTGAAAAAAATTCCCTAATAAAAAAATGTTTACTTTGAAAACAAAAAAGTACTTAATTATTTTTAAAAAAATTAAATTAATGAAATCTTCATGAGTTGTTAAGATGTAAATAATTTTTCTAAATATACCTACCAATCGGTTTTTTTATTTAAATTAATATTTTTTTGGGAAATTTTATTTACGATATCGACCTTGAACTTTAAATTACAAAGCTTTAATGGTTTGACGTTTTAAATGCAGGTTATTTACTTTACTGAGCATGAAAAAAAAATTTAAGATCCCCACGGGCTTACTGCACGATTCCTTACGATTTTCCTCGTTGAAAAGGATTTGAAAGACTGTCACCGTTTGTAATTGAAAAAAAAAACAAAACAAAAGAACTTTGTTTTATTTGTTTAATATTTACTGAAGGATTGGCTGATGGACTTTGTGGGTGTTAATTTGTACTCTCCTTTGTCGATACTTCAGGAAGTAAAAAAAAAAAAAAAATTACTGATAAAGAGACGGACCCGTCTTACGTCACAATAACAAAAACTGTTTATTTTTATACCATTAATGAAAAGAATTATCGGTTGGTGACCGGCGGTAAAAGTGAAAGTGATGATAATTCGCTGAAGTAATCTAAATTTTTTTTTTTTTTTTCTACCACAAGTGGCAGGGTAAAATTTTCAATTTTCTTAAATTTTTCGAGTTTTGCTTTAAAATTCACAAATTAGAAAATAGCTTTCATAACCAACAGAAACCGACTGACAGGAAACTGACTGTCTTAAGAAAAATTTGAGTTGTTTCTAAAAAAAAAAAAAAAAAAAAAAAAAAAAAAATCAAGATTTACTAATTTTGGAAAAAAAAATTAACATTTAATTTTTTTCCCCAGACTTTCGGACCGAAGTTTTTTTTTTGCCTCATACCCTAGAGACCCAAAAAGAGATTAGCCATTCAGTCATTTCCGGTTTTTTGATAAATCCGAAAATAAACAGGAGTCCGAATCCGATACCGGTGCCGACCGCGGCCGGCTCAAATTTCGGGTAGATGCAGATTCCATATTTTTTATTTAACTCCCGATTCCGATTCCGATTCCGATGCCGATGCCTACGCAAGCAAGCATCGATTATATCCGATGCCGCATCTGATTCTAGTGGAAAAAAAAAATCATAGAGCCATTCAAGATGATTTTGAAAATCAGGGATCCGATTCCGATGTCCGTGCCGATCCCGATGCCAGCTGCGATCAGCTAATTATATCGGGTCGATGCCAATGCCCGAGAGTTTCGGAAATTTCAGATTTATACATCGACTACTTTTTCTTGAAAATTGGGTCCACAATTAATTCCCGGCAATTCCGGAAATTGAAGACTTTTTATTTATCTTAAAAATTCGGTCTACGATATATTTCCAAAATTCCCGAGAATTTATCGTAGGAAAATCGGGTCTACTATAAATTCCCGGAATTTCAGAAATGACAGATTTTTTCCTTTTTCTTAAAAATTGGATCTACGATCTAAATTTCCAAAATTCCCGGGAATTTTTCGTAGAAAAATTGAATCTAAGATAAATTCCTGAAAATTCCGGAAATTTCAGATTTTTTTTCTTTTTATATTCAATTCAAATTCAAATTCAAGATTTAGTGATAGTAGAAAAATTAAGTCTGAAATAAATTCCCGGGAATTTATCATAGGAAAATTATTAGTCTTAAATAAATTACCGAGAATATATCGTAGAAAAATTAGTCTAAAATAAATCCCCGGTAATGGGGATGCCGATGCCGATGCCAACCCTAAAAATTTCGGATGTTAAAAAAAAAATTTTCACAATTTTCAAGCTTCAGACCCCTGAAAATAAATCCCCGACTAAAATATTAAATTTTTGAATTTTACAAAATGGTTTCTTTTCTTTTTTATATTTACGTTTTGAATTTTTCAAAAAAAAAGTTAATAAACGAATAATTTTTTGGAGAAGAATATCGAAGAACCGAAATTACAGATATGGCTAATCTCTTTTAGGATCTCTACAATATCCCATCAATATTTTCCATTCTCCATCTCAGAAGTTCCTATTGGGAATTCCAGTTAGAAAATATTGGGTTCCTTCAACCTTTCCTTTTCTAAAATTAAAAAAGAAAATTTTTTTATTTCCTAAACCTAGAAAAACTATCAACTTTTTTTTCCCTTTTAAATCGACTCAGTTCTTAAGCACCCATCGTCCTTTCGTAGTTTCTGCTAATAAACTTAAAAACGTGTGAAAAAGCTACTGAGACGTGAAATTTAACCAAAGCACGTATTTGAGCGGGAAAATTAATGAATCACATTCGACTAAAACACCGAAAAAAAAAAAAAAAATTCCACAGTCTTGAAATCAAATTAAAAATTGCAATGATTAATAATTTTCAATTTACTCTCAATGCTGCCTCCTTAAACATCGGGAATAAAAACCGTTGAGGGTTATGCCCTCGTTGACCTAATAAAAAACTGATGTCCGTTACATCTGTACTTCAATTTTCGATATTTTATCCCAACGAATATCGTTATCAGCTAATCTGTTCGAATTTTATTACGGATTCATTCGTATCTGTCAATTTAATATTCCAGTTCCGGGACGAGAGATGTCATATGTATGTAATAATAAACTTATGAACCTGTTTTTCATTTCTCTCAAAAACGCCTATTCTTTAATCAACTTTAAATTTCGTCAAAATCATATTAGCCTAGTGACAAGTTACTTAACCTTGAGTACACAGTACGTCAAACAAACAGCTAAATAGTACTATTACCTCATCGTTTATGCATTCTCCATTACGCGCAAATAAAAAAAAAATTATTTCATTTTGCGACTTACCCTTAAAAGCCACGTGAGAACCGATTCCCTATACGGCCCGTAGCTCATGGTCACCCCTTTTTTCCGACCTTTCTCCGATAAAAACGTTATCACTTTCCCTAAGCTTAGTAGCGATTTATTTATGCTCACTCCTTCCTAAAATTAAAATAAAAATGATATAATAAAAAAAAATTCCTTAATACTGAAGTTCAGCATTCCCAACAAAAAATACCTTGAGCTTATGGCCCGTCGCGCAAGTTTGGGCTACCCTTTCGCTCCCGGCCAAATCGACCAAATTAACTTTGCTTCTACATGAAGCTAAGCAGTTTTCATCTCCGTTTTCCTTTTGAGTTAGCATAATGCTGAATATGGAATGGGACCTTGAACTTTTTTCATTCATACCGGTGGCAGCTGTTATTCTTTGGCTGTTACCAACTGTCAGCCAACCCTGATTTGAAAAGAAACGGAAATTTACATTAATTAGTACGCAAAATAAGAAGAAAGAAGCTAAATCATTTGGGATGACGTACCTGAACGTCCTGATAAGACCTGACACAATGCGCTGATAAATCAACAACGTACGGGCCGAATGTAGGATGTTCTCGAACTTTAAGAGGAGTGCGACGGTAAGAGTTGTTCGAATGAACCCCTAACAAATCATGGATTTTTTCATTGTATATCTCAAAATAACTAATTTCAACTAGACAATCTCCTCCTTGTTCATTTATTTCGGAGATGCGTCGGAATAATTCGTGACAAAATCTTGGAATCACTCCTGATTCAGGTCCTGGTTCACTTTGAATGCCTGTGTCTAGTCCCATCATACTAGATAAAAAAAAATAATTGTTTTTTAATGATTTACCAAAGAAATTCATAATCAAGTTATTATTTTACCTATAACTTTTCCCAGAACCAGTCTGACCGTAAGCTAATAAACAAGCGTTATATCCTAAAAATACTTGATCTATAAGAGGAAGTACCATTGTATTAAAAACAGTCTCTTGAGTTGCATATTGTCGGTGGTTTGAATCTATAGACCAAAAACAATGGTCATACGTAAAACTATGTATTGTTCCTGTATCACAAGTTAATTCAACTTCAGTGTCACTCATTTGAACTACACTTCTTACATTTGCATCACTTAATTCCCTAAAAAAAAATGAATTCATCAGCAAAATTAATTTATATTTATTTTATCCTTCAATTATTATTTTTTTTTCAGTCTTGAACTCACCTAAAATTCAAAGGCCTAACCCTTACACCAACTATAAAATTGCTAGTTTCTTCATCAGGCTGTTGAGAGCTTGGATTTTCTTGTGAAGGTGTGGCTCCATCAGTACAATCAGGTGTAGAGGCATTTAAACTCGAATCACTTAAAAAGCGTTTTACAATACTTCTATTGTGCTGAGAAAAATGTCGTCTACCCTTTGGTGATAAACTAGGAGAACACATGTGGGTTACAGGCGTTGATGGCAAACTTTTGTCTTTTAATGATGATCTTGGTGTGTAAAATGTTTTATCTGTGTTCACCGGGGTTGGTTTACATTTTGAAGTAACTGTCAATTTTGAACCGTTTTTCCTTGATGTAGATCGTAGGCAACTACTGTTACATGATGTTGGGGTTTTAAAAATTGAGTTGTCTAAATTCTGAACTTCATCTATAATAGAATCGTCTTTCGGTTTCTGGTCATTGTTTTTCTGTTTGTTTTTTGAGTACGTAATCGACTCAGCAGACATGATTGCATCGGTTATGGTAACTCTTTGCTGCAATGAAAATGACATAAACCATGCATTTTTTCCATCTTGACTTCATGCATTAGAAACGAATAAAAAATGTTTGAAATGATTTAATATTACGTACGTGAATGTCCTCAGCAAAAATCTAGCAAAATACGAATTTGTAAAGCAGTCTTAATAGCGGTAAATAAGTAAAATCTGCCTGTCACTACAGAGCACATTTGAATCGTAAACAACGCCATTAAACTTCCAACGGTTTTTCCTTTGACAATTGAGGAATCCTTTGACGCTTTTTCCCGCTAAAACAAAACTCGACTTTCATAGTGCAGTTTTTTTTCTTTTTTCCGTAATGAATTTGGTATCCTAATTTTATAATTGGATATAAACGATTTTAAGAAGCTATTAACAATATTCAGTCGAAAAAAATCGCCTAAAATGGCCCCAAGAAAAAATGAGCCATTTTTTAACAAGTAGCGTCTTGCTTCACTTTAAGACACATTTATTCTTTTAAAAAAAAAATTTTTACCTATTTCATCAATAAAAAAACTTACTTAAGTACTTCGTTTAAAGCACAAATTTTTATAAAAAGTCGATAAACCTCACTTTTAAAGAAATGAAGAAAGCTGCATAAAGAAAGATTAAAAACATTTTAACATTTCAAAATGGCGACGGACATCGGATTTGAAAACAATAAACAAACATGACACTTGGCGGCTTACCGGTTTATTTGGCTTTTATTTTAAATCGATGTAGTTTAAGATTTTTGGCGACATGCAGATGCGTTTCAGGGTTTACACCGTTTTCCGCGTCAGTAATATTTGGATTATCTTTAGTTGCTATCTTAGTGAAACATCCGGAACTTTACCCATGTTGGTTGATACGTCCTAATGAAAAAATTATGTTTATATATGAATTTTTTGCGAGTACGATATTTTATGAAATCGGATACTGCATGTGGAATTCGCTTGAGACTTTATTATTTCATAAAATCCCTGCATTTTTGGAAGAGGTACGCATAATTATTTTTATAAGGAACATTTATCATTTAAATGAAGTATATCTTAATTCCATTTTTGTTTACAGCATTGTTCCCATTTTGGTGAATATTACATAATGGTTGTTGAGTCACCTTTTGGAGTTTCAGTGATCTCAAACTTCTTGGCTTTGCTACTGTTATTTTTTACATTATATGTTACTGAAGTGATAAATTTTGATTATTTCATGAAGTATGTACAGTTACTTTTTTACATATAAATGCCTACATTTAGGAATTTGAATTTGCAGGGAAGATGATGAATCAGATGAATTTTTTGAAGAAGCAGAATTAGCCCCCAAATGTGCTAGACGTGGAAGAGGGAGCGGACGGTTTATGACTTCCGGGCCTGACGTTATACAAATACCTCCTTGCTTTGCCCCGTTACCTAAAGCGAACAATGCCAGTTTGAACAAATTTAAAAATATGCATTATCCGAAAACACTAAGGTCCGGGAAAAAGATTTATTAATTATATACTTGGTTTTATATATAACCTAAGAAATATTAAGAAAAATACATTTTTTAATAAATAAAAAATCGTTTGTATATTATTTAAAATGACGTAACAACTGAGAGGGTTTTAGGATTTTTGTTGACATTAACAGTCGACCGACATCACATAGTATAGGGTATTTGGGCTCTATAATCTTTGATCGAAAGTTGTATTAATTAAAATAAATATTTTTTTTACAAATAATTTAAAATAAAAATAACTCAAAGTTTAAATAAATAAAAGGGAATCGATTTTCCAAATTTTTGTGGGCACCATTATTCGAGATATTGACATAATTTTTAGTTTGAGAGATATCAAGAATTGAAAACTTTGAAAATTTCTTCTAATTAATGCAACTTTACCTCTTAATATCCCTGTCCTTAATATCAAAATTTTCAAAAAAAAAAAAAAAGAATTAAAAATCTACCTAATGACGGAGCTTTTTTCATGTCGGACCATGATGGCTACTTCTTCTCCTTAAAAAAGCTCGACCGTTCAAAGGGTAAACTCTAGACATCATTATAAGCGATGACGCTAAAGATAACCTAACTGGAGCATCAGAGCCACCAGGAAGTCTAACAAAAACAGTCGCGATGGCTGCAATGCCATCATCGGTGGGTTCTATGGCCACCGGCCTCAACTCCCCTCCCACACCAATTTTATTCCTTTTTTTTCTATGTGGGGATTGGGAGAATAAATTAGGGGAACCTTCAGATTCTTCACTATCGAGATGAAGAATGACACCCGCAAACGGCCTTTTGGCCATGTGCAGCATTTCGACCACGTGCCTCCTTCTCGCCCGACGCATGTCGGCCGCTTGCTTCGCTTTCCAAGCCACAACACAACCGGCCAAGAACAGGAAGAAACACGAAAAAAATACAGAGAAAAACACGAAGAGATCAATGTGAAGCTGGTCCTGACGGAAAAATAATATACCGAAACTCGGGCCAGCGTTTTCATCTTGAGCAGACGCGGTCAAGGCTAAATAAAAACGAGTGCTGACTAAATCGAATTTGTCTTTAGGCAATGTTAAAATTAATCTATCCCGGATATTTTTAACGTGTAAAAACGTGTTTTTTCGCGTAATGGTAACGTAAGTAGTAAGGCCTTCAGCTTCTTTTTCCATTCCTAAGAAAATGTCGGAAAATATGTCGGAAGTTGTTCCGTTAATATTTGTAGGAACTCCGTTGGGTAAGTTTATTGTAGAGGTTTGGACTGATCTCTTTCTGTACTTGGGATCCCAATCCAACTGAAAATAAACAAATACATACATAATTATTTAAAAGAAACTAAACATTAGTTTAAACGGTTATTATGCTTTGAACGCTTTTGTTTTGTACCAAGACATTTTCTGACTTCTCGCAAGTCATCAGCTCGGCTGTCGGCAAGTCGTATATTGTAAACAAACAAAATGGTGACTTAAGCAGAACTTACATAGAGGCCATTCAAATATGACGTCATCATTTTTTGAGGATTTTTGGACCCCCCCCCTCCCCCCTCGTCATCATAAAATAGGCTTTTCTTATGGACATTTAACATGTACGTCATCATTATGAGGACCCCCCCCCTCCTCCCAAAAATGATGACGTCATATTTGAACGACCCCATATTATATTATGAAAATACTGTTCATGCTCGCTTGTATCAAACATTTTCATACTAAACAATGTAAATAAAATAACTATATGAAATACCAGTACAAAAATTATATTTTTACTTCTTTTTTGGTAGCTTCATAGTAATAACATAACCTATCCTCCACTGGACAATGTTAAACTTCAATTCAATTTTTGTAAAGAAAATATTTAATTTAAGCTACCTGAATATAAAAATCTGCAATATTTATCTTGTTTAATCTATAATACAAGTTTTTAAAATAAAAATTAAAACGATACTACGTTTTTATTTCATTAAATAATAATTATCGTTTTCGCGAGTCGCCATATGTTGGTTGATTCCGATACCATCATTGATCTCTATTATTTACACTAGATTCCCAACTGACGGGAAAAATGGCGAACCAAATTTGACACCAATGCACTACCTTCTTTATCAATTTTTTGTAAACAATCGAATAACGATAATATCTGCTTTCCGTATTTTTGAGGAAAGATTGCAATTGCAATATTCTGTGTTGTCGTGGTATCTAGTTGCAAATTTCTGATCATTTATTTTTTCATCTTCTACACAAAAATGTTTAAAATCATTCTGCTAATTAATGAAAACTGGATCTCGGAGGTAGTGCACTGGAGTCAAACTGGGTTCGCGATAGCTTTTTTTTATTTCATAAGTTAAATATAGGTGAAGAAAATCAGTTGTACATCTAGCGTAAATAATAGAGATCATGGATATCATACTGTCCGACAGTGTCGCCAATAGTTGCAAAACAAAATAAAATGTCTTGTGGCAAGAGTCAAGACATTTTATCCCAAGGCAAACCGAAATGACTTATCACAAGACATATTTTTGTTTTCGCACGGTTTTTACGAAAAATGTCTTGTCTTAATGCACTTTTGCATTCGCATTCATTAGTCATTTTCTTTTCTGAGTGTAGTGCTTGATAAATCCCTCATTAAAATTCACATTATTCTTCACACTGAATGGAATTTTTAGAAAGTATGTACTTGATTTTTTATAAAATGGATAAAACAAGTAACCCTTGTGTCCAGACTTGTTACTGATCTCGTAGAATCTTTCATAAAGAGATGGGTAGTTCGACAAAGGCATTAGTCGCAAAATGTATATTGTTTTCGTCGGGTTCGCTGATTAATCTAAAGCGTAGGTAACTAGGTAATTATTTTAGTGTTAACCATAGTGAAAACCCTAGTGTGCTCAGTATTCGTGACGTCATGTGACAGACTTTCATTTGATTGGCTAAAACCGTAAAACGTCATATGTCAGAATTATTTAAAGCAAACTGATTGGCAGCGCCATGTTGGGGAACGATGGAAGGGGAAATTGAGCACACTATGGTTTTCACTATGATATTAATTAGTTATCTGTGCATGATACTCATTATTATTATTCACAAACGTTGACAACTTGATTAATATCAACTTATCACTTCGCATTTAGATTATCAACTTCAGATTATCGTTTTGCTGCTATGGTCTTCGTTAGACAGTGAAAAGAATACGAAAAAAAAAATTCGATACTTACAGTGTGACGCCCTGATGAAGAATTCGTGAGAACAATTAACGAATCATCCTTCGGACTCATATACAAATCTAAACTTCCTTTGGTAACATCTAAAATAACTCGAATATCAACATTAACATAACGAGGTTGAACTTGAAAAAACACGGATTGTCCGGGGTACAATGGTTTTGACTTCATTTTGCACTCTTCTATCAATTTCGAATCCAAACAAAATTTGTGATCCAAAGTCATTTGTTTGTAACACTGATGACCCTCCGTTGGGGTCCCCGAGTATGTCTCTTTACATTTTGAACACTGCAACATCCAACATTGCTGATTCGAATTTTTGCTGACCACGCTCGTTTGACACTCGCTTTCCGTGTTATTAGCGCAATTGCATTTTTCTCCTGTCACAGCATCGCAACGATCTCCGTGCCCGTGACATTCGCATGGTCTGCACTGATATCTCAAATCGTCGGTCCCTCTGAAATATCCCTCCATGCAATCATCGCACCTTCTCCCAGTCGTTTTATTCACGCAATTTATACACAAAGCGTTTGATATCGGTCCTTCCTTCAACTCCGAAGTAAGCTCGCTTATTGATTTATTCAAAAATATCGAATTCGAAATGGAATCGTTTATACAAATATGAGTATGTTCGTTGCAATATTCAAAACAAGGCACGCAATGTCCGTTATTAGTCGGATCCCCCACAAACAAAGGTTTGCAACGTTCGCATTGAGCTCCTTTCGTGTTATTATGACATTCCAAGCATACATCCAGTTTATCAGGTCCCGCACAATTGGAATGACCGTTGCATTGGCATTGAATGCTACAATTCGCTCCGACGTATCCGAAATCGCAACGGCATAAATTCGGTTCAATGCAAACTCCTCTTACGCATCCCTGAGAACATACGGGTTCGCATTGCGAATGGACGAATTTGTATCCCGGACCGCAAACGCATTGAAAGCCGTTGTTCAAGTCCAAGCATTGCTCTGATATTTTATTGCAAGTGTGATGAGAGTTCAAGCATTCGTTCTCCATCGGGCATTTAACGTAATCCCACACCACGGAATTATTCTCCAAATTAATGTTCTGCTCGGTTAGCAAAGCTTTGCAAGTCTCGTTGATGGGACCTTCCAACGGTTGATCCAATTTCCCTTCCGTGCAAACCCCTTCTCCGGTTAAATTGTTATTCTGTAAAGAGCACCAACCGCAATGAGAATTTTTCAAGCAAGTCGAACATTGCTTATAACTCGAACAAGGTTCGGGACATTGATCGATGTGTCCTTCCTTCAAAACCAAACCGCAAACCCCTCCCGCGCAATACAAAGGTTGATAATTCGGAGATAAGCATTCTTTCAAACCGGTGGACCAACGACACTGCGACGATAAACAGCTGGAACAGTCTCTAAATTCCGAACATCGCGACGGACACGTAAATATCGAATTTTCCGATTCTTTTTTCGCGCAGAACTGACCCGTCCACGTGCACGATTTCATTTCTCTACACTTTTCGCAATCCGACGCTACGCAATTCAATTCTTCGCATTGTTCCATTTCTTCGACTTGCTCCGACATGCATTTCTCACTGCACGTTTGATTAATCGGAACGCAATGATTCCTCGACCACTTGCAAATCGGTTCTTCGTCTAAATACGTCGGCCATTTGGCTAAGCATTCAGTGCAGGTTTTAAACTGATCGCAACCCCTTCGTTCGAACCACCTTGAATTGCATGTCACTCCGGTGTTTGTTGTAACTGTCCCATTTCGAGTATCGCAGGACTCTGCGACAGGTCTCGAACTCGAATGGCACACGCCCGGGCTTGTTTTGTTAGGTTGACTGACGGAGCAAAAGGAACAACCTAAATTTGTTCTGCATTTTTCTTTTCCGCTCCATAAATTGCACAGATCCGAAGGAAGGTTGACGCGAGTCACGTGACTTCTAATAACGTTATCGAAACCCCCGACGATGTAAACCGATTTCGTTTCGGGATCGTATGTCATGGCTTGGCCGTACGTCAAAGGAGGGGGCGACCGACTATGTGAAGTCCTCGTGATATAAGACGAATCCACAAATTGCAAGAATACGAATAAGCAATTAACGAATCCGGAAGATCCGTTGGAAACCTTCTGTCTTGTGTTAACCTCCCTCCGAAAACCAACATGAAACTTTCTGTGGTGATTGCTGAATGAAGAAATCGAGGCTGAGGAAGATTCGATGTCGTCGGATTATATTCTTCGAAAGTGGGCAAAATGGACCATTTAAGCGTTGGATAATGAAACGAGTATAATTTGTTGGAATATGTCGTTAGGTTGACTGAGAACATATATCCTCCGAATAAATAGAAGCTTTTGGTCGGCGGATGATAAACTGTCGTGTGCCCACAAACCCCTAGAACAAAAAAAATTTCAATTGTATCGATCAGACTTTCTGTAAAAATATAGAAAAAGTCCATTTTTTAATGACTTATAATTATTTGGTCGGCATTACTTCACCGACCATTTATTTAAAATACTGACCAAAAATTCGCTTAAACACTGATCAATTTATATAAAAAAAAATACCGACCGTTTAATTTAAAAATACTGACCAATTAAATGCAAGCCTTTTTTAATTAATTAATTAATTACCTATCGGGCCGTTCCTAGATGTGTTTAAAATATCCCACGTTTCGTTTTCCAGATTAAATTTCCAAACGGTATCAAGAAATCCATTCTCCGGACTGAAACCCCCGATTAAAACTAAATTTTCAGTCTCTTGTTCTATCATTAGAGTTAAAGTATGCCCGGCTAAAGGCGGTGGAGGTGACGATGAGTTTGCAGGTTGAATATCAATCCATCTTTGGTGTTTAATACTGAATTTCCAAAAATCTTTAAGAGTATTGTTCCCTAAACCCGGGAGAGACGTGTCCTTGGAGGCTATTCCTCCGAATACGAATATTTCTCTTCGGGACTGCACGATTTCAGCGGCGTGTAAATATCTGCCTTGAGGCATGGCGGCATCTCTTGTGGAGTCCACGGTAACCTTGAAAGGGGAAAAAAAATCAATTAATTACTTTCTTTTTCTTAAATATCTAACGAAACAGCTGAACGTGAAAACGCTTACCTGCATCCAGGTATTATTTTTAGTGTCAAACAACCGTATGTCATTTAATGGCCCATGTGAGAGAGAATATCCTCCAATCATCCATAACGATTTTCTATCGGTCACCAAGCTGTGGCCGAATCTGGGGATCATTTTCCTCAAATGATCAAAGCTATCCGATAGTCTTGCTGAATTAAATAATTCGGTGAAGATTAACTGATCCGGACGAATTTTAACAGAACAATCAGGTCCTCCGTAACCTTGCTTACAAATACATCTTCCATATCCCTAAAAGAAAATATGTCATTAGCGCTCTTTTCAAAAATTAACGTCATAAAAATCTTACTTTGTCACATTCGCCTTGTTTTAGGGAAAAAGAGCAGTTTTGAGGACATAACGACAACGAACAATTCGGTCCGGTCCATCCTTCCAAACAGACGCATTCGCTTCCGACGCACGTACGATTCGGAGGACAATTATCAGGGCATGTAAAAATATTGTAACTGGCGTTAAATCCTTCGGTTCCGTCTCCTTGTTTGAAAAAAACCGTTAAAGTCCCTGATTTCGTTTCGACTGTTAATGGGGAATCGTCGTCGCGTTGGCAAAAAGAAGCTAAAGCATGACTTTGATGACTGGCTGGTGATGTAACTAAATCGGGAAGTCCGTCGTAAACGAAAACGCTGTTGTCTTGACATTTTACATTGATGTCGCTGTCTATAGTTAACTGGATTACGCTGTAAGTGGGGAAAAAAAAAAACTTGAGTTTGATATTAATTTTAAATTTTAAAAAGGGATTACCTAGATTGAGATGATTTGTTTATAAGATGAGAAGCATTTAATATCCAAAGGCAATCTCTAGCCAAAGTGCCTTCTAATCTGGACTCCCACGGCGTCATGTTGGCTCGACGACTTCCTATACCTGGGACTCTAACCCGGTGACCATTCCCCTGGCAACGCATTGGTAATAACAAATCCCACCGTTTTTAGGATTGCCATAATATCCTTTTTACATCTTTCACATTCGTTCCCTTCGGTATTATGCTGACAAAAACAAACTCCGGTTTTAGAGTCGCATAAACCGCGAGATGCATCTCCGTGTCCGTTGCATTCGCATTTTTGACATCCTTGTTCGGAAGTGGCATTTCCAAAACTTCCTTGCCTATTAAAAAAAGAAAATTTAAAACGAAAAATAAAAAAAAATTTTTAACAAAAAATTTTAAAAATTTTAAACGAAAAATTAAAAAAATTTTTAACAAAAAATTTTAAAAAATTTAGAACAAAAAATTACAAAAAAAAAAAATGAATTAAGATTTTTATTGTAGATTTTTTCAATGATAAAAATATTTTGAAGTTACTTACTTGCAAAACTGGCAGTGATCCCCGGTGGTCCAATGCTGGCATTCTTCGCAAAACCCGACTCGTAAATTGCACGTGGAATGATTATTGCAACCGCAGTCGATACCGCAATCTTCTCCTGTCCAACCTAAATCGCATTGGCATCGGTAATCAGGGGCCATTGTGCATACGCCGTGAATGCATTTGTTGTAGCACCTTTAAAGCAAAAGAAAAAAAAAATTATAGGAAAATGTTAAAATACGTTTATAGTGTGCGGCATTTGGCAAATTTTCAATTCCAGTCAAGAAATTTATTTCCAAAGAGCCCGGATGCTTGTAAATATTTCTATGTTAGAAATGGCAACCGTTTATTGGGAATTGAATAAAAAAAAGATGTACGAGTTAGACTCGCATCGTGATGAAGTGAAACTTCTTGGATAATATTAAAGAAATCGGACGGAGTCGTTTAAAAATTATCTGCAAAACAATTACATTTTAACAAATTTAAACCTTTTAAAAATTTTTCATTAGTCTTTCAAACACTTTTTAGCTCCATTGTTTGATAATTTTTTAGCCTCGTAATGCGTAACTTGTAACGCGGTCAAATGTTTAAAAATGATTTCCGAAACAAATAAATTTTATAAAATTTAAACCTATAAAAATTGTTAAGACTTTAAAAATTTTTTAAATTTTAAAAAATAATTCAAGCCGCGCTACGCGGCTGAACATTGTTTAAAAATTATCTGCGCAACAAATAAATTTTAAAAAATTTAAGCCTTTAAAAATTTTTTAGCCTTTAAAATAATTTAAGCCTCTAAAACTTTTTTAGCCTTTAAAAAATTTAAGCCTTTAAAGTTTTTTAGCCTTTAAAAAAATTTAAGCCTTTAAAAATATTTTAGCTTTTAAACATTTTTTAAATTTTGAAAAATATATTAAGCTGCGCTAAGCGGCAGAACAATGTTTAAAAATTATCTGCGTAACAAATAAATTTAAAAAAATTTAAACATTTAAAAATTTTTTAGCCGCGTAACGCCTTACGCGTTAATTCACCCCCCTCCGCGATAAGAAATTTCACTTTAAAAATCACTTACGTTTTGTTGCAGCTACGTCTTCCGTCTCCATAGAAACCTCTTTTGCATTCGCAAGTAAAAGAACCATCTGTGTTTGTACAAACAGCTTCCGGGTGACAATTGTCTAGTTTTAAATCGCATTCGTTTACGTCCGGGCATTGCGCATACGACCAACCGGTTTGAACAAGAGGTGACGTCACATTATAAACAGAGGTTATCAGATCGCTGCATGTGTCTAATGAGAAAAAAATAATTATCCATTATCATGTTTTTCTTAAAAATTTTTCAAAATTAATAATCTTACCCATTTGTGGACGATTGAAATCACCGGAAACGCAAACCCCTCGAATAGGATAATCGACATCAAAGCACCAACCGCAAGAAAGCGTATGAAGACATGATGAGCAATTTAAGTGTTTGGAACAGCTTTTACACCGATCACTACTTCGTATTATATTATTCCTTCCGTACAGTAAATTCGTCTGATAACCATTGAAGTAATTGTGATCCACCCATTCTCTGCACAGACCGAACTGATACTCTGATGTGTAAACGGAGAACGAGAAACATTCCTGAATGAAAGCGAAATCGTATTATTCATAGAATAAAAATTTAAAATTACCAAAAAAAAATAAATAAATAAATAAATTACCTGCGTTGCTTCGCACCAAACGCACCGTCCTTTATCATCTAGACAAGTTGAGCAATCATTACGAAGATGGCATGGCACCGGGCAGTTTGCCACGTCAACAATAGCATTCGGAGCACACCCCTTTCTTGAGCACCTAGCATCCTCTCCCCACCATTCGCATAAGTTACTGGCCACGCATAATTCGCAAGAAATGTAATTTGAGCAATTGGCACAGCTAAAGGGTTGCAATGTCAAATAATGCCAATCATCTGAATCTTCACTTTTGCAAAACTATTAAATAAAAAAAAGTTGATTAGGAATTGAAATTTTTTTTCTTTCTAATATTTTTTATATCTTACCTGAGACTCGTTCACATTTCTTGGTAAGCATTGATTATTGAGATCGCACCAACCGCAAAGAGAGTCAGTTAAGCAATGCAAGCAATTTAAGTAGAGATGACAAGAACCGTTTTGATACGGTTCCAAGTATTCGAATGTGAATGTTTTGGCATTGTCGTGACCTTTGTAATGCATTAGGACCATTTTTGATTGCTGATACGCCGTCGTCCCGGAGGGCACCGATTTTTTCGACTCGAAATCCACTAAATAACGTCCCGGATTTAAAATGACTTTGCTACCGGAAGGCCAGTTAGCTTCTTGGCATTGCGAATTTTCGAAAGATACATTTCCTACAACCTCCTAAAAATTGAAATGATAAAAATTAAATTTATCGATTGATCAACCTAAAATTAACGCAATAATTTTGCAACAAAATAACTTAAACTTACCAATTCCGATGGTAAGTGATTTCTGCTAAGCTTTAAGATCGTGTTAGAATAACTCGTGCACATTCTCAATTGTTCAGTCGAATTAGCCCACGAATCGGGTGCCCTTAAAAATCCTAAAAGTCTTGCGATCATGACTCCGTTACCCATGGAATGTTCCGTTCTAGTGTCTTTCATAGAGATATCAAAATCTACAGTTGTAGCGTTGATGATCGCAACGGAATCGGGTTGAGAAAAATTAGCCGGATGCTTGTATTTTACGAAAGTCAACCCGGGACGGCGATCTTTAATTCTACACTCATCCACCATTGTGACCTCCGTGCCTTGAGATCCCCACCACCCAGGAGCCTGAGATGGAGTGTCTTCTCTCAAGCCGCAAACCCCGTAATTATCTGCAAAATATAAAAATTCCACATATACTTCCGAAATATTTAAAAAATACTTTGTCAACATACCGTCTTTAGGATGGCACCTCGCGTTTTGAACGCACCACGTACACTGCCCCAATCTTAATTTATGAGCAACAGATAAAGTAGGCATTACAGCCGGAGATACTTCCCCGTGAATAAGACAAGAATGACAGTCTCCTAAAGCGGGGCAAACGCCGGGGCACCTCCTCGTTTGTAAATTCGTCGTGCAATTAATACCGACGGTACGCCCGTAACAAACTTCATCCGCGGAACACCAACCGCATTCAGGGTTCGAAGTGCATTCGAGTAACGTGTGATGACGACTGCAGACTTGCTCCGGTTCGAAAATTTCACCTTCCCTACTTGCCAACATCGGGGACAAGGTATAAGCCCATAAATCAGCGTTGACATTGCCGTGATAGCCGCCAACGATGAGAAGAGTATTTCCGTTCCGAACATCTGCAGCATGTGCGAACACGCCTTGGTGCTTACGATAACGGGAACCTGAAGAAGAAATTTGATTAAATTTTTGTTTTTCTTCAAGTAAAAAATCAGACTGGGATATGGTTAATTTTTACTTAATTATCGTTAACTGTTTGTTAATTTTTTTAATTATCGTTAGTTTTTCGTTAATTTTCGTTAATTTTTTCTTAATTATCGTTATTTTTTAAAATTATCGTTCATTTTTCGTTACTTATCGTTAGTTTTTCGTTAATTATCGTTAAAAAAAAAATAATTTAAAAAAAATCGTTTTTAAAAACATTTCTCATTTTTAAAAAAAATATTTAAAAAATCCCTGCGTACAGACAGAGAAACTTTCCCTTTAATTTATATAGACGTTTTTGTTCGTGTGGTCTTTAATATTCAAAAATTTTAATACTTAAAATCTTAACTTTGTGAGTAATTTTTTTAAAAAATGGTCAAAATATTATTTAAAATTCTCTAAGTTAAAATTTTAATATTAAAATGATTAAATATTAATTTTTGGTGCGAACAGTGCGCACCAGGACAGACAGATTTCCCCAGGACCGAGCAACAAGACGTAGTATTTATAAATAATTACCTTTATCGGGATGTCCTAAAATGTCATGACTAACCCACGTATGACAGCTAAGATGATAAAGGTACATTTGATTGTCGTAGCAAATTTCTTCTTTATTATGTCGATGTGAATATCCACCAAAAACAACTAAATAATTCCCGAGGATAGTGCTAGTGTGAAAAGCTCTTTCCCTCGGGACGTAAGTATCTCGTAAATGGGCTCTTGGGTAATGAATTTCCGCCCAGTGAAGACTTGATAATTTAAATAAAAACATCCTATCGCTAAGTTTAGAATATCTAGCCAGACCCGCCATAACTCCTCCGTAAATAAGCAAAGAATTGCTTCTGGAATGATAAACTGCCGTATGGGCGACGACTCTAACATCCAATTCCTTTCCTCCTCTCGGCCGGACGTGACGCCACTGCTCTTTGCTTTCATCCTCGTAATTCAGTTCGATCGAAAATAATTTGGAAGAAAATTCGCCGCCCACTGTGCTACCGCCAAAAAGATACAGGCTTTTATCCCCGACTAGAGTTAAAGAGTGACGAGTTAATTTAGGAGGGCGGAATCTCGAAAATTGTCCTCGCAACGACCATTTTCTAGTTGTAATGTTATAAAACCATAATTCGTCCGATAAACTCCCGTCTGACAATTTTCCACCGTAGATTACGAAACCCCCTGGATAACTGCAAGCCGCATGACCATATCTCGGGCTCGGCCTTTCCGGTATTTTAACTTTCGTTGGCAATGTTGTTGTTGCGTCGTTAAATGATAATTCGTCGTTTATGATATTTTTAAATGAGATCTTTTCAGTTTCTGTAAACGTTTCTGACGTCGTTGTTTCTTTTTCGGTGTAGTAGTCCATTCGTTTCTCTGTGACATCTTTTTCACTAAAAAAAAAAAAAAATCATTAAATTTTGATTTTTTTTTTTTTTAAAGGGTAAGACATACTTAGTCGGAGTATTGAAATTCTTTGCGTCATCTTCATCGATTTCAGCCTCCCTTGTGTTTCTCGACAAATGATGCTTTAAATATCCGTTGTTCCAAGACGAATTATCTGCTATTGAATAAATTATGTTACGGAAGAAAGACTTTGGCTTAAGACCCCATTGTTCATTATCTACATCAGCTTGTCGTAAAGCACTAGCTAAAGTTTTAGCATCTAAGTGATTTGTATTTCCTAAATTTTTTGCTAAAAATTTCAAAATAGTTACAATGAAAGCCATAAATAATTTTTTTTAATGAAAGCAAATATTTTATTAATACTTCGAAAATAGTTAAAATGAAAACTAATGTTACTTTTAAATTTACCTAACGGATTTCCGTTTTCATCCTCCCATGTGCTAGAATTAAATCTATAAATTGACAAATCTTCGAGTATGTTATTAAGATCATATCCACCAAATACATATAAAGAATCCGTTTCTCTAATATAAACTGCTGTATGGGCTGCACGTCTACCTAAACCACTCGAACTGTGAGACAACCAATGCCAACTGGAAAATACATTTAAAAAAAATTAAATCAGAAATTTACTTCAAAAAAAAAATGTTAGCAACTGATGCTTGCATACCTGTTGCCCACATTGTCGTTTATATCCAAACTGCATGATTGACCAGAATATCCAGGAGAACATATGCACAATCCCTGATGGCATCGACCCCTTCCAAACTTAGCTCCACAATCGTCAGGACACAATTCAATACTGCAGTCATCACCTCCCCAGTTTTTCTCACAAATGCAAATATGACGAATACAAGTTCCATGTTGGGTGCAATTGCGAGGGCAATCTGTTACTGAAAATTCTGCTTGGAAACCTCCTAAGACGTAATTTGTATCACTATATAATAATATCAACATCTGAAAAGGAAAAGTGCAATAGAAATTAAAATTTTTATTGTCTCCTCTTGTGTCAAGGTTTTTCTTATTATCATTAGTCTGCAAAAACCAACCAGACTGATTTACTTATATCTTCCCGATAGATTTTAAATATAAATTAAAATACATACCGAACCTGACTTAGCTGTTATTTTTTGTGGTTCTGTTTTACCACTGAAACTTCCAAGCAGAACTGAATTGAAAGAATCTCCATCGTATACAAATATATAATCATAAGAGCATTCTGTACCCATCGTTTGAAAACTTAGCGTGATGAACTGTTCATTATTCTCAGCTGAAAAATATAAATGCATATTAATATTATTTTGATCCATTACAAAAATAAATTATTCAGATGTCAGAACCTTTAATGAGCCACTCGCAATGGGAATCCTGAGTGTAATTTGAGCCTAAAGGTCCATCTGTAATGACCCCCCAAGAAGAGTTGAATACTTGTCTTGTTTTATCACATGGTGTACCCTGCATAGTTGCATTATTCCCGAGTAAAATTATGATAAAAATTGTAGCCAAAATGCATAATCCCCATGAGGTAAACAAAGATGGACATATGAACAATCTTTGTTGCATTATTTTATTTTGATCACTTCAGTGATTTCCTTTTTGATCCGGCACCGTAAGCAAACAATTTTTGGCTGATGATTAACATTCTGAATGGCTGGTCTCGAATATTTTCCATGTATGACCGCTGAAAATATCCTTGGTGCTGCAGTAGTTAAGGTCGTCTTGCAACAAATGTAATTGTAATCACCTCGACCCATGAAACAGGTATCATGTTTAACAGTAAATTGCCATTGGTTGATACTTTTAACTAGATCGAAGAAATGTTATTAATCTACATGGTTATCATTACCGCAATGTTCGCAACAGCATATTTTTTAAAAAATTAATAAAAAAACTACAAAACAAAACTTTAAAACGATAGTGTCACGAGAATCCGTGAAATTTTGTTGTCAATTCGACGAATTGTCCACCAGAGGCGCTGTACTCGCTCAGAATTGGCAGGGAATTTTTCGGTGAATACACTACAATAAATTGGACAATTTTGACAAGAAAATTTGATTCCTTCTTTTTAGTTATACATTTGATAA
Source organism: Liposcelis bostrychophila (assembly GCA_037577465.1). Taxonomy (NCBI): domain Eukaryota; kingdom Metazoa; phylum Arthropoda; class Insecta; order Psocodea; family Liposcelididae; genus Liposcelis; species Liposcelis bostrychophila. The sequence continues at coordinate 4,705,366 of CM075215.1, forward strand.
ATTAAATATGTCATTCATTGAATAAATAATATTCTTGTTATTTGCCCTATAAAAAGAAAAGTAATATCGAATTTGAATTGAGCACCGTGTCATTATCGATAGCCGAAAAGATACTGTCTAGAGCGCCATCTAAAGCTATAATACTGTCTATAGAGCATTGTTTTACGACTGCCTCCGGAGTTCTGGGTTGTTTATTTTTCCGATGGTCGCCATTTTTTAGACTTTTAATCAATAGTAAATTTATTATTATTGAATCTTCCAAAATTCCGCCAACAATGAAGCTGGTTGATCAAGTAGTTCGCAGTTTCAAAGTGGCGAAGGTGTTCAGGGAGAACACCGATAAAATAAACAGTATTGACTTTTCTTCGTCCGGAGATTTGTTAATTTCTTGCAGTGAGGATGACCAAATCGTAATATACGATTGTGAAAAAGGTACACAACAACGCACCGTAAATAGTAAAAAGTACGGCGTGGATCTTATTCACTTCACACATGCAAAGAACACAGCCATCCACAGTTCAACAAAAGTAGATGACACAATACGATATCTGTCATTACATGACAACAAATTCATTAGATATTTCCCAGGACATACAAAGAAAGTAGTTTCTTTATGTATTTCACCAGTTGAAGATACATTTCTATCTGCATCCTTGGATAAAACATTAAGACTGTGGGACTTAAGATCACCAAATTGCCAGGGACTAATGCATTTATCAGGGCGTCCAGTAGCTGCATATGACCCAGAAGGTTTAATATTTGCAGCTGGTGTCAATTCAGATAGTGTCAAATTATATGATTTAAGATCATTTGACAAAGGCCCATTTGTTACTTTCAAATTAAATCAAGAAAAGGAATGTGATTGGACAGGTTTAAAGTTCTCAAGGGATGGAAAAACAATATTAATCTCTACAAATGGATCCATCATTCGTTTAATTGATGCTTTCCATGGAACTCCATTGCAAACTTTTACAGGACACTTAAATAATAAGGGAATACCCATAGAAGCATCCTTTAGCCCTGATTCACAATTTGTGTTTAGCGGTTCTACAGATGGACGTGTACATGTTTGGAATGCAGAGACTGGTTATAAAGTTTGTGTTTTAAACGCTAATCATCCAGGACCTGTTCAATGTGTTCAGTTTAATCCTAAATATATGATGTTAGCTTCAGCTTGCACAAACATGGCCTTTTGGCTTCCAACAGTGGGTGATTCATAAGTGTTTTCCTGCATTTTTGATGAAATAATTGTATAATATTTTTTATTTACTCATTTTTACTAAGGTAAATTTTTTTTTTTTTTCTCTTTTTAAATGAGTTTTCAAGACTGCGTTATTTCAGTTCAGTTTGCAGAAAATGCAAAAGATAATACAGTACAATCATCAATCTTATTTTATAATTTTAACTTTATCATTTATTTATACTTTTTTTTAAATAAAAAGCTTTAAAAAAATTGTAGAAAATAATAATGAGCTGAAATGAAAAGTTTTAATATTTTTAAAAATCAAGAAGCATTTTTTTTTTTTTTTTTTTCCAAGTGTTTTAAACGTGTATACTGCATTTTTTCCTCTGTATCAAACGATTTTTTTTTCATATAATAAAGCAGGTTGCTCAATTGTTCTTCTTCTTAAAAGAAATATAATTGTAAAATGTGGAAAGTTTTTAAGGTGTGAGTGTAAATTATTTCAAAGCCAAAGGCTCGTTTTTAAAAAAATGAAAAATAAAAAATGCTAAAGTATAATTGTAATAATTTATGCTTTATTTCCACAATAAAAAAAAAAGTTCTTTTAAGCACTTTTTTTTTTAATTTATGCACATTTTAAATGAAATATAAGCTTAAATGATGCAAATATTTGAAAATATTAGTGCTTTTAAGAAGTTAAAATTATCTTGGGGAAATAATTTGGTATTGTAGAAACTTCTCCTTTTTCTGAACATAAAATATCATCATTATTTTTAATATAAGTACAACTGGATGAAGAGGCCTAAAGCCAAACATTGTTCGTGAAGGCTATATAATGCCCGTCTTTTTAATATTTCCATATCTTCGACTCCTGTTGCCGTTGCTTTTAAATGGAGTCCATGAGGACCGTCCATATAAACGGTAAAATAACTAGGATTTCCTAAAAAAAAAATTTTATGATTTAGTTCATTCAGTTAATGAAAAACCGGTTTTTTACCCGGTTTTCTTTTCCCGGTTCAAAGGTTTAATTTACCGGCCGAATATAGCTTTGTTTTAAGGGTTGAAAAAAAAGTTTGATCCAGAATCAGGATGATCTGAGGACAAGAAATTATGAATAAAATTACGAGAACATCGGTATTAATCCAAATGTCTGGGACCGTTTTTGATTGCAATTTTTATCCCTTTTTCTTAGTTTTTCCGAATATATGAATATGAAAAACAGCGGCAATGTTATTTATTTAACGTACGTGGTGGTGAAAGGCTTTTATCTGAAATATTTCGTTTATATTTTTTATTTTCAAAGGAAAAAAATGGAGTCGGGGACAGCGTAAAAATTTTTATTTTCGATTAACTTAATCAAAAATTTACTTGCAATGACCCAAAAGTTGAAAAAAAATGAAACTTACCGGCTATCGGGTTTTCGAAATAGGCCGTTTGGTAAGTAAAGCCCGGTAATTTTCCTAGTTCTGTAATCGTATGAATTTCTGAGTCGGTTGCTAACCTTTCCATTTTAAGTAAAATTTTTTTAAGAAATACTTATAAAAGTAGGAAATTTATATAATCGGACGCACAAGCCAGCAGGCTTTTACTTGAACTCAAAACAAATCGGTACGCATCATTACAGTGATTCGTACCTTCGTGGTATGTTTTGCTGTTCAGGGTGTCCAAAATATAATTAGGGTGATGTCTAATTTGTAAAAAAAAAAAAATATCGAAGATAGCGGGTCAGCTCGGATTCTAGTTTCTCTCATCTAGAGCAACTTAAATTCGACTTAACCCTCTAAAATTTTTCACCCCCCACCTTTAAAAAAAAATGAAACGTCAAGAAAAGAAAAAAAAAAGCTGCGGGTCGGACCGCGGAAAATAAAAGAAATTTTAGAGGGCCAGCCTTGATTCAGGTTCCTGTCATCGAGGATAACCTGAATTCGAGCTGACCCTCAAATATTTTTCAACCCCCAACCTTAAAAAAATTCATTTCGTCGAAAAGTTAAGGGTGGGAGGTCGAATATTTATGCGGGTCAGGTGGAATTTGAGTTGCCTTTGAGGGGTTAGGTTAGGTTAGGTTAGGTTATTCGGCCCCTCTCGAGAGGAGCCGAATCGAGCCCGCTAAAATTTTATTCATGTTCTGCCCGACCCGCAGCCCTTCTTCTTTCCACGATCTTAATTTTTTTGAAGGGTAGGGGTTTAAATATTTTTGCGGGTCAGGTCAGATTCTGATTGTTCTGGATGAGGGGAACCCGAATACAAGCTGGCCCTCTAAAATTTCTTTCATTTTCCGTTGGACCCGTATTTTTTTTTTTTTTTTTTTTTTTTTCCCTCGATTATTTAAATTTGTTTTTTAAGGGTAGGGGGTGGGAAATTTTTGCTCGATAAAATTTCTGTAATTTTTGGCTTGACCCGCAGCTCTTAATTTTTCGACGAAATTCATCTTTTTTAAATTATAGGGGTGGAAAATTTTAGCGGGTCAGGTCGGATTTTGGTAGTTCTGAATGAGAGGAAATTTGATTGGGTCAGCCTGGATATGAAAGGACATCGTAATGTTAATGTTCAGAATTAATAATAATAATAATAATTTTTTTCAAAGCGTTATAATATCCATCGACGATTAATTGCTTTTCATTTTTATTTTACTATAGTGTTTAAAATTATTTTCAATTTTTTAATTTTTGCAATCTACAGATATTGCAAAATAAATTGAATTTTTCTTTTTACAAAATCTTGCAGTAATAAAAAGCGACGTTATAAAAATGGAATTGCATTGCATGTGTAAATAAGCTTTAAAACAAAAATTCATATATACTGTATAGCATATTACTGCAGTAGTAGTACCCAGACAATCAGGTTACTTAGAATCCAAGATATCCTCTTCTGCCAATTAAACGGAATAAGGTGTGTAAATCTATTTTCATAATCAAATCCACCATATGGATCCAACGTCAAATTTAGCGAAGTAAACAAAGCAAATTGTGTATGCGTGTAAACTCATTAAATTTTATTAGAAAACAACATAAAAGCGTAAAAAGTTAAATCCCGCGGAAAACTTTTAAAGAGTTACGTACGTTGATGGGCATCAGGTAACCAACGCAAAAAAAAAAATTGCCGGGTCATACTCATACATACAACGTTAACTGTGCGTGTATTTTTTTGTCATTTTTTTCCATTCCCTTCCCCCGGTCTGCTAATCTGGAAAATCGTAATTATTAAAACATTCAAAAGTAGATGATTTTTTTTTGAAGGTTTCCAATAATTAACACATGAAACACGATTTCCAAATCAGAAATAACGGAAGGAAGAAAAATTCAAACCTCCCGCGCGTCCGCCATATTGACAACAGCGTTATCTGGATCTCGGTGTACAAACTAGAAGTTGCCTCTCCAGGCGTAGTCTGTAGTCTGTCTAACATCTCATCTCCGCCATTGGTGTTCTTATTAGTTTTCTCCGTTTTCTCGAGAACACAACCACAATGGGAGAAGATATGAATGTTTCGTTTAGTTCATCGCTTGTAGATGCATTTAACCAATATTTTCATGAACATCAAGGTATTTACTTTGAAAATCACATGTTTCTCTTGATTATCGTTTCTCTTCAAAAGGAACGATGTTAGTAGAATAGGAATACCCTGTCTAAGAATTCTATCATCAAATATGATGTCCAAGCTTTATTAATTGCAGGTTTTATAAACTTATATTATTTACAACCTTTAACACTTTGTATTTTGCAGATGATGTTGGGATTCTAATTGGCAGCATAGAAAATTCTAATGTAGAAATAGACAATTTTAAAAGTTATGCTGACGATGAAAGTTTAATTAAGATGACTGCCAATTCTCTTAATGATAGATTAGTCGTAGGATATTACATGAAAGGAGACATGTCAAAAGAAACAGAATTCAAGATATTGAGAAAATTGGATGAATTAAACCACATCAGAAGTAAACAGCATGATCTTCCTTTGAAACTAGAGTTTAGCATCAAAGATAATAAGGTGAGAAACAATTTGATTTTAATAAAATATTAAAACAATATGAAGCAATTATGTTCTTTGAAATTTTATTGCAGATCAACTTGTATAACTGTGTTGTCAAGGATGGGAATTGTTTTAAATTCAATCAACTGCGTTCTGTTTATGAAGGAGGAAGTAAAAATGAGTATAAAAATTTTGATGATGATTGTTTTTTTTTCTTAGTTTACAATAGACACAAGAAACTTAACAAGTCATTTGAAAAAGCTTCTATTGCTAAACAGCTTGAAGGCGGTCCAACTCCCTTTCAGCTGCAACAACAAAAATATTTAAACAATGTTGCAGTGTTTAACCAAGGAAATGAATTTTTTTTTGTAAGTTAATTTTTATGTATAAACAAGCCATATTTTAACTTCTGTATTTTTTAAATAAAGCAGTTGATCTGTTATAATACTCCTCTTTTAAATGTTGATTACTTTTTATCAATTATTTCAGGATTCATCAATACATGATTACAGTGAAAGCAAGGACTATATTCATATAGTAGAAAATTATTGCGATAAAAATCATTTTCAGTGTGTCTATAACTTCTGCGTAGATTTTGAGAATGGCAAGTAAATTATACCCTATTACTTTGTTACTTTGTAATTTAATGTTATTGTATTATTGTAATTCTTTTAGATTTCTTCAAGGGTTATATGAGATTTATGCCAATGGGACTTTGTGTTGGGGGCAACGGCAAAAGTTCCTACCAAGCAAAGCAACTTAGTGCCCAGAAACTGTTATCAGATTTAAGATTTGATATTTTTTTTCATCAAAATCCTAATGGTGGAAATATTTGGGAATGGGAAGGCCCTGCAAAGAATAAAATAAAAACACAGAATGAAGCAACTTCAGTTTCAAATGGAAACATAAAAAATTAAATTTAAAAAAGTCTTGGGTGTTTGGAAAAAAGGATTCTTAAAAAGAATAAAACTTTTAAGAAGAGAATTAAAAGTAAGAGTGACAAAAAATATTATTATAAGATGTTTAGAAATAGTTTTAAAAAGTGCATATTTAAGGATTTTAAAGGTGCGCAGTTGGATTTTTTTATTCATTTCTTTTTCTTTCAAGTTAGAAAATCAAAAAAATTGCAAGTATAGGTTTTCTATTCGCGTCTGTGTTTCATAGTCAGTAAGTCAAATTTAAAAAAAAAATCTGTTAGAAAGAACTCTAATTATTTACTTTTCGTAAGAAATGATCACTTATAAATTCAATGTTATGCTATGGCAAAAATTTTTATTTATTTTTTGGTTTCCTCTACTGAAAACATTATTGAAATGGTGTAAGAAATTAGTTAAAACAAAATAAAATAAAATAGAGAAATTTTTTTTACAATTAATTACTATTTTTTCATTAATAACGATTTGATAACTCCAAAAAAAACCATCATCATTTACAATGATATTGGAGTTATACAACAGTAAAGTTAAAGTTGATTAAATTTTAATTTAAACTTAAAATGTTATCACATTTTTTATTTCACTTGAAATAATGCTTTTTAATTTTAAGTTCAATTTCAAGTTAATTTAAAAATTGTTGTCTGGCAGTGGTTGACTCGTATTTGCTTTAAAAATTTTTGTAGAAATAGAAATACGTCCTCTGTAAGAAAATTCTCAAGTAAAACCGTAAATGGCAAAATTAAAGTCTGCCTTAGCGGACAAAAATGCCAAAATCAAGACCAATTAAAAATGAACAATAACCCACAAATGAATGTAGCGTGCTTGTTGAATATTCGTAAAGAGGCAAAAATCTTCTAATAAATTAATAAATCCAAAAAAAAGTTCAATTTTATATTAAAATATAAACCTTGAATAAATATGACCTAGTGGTCACTTGATAGACAATGAATTTTTTACATTCAGTTGCATGAATTATTTGTTTTGACCAATATTGCGATTTTGCAATGAACAATAGAATTTTTTACATTCAGTTGCATGAATTATTTGTTTTGACCAATATTGCGATTTTGCCGCCAAATTCTTTGAATTTTGAATTTTTTTGGGATTTAAGTGAATTTTATGGAGCCTTCAGTCTAAACCCCAAACCGTGTGATCTTGATATCTTTCTGGAATTTCATCAAATTATGTAAGCTCCGCCTCTAAACTTTCGAACTCGAACCCGCGGAAGTATTTTTTTGATTTTCCTAGGCAATAAGTCTAAACTTTTCAACTTTCTTTTGTTTTTCCTGGAGCCTGCTTTGATGTTAGAAGTAGAAGAAAAACGCTCAATGACTCTTTATCCCATCCAAAAGTTACTTTCCGGCACAAAAGCAACTTTCCGGCATGGCCAAAAATTAATATAAAAATATAAATTTTCCGATTTTCCGGGAAAACGGGACTTTCCCGAAACCTGAATTTATTTTTCTGATCTTCTAGTCGAATTGAGACGACAGAATCATAGGTCGCTTAATATTTTATCTCACCTAGAAGTAGGTTAACACGCCAGAACAGAGAAAAATAAATAAAAAATGCGCGGATTTTCCGATTTCCCGGAAACCTGGGACATTTCCGAAAGCCGTATTTATTCCCTTGATTTTTTTTTTCGCGATTTTAGACATCGGAAACACTATTCGCTTTTCATTTTGCGTCATTTATATTTGTTTTTAGACGTTTTTATGTATAAAAATGTAATAGAAAAACTACGATTTTTCCGATTTTCCGTATGGAAAATTTTTTTCTGATACATGAAAGTATTTTTAGTAAATCCAGCCTAAAATTAGCTTCAAAAATGTACTTTTAATCGACCTTCTATCTCATCCAGAAATTGGTTTTCGGACGCGGAAAGAAAAATTTTTATGAAAAAAATACAGTTTTTCCGATTTTCCGAACGAAAACAAATTTTCCGAAAATTGAAAGTATTTTTGGTAAACCCGGCATATAATTAGCTTCAAAATTTGTTTTTACTTGACCTTCTAGCTCATCGGGAAGATGGTTTCCGGACGCGGACAGAGAAAATTACTCAAAAAAAATGACATATTCTGACTTTCCAAAGAAGGAAAATTTTTCCGAGAAACGAAAATATTTTTAAAACATCTAGGTCGAAATTAGCTTCAAAATTTGTTTTTACTCGACCTTCTAGCTTATGAAGAAGTTGATTTTCGGACGCGGACAGAGAAAATTTCATGGGAAAATAAGATTTTTCCGATTTTCCGGACAAAAAAAAAAATTTCCGAAACATGAAAGTATTTTTAGTGAACGCAGCATATAATTAGCTTCAAGATTTGTTTTTACTCGACTTTCTAGCTCAATGGGAAGATGGTTTCCGGACGCGGACAGAGAAAATTACTCCAAAAAAGTGACGTATTCTGATTTTCCGAAGAAGGAAAAATTATCCGGAAAACGAAAATATTTTTAAAAAATCTAGCTCGAAATTAGCTTTAAAATGGGTTTTTATACACGACCCTCTAGCTCAAGTGGAAGTCGGTTTTTCGAAAATGGGCAGAGGACAACTGACGTTTATATATATAGATATAAACCATCATTAAATAACCTTTTTTTTTTCTTCTTTTTTTTCAAAGAAAAAAAGAAAGATTTACTTGAGCTGGGCTATGCTACAGCTGAAATGTAAATTGAAATGATTTTTCCGGAAGTTTCATCGGAAATCCCCATTGTAGCCCAAAGAACCTTCAGCAGTTCATTCTTGTCGCAGGTAAATTTTTCCTGGTTTTTTCTCAATATCTATGTTGATGTTTTAAAAAAATTCATTTTCCGCCTCGTGATGAAATAGTATATTACATATCAGGCATGGAGGTGGCATTCGGCTGCAATACGCCACCTGCATACCTGATATAAAATATACTACGTATTTGGTTTTTTAAATTTTTTTTTTCTTTGTAAAAAAAGTTAATATATATTCGTCTATAATCTTTTTTTTTTTTTCAGTTACATGAATAATATTGCTTTATTGCTATGGTGAATAATAATGCTAAATTGTGATTAAAGTGTCTGGAGGTTGGAAAATGTGGCTTAACATTACTTTGAAGCTAACTATTATTCTTTTACCAAGCTTTGTAAGAGGCCTAGGAATGAATCTTTCGTTTAAAAAAAATATATTCTTGTTGTTTACATAAGTCGATTTGATAATTGGCGCCAAAATTTTAAATACTAACAGTGATCCATTTTTCCTAATTTTTTTATTCCTAAAAACTAAATTCCTAAAAAAAAATTAATGTAGATTTAATGTTGGTCTACTTTAAAAAATAAGTTTATTCTTTTTTCCGCAACAAGTAATTACGATATCTTAATTTAAAAAGTTGTTATTTTCGGCTGCTGTTTTTTTTTTGAAGCCACAATCCAAAATTTTCACAGGACAAACAACTTGTCTGAAGGTTGCCACAACCGCTTCCAGTGCTTGGTCGGCAAGCACCACCCGAATTTAAGAGGCTTTAGAAGAATTGCTAAAAGAGCAGGCTGATACGGAGAGTGTGCTTGCCGACTTTGCATTGGGAAAGAAGGTTCGTGCCGAACCGAAAAGAAAGTGTATCCACCTGTAAAACAGGATCAGGTCAATCGTTTTCGAATATGAAGATTATGAACAACAAAATAAGTTAATGGATTATTTGAGAACGATTATTGGCTATAATATCTCTGTAAAATTAGGATTGTGGCTTCGTAATTCGTAATGCCCGCTCGTTACTTTTTATATTTCTCTGTTCTATGTATATCTTTATTATTTCTCTTTCTATATACATATATATTTTTTTTTATATTCTGTACAAACTTATTTTTTAAATTAAAAAAAAAAAGATTATTAAGAAAAATAGATTAGGAAAAAAAATTTTTAGGAAAAGAAGTTTTTAGGAAAAATGGATTAGGAAAAAAAGTTTTTAGGAAAAATGGTCGGGAACCAATAATAACAGGTTACACATCCAGGCTAGAGACGCTTAATCAGAAAAGTCCTAGAAAGAGACTGACACTCAATAAAACATGTATAAATGCCCTTTTTCAAGAAATTCAGTTAGTCCGTTGTTGCATTCACACCGTTTAGTTCGACTAAAGTTCGATCGTGGCGCTGTGAGTCGATTCAAACAAACCCAGGAAAAGTTGAAATATATTTCGAACATGTGTATACATATCCCGGACATATTTAAATATGTCCGGAACATATGTAAACATGGGTGAATATGTCTCAAACATATGTACACATATGGCATATATGTGTCATACATGTGCAAGATTTTGCAAAAATTATCCACATGTATGATGCATGTACCAGACATGTTCGGATATATATCTTCTTTTTTTCGGAATTTTTCAAAAAATCCATATATATACGACCCATGTGTTAGACATGTATAATTTTTTTTATAAATTTCCGGACATTTATCATACATGAAATGAATATATGCATGAAATTAAACTTTTTGCCCATGATCGGACATTGATGAGATATATATCAATGGTTTGTTGGTTACAAATTTTATTTTTTTTCCTTTACCGGTCGTAATCGTCATAGCCTAGTGGTAAGGCATAGGGCTTTCACTCCAGAGGTATGGGTTCGAATCTTACATGGGTTTAAGAGTTTTTCAAATTAAAAAAAAATTAATTAAAAAAAAAATAAAAAAAAAAAAAAATTTTTTTTTTTAAAAAGGGAAAAAAGTCCCATGGGGGGGGGGTACCCCCCTTACCGCCAAATAGGCTCCAAAAACGGAGATATGTATGATACATGTATGACACATATCCCATATATATCTGACACATGGGACAATTATATTATGTCGCCATACATGTATCCACACATGTATCACACATGTTTAACTTTTCAAGAATTTTTTTGATAGATAACTATAGAAAAATATAGAATTGGCTACAGAAATCATATATGTATATAGACGCGGATATTTTTGAATTTTTTTTATGTAGCATATAAATGACTATAGACCCTTTTTTTTTTTTTCTTTTGTTTTAAATGAAAAGAATTACGAGTTAATTCGATAATGGCCGACTCGTAATTGAAATTGATTTTAATATGATTTATTTTACGGGGTGTTTTGTAAGTTAAAAACGGTTTAAAATGTTTGGGAGCGGATTTTAATTGAGCGCGGGAAAAAAGAGATTTCGGTCGCGTTCTTAAATTTCGTCGCGTCTGTCGGTTTTGCGGGAGTTCGAGTGAATTTATTTTTTTATTATTTTTTTTCGGGAGAGGAAATTGACGGGAGCGATAGGTGCAGGAAAAGAGTGCTTTCCAGGACAGGGTAAGTCTCATTTATTAATTTTATTTTCGAGCTGATTATCAATTTATTATAAACGGGAAAGGAAAGATAATCGGCTCGTAATCTAATTAAAACGGACTGCGGAACGTGGTTCCTTGAGTTGCCTATGCTCGGGCGACTCATTACAATAAAATGGTGGACCGTATATGGAAACACGGTGTTTGTGTATTTAAAAAATTAAAAAAAAAAAAAAGCGACAGGGAATCGTCGATTAAAATAAGGCCTTCGGTGTTGTGTTCGTTCGTAATTAAATGTCAAGAATAATGGTGGACCGTGCTAGTGTTTTCATACGATATGTATTTATTGCGTTTCAAAAATTAGGAAAAAAAAGGGGAGCGAATTGTCCAGTAAAATAATGCCTTCAGTGTTGTGTTCTTTCCTATAACCTTACTTTCGGTAAGCTTCCTTTGGAAGGAACCAGGATTTGGAAGTCAAAACTTTGGCTGAAACGGCTTTTACTGGTTCTGCTGGTCCTGAAGGTGTAATTAGTTTAGAAGGTTTAATAACTAAAGATGGAATGAATGGCACGGACCAGCTGCTACAAGGAATATTTTGGGAAAAACCTACGGAGATGATGCTATCGGAATGGTTTTTTTTAGATAAGTATATTTTTTTCTAATTTTTTTTTTTTTTTAAAGATTAAATGCTTTGTGGTTTTTTTTCTTATTTTTATAAAGATGAAATGAATGGCACGGAACAGCTGCTACAAGGAATATTTTGGGCATTTTGCAGCAAGAGATACGAGCAAGTGGAATTAGTGTTGGTGGGTTGATTGGAAAACCAGCGACACCATGGCCCTAAGATGCTAACCAGATTGCACGAGGAATGCTGTTACTGTTGCTGCTGATCCTGAGGGTGCGAATTCGTTTGCTTAGAAAGAAAACTAGCTGTTACATTCGGAGGTGGACAAACGGCTGCAAGGAGCATTTATAATATTATTGTTTTGATCAAATCAAGTACACCGGGATGAATTAACATTCATCTCGGTGGATGAATTACCATTCATAGGGTTTTTTTTCAGATAAGTATATATTATTAACAATTTTTGTGTAATTCGAATGATACTTTGTGGTTTTTTTTTTTTTGTTTTTTTCAGGGGCAAGGAGTTAGATTTACAATATTATTTACAAGGAGATACAGAGGTAAGCATTATTATGAAAAAAGATTTTTTTTTTTTTTCTGTTTCAGAGATTTTTTTTCATGGGGTAGGGTTGCAAGCCGACGTAACTGTTTCCGATCGGGATCACGTGCCGGAAGACAGTTACGTCGTCGAAATCGATCAAAACGTCGAAGCGAGTTTGGACAATCGGTACGATGTGATCGATAACGTATTTTCCGTTTGTAAAAAACTTGCTTTCGTCGTCGATCCCTAGCAACCTTACGAATGCGTACAGTTTTTGATCCGAAAGAAAAAAAAATTTGACGACGCCGAACAATTTGGAATGGGTTTCTTTCGTTTTCATTTCCACCGTGTAGTCGTTGTTCTTTCCTTCTTGCCAAAGGAGAGAAGTAAACTGAACTCCCTTGATGATTACTTTTTTATAAATGACGACACGATCGATATTTACGTTATTTGCAACTAAAATATTTTTTTCGGCTTCCGTCAACTTGGCTTGAGCCGGAGGGCAGATGTCGGTCGGCTTGTAAACGAATTTTCGCCTCCCTTCCGACTCGTATTTGCTTCTGAGGGGGGTGAGCTTGGCGATGTGTCTCAATCGGTTTGATACTTCCGCCCCAAAGTGTTTGGTTCCGTGAACGCTTTTGGCGATGATGCCGTTGAAGCTCTCGAAGGGGAAAGCCCAAGTCTCCGGCAAGTAGCCGAAGTCCGGACCATTTGAGGCGCGTGGACAAGCTGGTGGACGTTGTACGGCATGTAACTGGGGCCGTACAAAACTTCCATCTCCTTGACGAACCTCGTGAGCATTTCCTCTGCGAGCCGGAGTTCCCGCTCTCGATCGGTGTTGTCTTTTTTGCAAAGTATGTACATGGACTTACAGAAAAGAAGGAGGTGATCGAAATAAACTTGGGGAAGGACGCCCGACAAAAGAGGGAGTATAAAAAAAAAGACCCAAAAGAGAAATTCCGAGGCTTTGAAGTTTTTCAATTCCTCGATTCGCCTCGGAGGACGATGGATGAAAGACGGAACCCTCAGATCCGCCAGCGCGTCGTTGATTTTGTCGATTTGCTCCTGGGTTAGGCTGAACGGCTCCCCTACCGTGCAAAAAAACGCGAGCATCAACAATTTGAACACGCCCAAAAAATAGGCGTGCATGGCCTCCGGCACGACGGCCTTGCTGAGATCGATCAGCGGCAAGAACCGTATGATCGTCTGGCCTTTGAGTCCGTTGTACGCTAACGGTTTTTTCGTCCTTTTCGTGGCGTTGAGTTTCTCGGCAGTGGCACCGTCTTGACGGATGCTTTTATCCGTCCGCAGCGGCGTCCCCTCTTTGTACCCGAATGCCTTTCCGGTCATTTTCCCCGTGTTTTGGTTTTCGAAAGGTTCGTACGTGGTTTCGCAGGAATTGCAGCAGGATTGGCCGGAAAAATACTTGATGTTCAACAGTTCCGCCCTGCCCGGGGCGTCGGCAGAGATGACAGGTACCTTGACCCTGCTGACCTCTTCTTTTTTTGTTGCAGGATTCGTCCATTTGAGTCCGTGACGGTACATTCTCCGGATTTGGCCCACGATCGGCTTCAAATAGACGTTCATAACGGGCTTCGAGTCGGCCACCCACACTCCGCCGAACAAAATCGTCTGGCTCCGAATTTCCGGGGGAATCTCGGCTACGTGGAACAGCACCGGCCAGCATTCCGAATTCAGTCCGTTTTTTGAAATGCGAACTCCGTCCGTGTTCATGATCAACGACAGGTCGTACGGACCTGCCGTGATTGTTTTATCGAGGGCCTCTCTTCCGTCCGGTGGCAAACCGTCGTTCACGCGGCGGAATTCTCGACCTTCCACTCTTCCCCTGACCATCTTCGAACCCAAATATCCGCACTCGAACAAATTTCTAATTTGCTGCGCGAGGTCCAGCTCGTAGAACGGCACTCCTTGTTTTTCGCAGTTCGGGCAAAAGGGATCCCCGTCTGTACCCCTGGGTTTCGAAGCATCGTCTGCGGAGCTCTTGCCGCAGCATTTGTAATAAAAATGTCTCGTAACCTCTATCGGCGGGACTTTCTGGTCCAAACTCCGCAAGAACGCGTCCGCTTTGGCCGCCATCTTCTCCCCCTCGGGCAAAATTTTATTTACAATGTCCAGGGTACCCTGGAGGGTCGACTTACTTTCCCCTGCCACAAACAGCTTTAAAATATCGTATTCGATTTCGGTGTAATTATATTTCGGTGTTTCTCCTCCCTCGACGCCGGCCGTTAACCGTAACGTCGCTTCCTCCTCATCCCATTCGTGATTTTCTTCGGAATTTTCGGCGGCTCCGGCTCCCTCGGCTTCAGGTGTTTCCTCGTCTGATAATTCAGTTATTTTATCTTCATCCAAATCTAGACTGTCCGTATCCGCGTCGGTGTCGGTATCGGTTTCGTAGTCGTCGTTTTCCGGATCGTTGGAAATGACGGGATCGTCGTCGTCGTTATTCACCGGCAAAATCGGATCGTCGTCGTAATTTGGCCGTTCCTCCTTTTTTTTCCGCTTGTTTCTGGCTCTCCAAATAACCGTTTGGGGATTTAGCTTCAAAGGAAATTTAAAAACGTTGAAAAGGACATAAAGGGACAGGTTCTTTTATTTAAAAAAAGAAAGAAAAAAAATGGACACTCACTTCGAAATCAAGATTTGAGGGATTCGTTGGGTCCTCGTGGACTTTGTATTTTCCTCTTTTCCCTCTTTTCTTATTTCCTTTTGATCCGTCCATTTTCGCAATAATACAAAGAAAAGCGCAATCAATCCAAAAAAAGTTATTACATTAAATTAAATGAAATTAAATTAAAAATCGAAAATCGATACGTAAAATCTAACATGGCAACGGTTTGCCGAGTCCGAAAAATCACCGGAAAAACCGGCGAATTGTTTTTTTTTTTTTTTTTGCCGCCTTTTCGACTTTATTCTTTAATTGCGCTTTTCTTTTGTTTTTTTTTTTAAATATGGTGCGATGGTGATTTTTCAATGTTAATTTTTGTTTTTTTGTGTCCGTGGTAAAATGGATTCCGGAAAAGTAAGTCTATTTTTGCCTACGAAGGGGAAAGAGGGGTGTACAATGCCCGAGGTCATGCTTACGTGATTTAAGGACGACGCCCCATGATGCTAATCGATTTTCATGTTTTTTTTTTTTTGTTTTTTTTAGATATACGATGCGGTGGTTAAACTGGACGGGATGGAGGATCCCGTTTTAATCCCTTTCGGGGACCTCCTCCCGACAGGAAGACCCTTCCAGTTTAACGAAGTTATACGGTACTACGACAATGGTTTACTGCAGAAAGGGACGTACATGGGAAAATTTGAAAAAAAAATTAAAAAAAGTAAGTCTGTACGTTTTTCATCGTTGTTTCTTGTAAGAGAGAACTCTTTTTAACGTTTTTTTTCTTTCTAAATGCAGAACGATCTTGCAGCCAAGCTTCCTTTGATTCGTCGACGGCGTCCAGCACCTCCTCCAAACATATCGTGATGGAATCGGAAGATGGAGGCGTGAGTTGTTAAAAAAAAATAAAAAAAATAGTGTACATGTACATTTCAATATTTTTTTATATTTATTTATGTTTTTCTCTTTTTTTACAGGTCGCTTCGCAAGAAAAACAACACGGCGAATCTGTTCAAACGGGAGAACAGTCTCAAAATATCGTGCAGGAGTCACAAAATTTGCTGCTCTTGGAGGGCGCCGACGACGAAGACGACGAAACCCAGTTAGGAAGGCGATTGGTACAAGTAAGTGATATGTCCTGAAAAGAAAGGGGAAAAAAAAATTTATTTAAATTAATTTTTCAGAACATTGACAACGGGTCCATAGTCGTCGATCCGTCGGCGTCACAGCCGGGTTTCGACGTGGAGATGGATCGGGATTTAGAGGATATTCTCGAAAAATCGGCTTCACCAGGAACAGCTGCTGCCGCGACTGTAGGAGCAGCAGCAGGAGCAGCCGCGACTGTAGGAGCAGCAGCAGGAGCAGCCGCGACTGTAGGAGCAGCAGCAGGAGCAGCCGCGACTGTAGGAGCAGCAGCAGGAGCAGCCGCGACTGTAGGAGCAGCAGCAGGAGCAGCCGCGACTTACGAGCAGCAGCAGGAGCAGCCGCGACTTTACGAGCAGCAGGAGGAGCAGCCGCGACTGTAGGAGCAGCAGCAGGAGCAGCCGCGACTGTAGGAGCAGCAGCAGGAGCAGCCGCGACTTTACGAGCAGCAGCAGGAGCAGCCGCGACTTTACGAGCAGCAGCAGGAGCAGCCGCGACTGTAGGACCAGCAGCAGGAGCAGCCGCGACTGTAGGACCAGCAGCAGGAGCAGCTGTAGGAGCAGCAGCAGGAGCAGCAGCTACTTCTGGAGCTGCATCAGGGGTTTCAGGAGCTAATTCGGTCACACCGGCAAGCGCTCGTGCTTCCACCAGCAATACTGCCACTAGTACCGGCAGGCAGAAGGCTTCCAAAAAAAGAGCCGTAATTAGGAGAAGGCCGGCTCGCCATGTACTATCCGTAAGTTAATCCTTGGTTTTTTTGTAATTTTTTTTTTTTTTTTTTTTTTTTTTAATTTCAAATCTTTTATTTTGTGACAGATGAACGGCATCGACGAGGACGACGTGTATAATACGGCGGAAGACGAGGCCGTCTTTCCGGACGTAGATCCTTATTTTCAGAACCAGATATACCCTCGCAACGCTAGATTCGCGTCGGGAACATCGGTAAGATTTTTAACTTGTTTAAAACTTTCCTTAATTAATTAATTAATTTTTTTTTTCAGTTGGTAAAATTGAACGACGACAACGAGTTGGTGTATATCAAGAAAAATGTAAAAGAAAACGCCACGACCAAGTCCATCTCTCCGCCGCATTTGGCCTACAATTTGCTGATAGGCGTCTTTACCCCGAAAACGCTACTGACGGCCAGCATCGGAGGGCTGTCGTGGGAGACGGTGATCGAAAACGGCCGTCCGGTCAGAAAGTACAAAGAGATTGACTCTTTGTGGCCGGAAGGTCTGGATGCCGTGTTTGGTAAGTATTATATAA